>CM048854.1:6225952-6625811 GCA_026545225.1 Cornus controversa | reverse complement strand
CTGAATCGCCAAAAGCCATTTGCCCAATAACGCCTTATTGAACAATTCCAACCTAATTCCCAATCCCCCTTTCTGTATTAGGGTGCACACCTTCCCCCAATTCTCCAAGTGGTATTTGAACTCATCCCCCAAACTTACTCTGAATCTTCTTTAGATTGCTGACAACTGACATGGTCATCAAAAATAGGGACATGAAATATGTTGGGAGATCCAAAAGACTGCTGTTCATGAGAGTAATGTGCCCCCTTTCGATAGATATTGCTTCTTCCAGCCAGCAAGCCTCCCCTTAAGCCGCTCTATCATTGGATCCCAAATGGACACCATCCTCAACGAGGCTCCCAACGGCAACCCCAAATAAGTGGTTGGGAAAGAGCCAACCCCGCACCCAAGAATGTTAGCAAAATCGTGAATTTCCTCCACTACCCCAACTCGCTCTTTTCTATATTAATTTTCAAGCCCGACACTGCTTGGAAGCATATCAAAATGTATTTCAAATGCCTCAACTGATCCTCCCTTGCATCACAAAAGACAATGGTATCATTAGCATAAAGTAAATGAGAAACCACTAATTGATTGGGCTTTCTTCCCACTGAAAATCCTCTAATAAGCCCCAAATCCTCCGCCCTCTTCATCATCCTAGCGAGTAGAGTGATTGAGGAACAACGGCAATATAGAGAGATGGAAACTATTCGCACTAGGGATTTCGGGTGGCGAAGTAGTGGAGAGTTGGACAGTCCATTCCGATGGTGGTTTGAGATTGAAGGGAAAGATGGTTGTACCGTTGGCTTGTAAGAATGATGTACTTAGAGAGTTTCATTACTTTAAACTTGATGTACATCCCAGTGGTACCAAAATGTACCACAATTTGCGCCGACAATATTGGTTGAAGAGAATGAAGAAGGATGTTGTTCAGTTTGTGGTAAAGTACCTTACTTATCAACAAGTGAAGGCTGAACATCAGAGATCAACGGGTTTGTTACAACCATTATGAACTTTGTGACGGGACTTCCGACGTCGAGGAAGAACCACAACACCTCTTGGGTCATTGTTGATAGATTGACCAAAGTGACTCGTATTCTCCCTATTCATGTGACTGCTGACGTAGATACTCTCAGTCAATTATACATGAACAGATACTCAAGCTTCATGGCGTGCTAGTTTCTATTGTGTCGAATAAAGACCCACGGTTTACGTCATGATTTTGGCAGAGTTTTCAGGCAGCACTTGATACAGTCATCATTTTAGTACGGCTTTCCATTCTCAAATGGATGGACAGTTTGAGTGTACTATACAGATTTTGGAGGATATGCTTCGGGCTTGTGCCTTAGATTTTCATGATAATTGGGAGGACCACCTTTTATTGGCAGACTTTGCCTACAATAATAACCATTAGGCTAGTATTGAGATGGAACCATTCGAGGCATTGTACGGTAGACCTTGTAAGTCACCTGTTTGTTAGACTGAAATTGGTGAGACAGTGGCTTTGGGACCAGACATAGTCCGAGAGACCACAGAGAAAATCAAATTAATACGGTAACAGTTGATTACGGCTCAAAGTCGTCAAAAGAGTTTTGCCGATAAAAGGCGACATCCTTTTGGCATTTGAGGTTGGAGACCATGTGTTTCTAAAGGTTGCCCCACGCAAGGGATTAATGCAGTTTGGGTGTAGTGGCAAGTTATCAACACGGTTTATCAGTCCATTTGAGATTTTGGATCGTATTGGTAAGGTTGCATACCGCTTGGCATTACCACCACAAATGTCAAGTGTGCACAATATATTTCATGTTGAGGAAATGTAAACCGAATCCTTCACATGTGCTAAATTGGACGAATCTCGAGGTGGAGGAAGATGCGTCTTACGAGGAGAGACCGATAGAGATTTTGGACTCTAGGGAGCAAGTGCTTCGAAGTAAGACCATTCCATTGCTCAAGGTGCTTTGGAGGTATCACGAAGTCGAGGAGGCCACGTGGGAATGGGAACAAGAGGATCACTCAAAGTATCCCGAATTGTTTGCTACTTGAGGTACATTTTAATTTTGAGGACAAAATTCCTTGAAGGTTGGGAGGTTGTAAAGCCTCAAATTTTTTCTTTAATTTCAATTATGTGATTAATTGAGTTTAAGCATGTTTAAAATTTTAATTTGTATGCTTAGTGATTTTGAGGGTTCTTTGGTGTTTTCATGTACCAGTGCAAGACCGATAAGGTTCCGAGTAACCCGGAAGGTGTTTACGGGCCTTTATAAGTGGCGTACGGGTATAAGTGAACTTTGAGGGACTTAAGTGGAGTTTTAGAAATTGAGGGAGTGCTAGCTAGTAAGTACTTGAAGTTTATAGTGACAAGGAGCAATTAGAGGGAAATTAGAGGGACTTAAGCACAAGATCTTGCAAGACTTGGATATTTTGTGTATGTATAGGTCAAAGAGGCTTTAGAAATCAGATTTCAACTCTCTCTTCCTCTCTTGGCTGGCCATAGCAGCCCCTCTCCCTCCATTTTTCATCTTCTTCCTTATTTCTTCATTTTGTAGGTGAAGGAGTTGGATTGGGGTCTTGGAGCAAAGAGGAAAAATGTTTCTCTTCACTTCCTCTACGTTCTAATCGGTGGAAAGCTTAGATTTGGTGAAGTTTGAAGCTTTGGAATTCTAGGGTTTGGTTTCTTTGACTTGGATTTTGAGGTAGAGGTGTTCTCTCATTCCTATCATTGATTCTCTAGGTTTTCATGTTGATTTTAGGTTGATTAGCATGTTTAGAAGAGTAAGAAAGTTTGTATCTTTGAGTCTTATTACTCTTCTTGTGCGATTATATGCTAAAGGTGTTTTACATATGATATATATGATGCAATTGATATATATTGATGATATACATGAAATTTGAAGGTTTCAGTATGTTAAAGTATGTGTGTAAGTGTGTAGTACACTTGTATATTGATTATGCATGGCTTATGTATTAGCTTGGAAGTGCATGAGATCCATTAGAATCATCTATGGATCATAGAGATCGTGTGGACACTTGTTGAACACCATGTTTGATAAAATGCATGAAAAAAGATTTTCTTTGAAATTGCATTTGTGTTGATAACTTGTGAAAGGAAAAGCATTGCATTGATATATGCATGAAGTTACATATTTTAGCATGGAAATAAGTGTCTTGTGATGCACTTGAGAATTGTTTGATACATTCTTGAATTTGTATGTTTTGACACACTTGAAACCTATGTGTTTGATTGATGATTTTGGAGGAAGGTCGAAAATAGCAAGAAAGGCTCAGTGCCCTAGGGTGCAAGGCCCAAAACTTGGCAAAGGTGGTTAGTCTAGACCCTCGGGTTAGTAGCCGTAAAGTAAAAGTTGGCTATTTGACCTAAGGGTACTTATCTTGTGAATCTACGAATACTCTCACATTTCTTGATTTTGAAACTTACTCAACTTTATGCTTAAGTCTTGGTTGAATTGTGATATTCATTGTTAATGATTAATGTGACTTTTCATTGATTAAGCATTGTTGAACATTATGGTTTATGAACGTATTGCATTGTGGTTTCATTGAAGTATTTGAGCATTGGGAATATTTCATGTAATAGATAGGAATGTCATGATTTTATTTCATGTACGTTGCATCAAGTCGATGCATAGGTTGGTTTGGGTGTCTCTACTGGGCATGTTGTCGCTCACCCCCTCACCACAAACATTTTTCAAATAAGGCACCGGTCATGAACGGTGCATAGAAGTGCTAAGGTTGAAGCACTTGGAGTTTCTTTTTTTTTTTTTGATAAATAAAAATTCAAAATGCCTACGTATGCCATGTTTGGCTCTTAGAGAAGATTTGTAGTTTGGATATGGAACAAGTGATATTGGTACTATGGACATATATACTTTGTTATTTTGGTTATTGTTCCAATTAATTTTCTCTCTTTTGGACTTCAAAGATATGTAAGTGATGGTATTGGACAAGTTGTATTTTTGGTCCAAACTTCAGAAGGGCATAACTCCTTCGTTTGAAACCTGAATTGAGTGACTGTTTTTTTTTAAATTGGGTATTTTTAAACTCTCTATCAATGGCATAAATATCAGCTTAAGATTCCAATCTTGAATCCGAGTTGCTGTAGCTTTTTAGCTACTGCCCAGAAAATGGAAATCATGGTTTTGGACCTCTCCAAAAGGTCTAAATTATGTTTTTAAGCTTCTTGGGACTATATTAAGGTAGGACAATGGTCCAAAAAAAAGTCAGAACGTTTTACAAAAAGTTACTATTCACGGGAGGAAACCACTTTAATTATGAAATTGTTCTAAGTGGATCCAAATTAGGAGAACACTGATTAGTTATGCATATTCAATCATTTATATGCATATTGAGTTGCTTCCGCGTTTACGAGAATTGATTTGGGCATTAGTTGTTCCAAGAAGGGTATTTTGGTCATTTTTCACTATTCACCCTCATTTCCTTCTCTTTTAATAGGGTGTCAGAAATTGGGGCGTGACATAGAAGGTTTTGACGTTGGTGGTGGTTGTGGCCATGAGTTCAGAGCTAAGGTTGGAGAGTGAGATCTAAGAGAAATGGAGCTCGAGACTACCTCAATGTGTAAATACGAACTCATCGAAGGGGATGATGGTTCGGTCATCGGATCGAATCTCAGAGAATAGGATCTCCTTGAAGGTGAGAGAGGATCAAAGAGAGAGGAAAATGACAAAGAGAGAGAGCTAAGGAAGAGAGGAGGGGATGGCCATGGGTGTTGGAAGATCTGAGCGGTGGAGATCTCTCTCGGAATCTGTAAGTCTAGTGAGAGAAAGACAATGGGAGGGATTGAATGACTATCAAATGTTAACAGTTCACTGACTTTGTGTTGATTGGAGGAGTAATGTGAATGGTAAAACTTTGACGAGGACAGTCTTATGAGAAGTCGATAAGCTCTCTCTCTCTCTCTCTCTCTTGTAGTTACTTGTTCAAGAGCAAACCAAATTAACGCTGCGTTTGGATGAAGTAGTTGAACAGAAAAAAAAAATGAAGGAAAGGAACTGGAAGAGGTTATCTCTTGTTAATTTAAATGTGAAAGTGATAAAAAGTAACAGGGACTAGGTAAAGGGAGTCTTGGGGAGAATTAAATCAAGGGCCTTTTAGTCCTTTTAATTTTTTGTGGTTGCTTACATCATTATAACTTAATTCAAAGTATTGTAGTGGGGGTAGTTTGGTAAATTTATCATTATTGTTATCTAATTTAACGGATCTTAATTCTAATAGGGGCATCAGAGTTATTTTTTTAAAAGTTTAATCTGATAGTAATAAAGGCAAACTTCGGGGGAGGTCAAGGTAATTTACCCTTTCTTTTAACTATCTTCTTCTGATTGGTCAATGTTTACAGGTTACTCTTTCGAGACCCAAAAGAACCCATTATATATATCATCCCCAAAGTCATAGCCCTCTTAGTCAACCCTGACACTTCTCTTATCATACATATCCATGGTAAAAATGCATCCAAATTTTGTCCCAACAGGCATGATAGCACATACTAAAAATCACTTCCATGCCTAAGTGAATGGAACATTGTTGTTGCAAGCAAGAAGATAAACCGCACAAAGTTGACAGCAGCACATTAAGAGCTAGGGAAAATATTGAGTAATGGATATCAATTAAAACCCTTTTTAAAAAAAAATGGTGGAAAGGCAATCAAATCAAACCCACTAATAACACCTTACGAAGAATATTATGTATTACCTTTCAAGCTCGCCTTCACTAAACACATGGTAATATCTGTTGTACACTACTGCACCCTTTCTATCATCTTTCTTTGCTAGGCCATGTGCAAGGGCGCAAGCAGAAGCTCCACTGACTTCGGCACGATGATAAGGTAAGTGCCAAGGAACAAAAAATTCCTGCCGGTTCTCAATATTTTCTCCATTTTCAGAAGCCACTGAATCATCTTCACTTTCAGAAGCTAAGTGCATATTTTCCGGCAACTTCATAATGGAAGAAATTGCCTTGCAATCTTTTAAGCGCTCTGTCAAACCATTTTCCTCAGCTTCTGGGATGCTTTCTAGGGTGGATGATGAAGGGCTACATATCCGGGGGCTACTTGATCCTACCCACTCCTCTAAATACTTTTGGGTAAGTGGAGTCCATTTGTTAAGCAATGATCTATCCTCTTGTTCCACAGCCCAAACAGTAATCAAAACAAGGCCACCCTTTTTAACAACTCGGACTAATTCAGATATTGCTCTCTTCCTCCTATTCTCCGAACTTAGGTGATGTAACACAGCAATAGATATTGCCGCATCACCATAACCAGTTCGATAGGGAAGATTTACAGCATCTGCAACAACCACTTCATGCCCTCTATCTGCACAGATATTGATGAGGGGAGCACTTATATCACATCCTATAAAAAAACAATCAGAATTTAGTCCCAAGTACTTCCCGTTTCCGCACCCTGCATCCAGTACAAGGGAACCCGAAGGCAAAGAGTTCAAAAAAGTCGCAACTTTTGGCCACTTCGCAAACCGAGTTGAACTGAAATGAGGAGCAATTGCATCATAAACACGATGAACAAACTTCTTTTCAATCTCCGGTGTGGATTGAACACTTGAGGATGAACAACTCTTGTCTGGGTTCAATGATACAGAGGGTTGAATATGAGATTCTCCATAAGACACCAAAGTACCCGGACTAGAAGCACCATCTATTTTCACTTCATTCATATCACTGAGAGTTCTTCGAGCACAGAAACTACTAACTTTGACAGAAGAGCGAATGAGACTGCAAGAATCACTCAAATATGTCCTTGCTCTTGCAACAACAAAGACCATCAATTTGAATCATAGAAAACCATCTGAACACGATCCTGCAAAATACCAAGGGATTACTACAGTTTAGTGTTAGCTAGAAGCAACATTTATGAACCAGGAAAGTACCAACCTTTTCATAAAAAAATAAAAATAAAAATAAAAAGTAAGATTTTTCACACCATTGAGGTCCTAACTACAGTTATTCCTCAGAACAAAACCTAAATAAATTTTCTTAGAGACAACAGGGGCAATTACCATTTAGGTTCTTAACTTGAAGTCAGTTGTGACTGCAAGTGAAGTATTTCATGTTTCATGTTTCATGTTTGAGTTATGCCATAACTTCAAGGCGATTAAAATTCAGTAATGTTGCATTTGGGAGCACCGAATCGCCGCCTTGGAATTAGACTTAGCAGAAAATATAGTTCAGACTTTGAACTGAACTTCCTCCCAATTCCAACAGATTCGGTGCTCCCAACCGCTTTTGAATACATCTTTACTTCTCAAATTTTTTTTTTTTTTTTTGTTGTTGTCATTTTCATATTCATCTCATTTGATGTAAATTAGATCAAACAAGTAACAATATAGTGAAATCAAGAATAAGGCCACTCTTATAGATACTTACTATTTTACGATTTTTTTTGAGTGGCAGGTTTAACATATGTTTGTGAAGTTAAATATGTATGTATCACTAGCTATAAACACAACACAATTCAAACCCAAATCTGTTTTGATTAAACAAGTAACAATTTAGTGAAAGTTTTTACATGTTCGTGAAGCCAAATTTGTATGTACCTGCTTTACACAATACAATTCAAACCCAAAACTGGGTCGAATCCGTTCTGATAATGCAATACAGAACAGAAAAGAAGAAAATGTGTACCTGTGAGTGACGATGGGATTCGCAAATGGGTCAAGAGAGTGAAAACTTGAATTTCATATGCAAACTTGAATTTCAAATTCATGAACGCATAACCGAATTGATCTTTAGATGAAAACAGGTGCATAACCAAGCGTGACCCTATATGATCCCATAGAACAAACAACACTAGTAACAGTGTTCAATCCGATACAAATCGAGACCAACCAAAAAGTAATTGCCCAAAATTGCCACTTGGAACTCGTAACAGTAGCGACCCATCACAGTGTAACACAAAACATATCCAGATAGTTGGATTGAGACTGAAGAGAGAGAGACAGGGAGAGGGGAGTTCTTACCGGCTGGTGATTGACAGCAGAGGGGCGGTTGGGCACTGGACAGTGTTGTGTACCTGTGTAGAGACGAAGAAGAATAAAAGCTTGTGAGTTGTAAACTTCTGATCCCTTCGGCGCCAATTGGTGAGAATATAAGAGAACGATCTACCATCTATGTCATGTTAGGTTAGGTTAAAAAAATGCAATATTTAAGGGTTTGGCATATATTATAATCATTAGCGTTCAATCGTTACATGGTGAGCATGAGTAGTCTACCAATTTTAATTGTAGTCTTAGGTCTATTTGGATTGGCTTTTAAAAACGATTTTTGGCTTTTCAAGCTCAAAAGTTATTTTAAAGAGTATTTGAATTGATAAGGCGGAAGAAATTCGGAGTCCAAAAAGATTCGAGTACCAGCTTCCTGATTTAGTTCCTACTTCTCTTTTTCTTTTGCGTAAAAGACAAAGCAAAAGCTCTGTCAAATAGGCCTAACCGCTTCTCTTTTTTTTCTGCGTAAAAGTCGAAGCAAAAGCTCTGTCAAACAGGGCCTTAGGCCTGTTTGCTTTGTCTTTTACACAGAAAAAAAAGAAAAGCAGAAGCTAAATCAGGAAGTTGGTACCCCCAACTTCCTTTAAACGCTCTTTTTGGACTCTGAAACTCTTCCGCCTTACCAATCCAAACACTCTCCAAAACGACTTTTGAGCTTGAAAAGTCGAAAGCCGCTTTTCAAAAGTCAATCCAAACCTATTAATTAATCAAGACTTATTTAACTTTATTTTAAAAAAGTTACTAATATTTGAACATTATTAATGTGAAATAACAAGAGTGGACATTCCTTAAAGAAAAGAAAAAATATTCATGCACAGAAACTGATATATATATATATATATATATATTCTCCAAGTTTTTTTTTTCCCTTTCTTTTTCCTTTTCCTTTTTTTGGATTTTTTATATTTATTTTTTTAGGAAAGACACTCTAACATCAAATTAACATAACATTTTATTACATAAACGATAATTTTTTTATTTATTATGTGGCTTTAATAATAAATTAACATAGCTTTAGATAGTTTTTTGTTACAAGGGTCATTCGGAAAAGCTACACTCCACAAAAACAAGAGTATTTTTCTACAAATATTTGGAATTAATTTATAATAAACTTTTATTTTCAAAAGCATATAAGAAAATGACTATCTAAAGCTATGTTCATTTATTCATGAGCCATGACTATCTAAAGCTATGTTCATTTATTATTAAAACCACATAATAAATAAATAAAAATTTTCATTTATACAATAAAAAGTTATGTCAATTTGATGTTACAGTGTCTTTCCTATGTCTCATAGTTCTGTTTACAGATCATAGTCGCGCAGTTTAAGCTATTTGCTGGGGATGGCGTTGTTGCTTTTATAAGACATTGACTGACGAGTAAACAGTGTCTTTTGCTCATAGAACTATTCATGCAGATTTATTTTAATTAAGTTGTTTTAAATTTATTATATTTTCGGTATAAAAGTATTAATAAATTTATTTCTGGTTATTATGGAAGATATTGCTTCTTCATCCTATGGAGTTTGTTGAACCAAGATTTATCTTAGTTATTTTGATGATAACAAAATATTGTGAGTGTTAAGATTTAATGTCTACTTGAGTTTGTGCTTAAGCAGGTTACGTTCTAACAAGACTCAAAGTAAGACAAGAGAATCAATGGCATTTTGCAAAGGTATCCAAAGCTCACATTGATCATGCCTATCTATGTTCAAAAGCTCATATCAAGGACATGAGAAAATGATGAAGGCAATAATATCAAAGAATCTTGGTGAGTGTATAGGTAATTTTTGTAAAGTTACTTTGATGTTCTCACTTGAAAGCTCTACGACCAATGCATTTCATGCATATCATTCATAAGTCCTTAGACCATAAACAATAAGTCATGTACTTCATTTATATAATTTAGATTGGTCTCTAAGAATTAGAGAAATAAGACTTTGAACTTATATGTCTAAATCATGAAAAGTCTTAAGTAATATTGAGAGGATCTCCAATTAGAAATATCTTTAATTTTCAATATTTGCATTTAGTGAAGTATGAAGTCAAGGACCATGGATCAAATTGATTTATTTCATAAGGTCATAATTGACTTTGAGGAGGTTTAAGTTTGTCAAAATATTCAAAGAACCTACCTCATAACTTAGTTGACTCTAAAACCTAATGCAACTCATGCATATCATTTTAATGGTCTCTAGACATGAAAAAAATAGGACTTGATCTTATTTGAATCATATCTTAAAAGTCCTTGATGGTTTAGGCTTTGTTTGGATGTCAAAACTCTATTTTTTAATGTTGAGCATCAATCAGTTGACTTATACACTTTTATCAGTCAACTTATTTGGACAGAGCGTTTTTGACATTTCTAGAGACGTAAACTAGTCGACTTATTCAAATGCATAAGTCGACTTATGGCTTGGAATTATTTCACATAAAATTTTTCTATAAGTCGACTAATACACATCTATAAGTTGACTTATTTAGATAGAATGTTTTAAACATTTCCAGAGGGATAAATAAGTCGACTAATTCAAATGCATAAGTCGACTTACTTTACGGGAACAGATCTAAACGGCTAATTTTTGCATTTAATGATTCCCAACCACTTCCAAAAGACTATAATTCTTTCTTGGGCTATAAACACATATTGTATATGTATTCTACAAGTGAGAGAGACCACCAAACATATAGTTGATCATACATTGTTGGTTGAATCTATCATTAAGTTTAGAGTTCATATTCTATAGAGATAGTCAGTACACTTGATCATAGGGATGTCAACGGGGCGGGTTCGTGTCACGCCCCGGTTTCCGACACCCGGTTAGGAGCGAGGGAAATGGGGGTGAATCAGTAATTTCACCTCAAGTTCCCACACCTTAATCTCATTTTAATCTATTCTATTGCGGAAGCGTTCTATATGCACACCCTTCAAGTGGCATTAGATCATCAATGGCCCTTGTAAATGATTTTCACGAAAATCGGGCATGACCCATTCTAAATAATCAGTTCCTGGCATGTTACACCTGCTTTACAATTCATATGGACACTTCTGGGCACGTGTCCCCCCAGCATTTCTACAACACGCATAATAGAATCAAAAATATACATGCCTCAGTCCTTGAATGTCCGTATTACATCTATACATCACATGAATGAAATACATCTGAAGGAACTGAATCACCATAATTGCTCCATACATCTAATCCAAATGTCCTAGTTATACATTAAATTCTAAAGAATTTAACTACTACCTCTGCCTCCAGTACCATGAGTCCTCTAACTGACTCCGTAATCAGCAATACCTGCAAAACCTGGGAGGGGGTGAGCTCAAAGGCCCAACAAGATATATAGAACCATACTATCATCGCAGCAGCAGGTCGATCCTCACATATTCTCAAAACTATACATGCACTTAAATATATCATAATATTTAAAGTCATGCCCCTCTTAACATACATGAACCGATAATGCACATGGCAGTTTTAGCATTTATGAACATTTACATCAACTATCCATGACTTATGAAATCATTTACAACATGTTCAAGGCAGTACACATCCAACGTCATTATGTATAGAAAACATATATGAACAGAAGCATTTACATGAAGAATGTAAATCAAATACCACGTCACCTACTCAACAAGATCCATTGAATCATGCATAAGTGCACATGCTCATGCATTTTTACCCAAACATCCACATTTCTCAAATCATGCATGATGCTTCACATAAAGTGCAAATACATACGTATATAACTCACACCAAACTAATTCATAGGGGGCTTTCTCATCACTCCAATAGTAAGGGTCTCTTCGGCACCCAAACTCTGCTTGTGCTTTATCGGGTTACTAACCCGAAGGGAGCACCTCCTCTTGGCCAAGTTTTGGGTCTTTCACCCTAGGGGCCATCCCCTTATCTTAATTTTCACACTCCTGCCCCAAAATCATATATATAGTGCATATAAGCACACCCATGCACTTATCCACACCATGAATGCATTTTTGTCAAATCAATGCATTTTCCTTTCACCTCAAGATTGTCACAATGTCATCACACTCATATCATGGAAACCATCATGCTTATGCATTTTTTTCAAGAAAGTCATTTCTTTCATGCATAAATCTGTCAACACCACATCTTCACGTTTTCGCCAACAAACACACTTTTCATCGAAATCATTCATAATCACATTTACACATATACAACATATCTATAGATGTCACATCTTGCATATAATCACATGTATACATATATTAGTATAAAACAATCATGCTTTTACTACGAGCAACCAACATGCATTCTTACAACTATATACAATCACGCAAATATATATATATACGCATATATATATCATGTCACCCATATAGGTAGTAAAAACCTACAGAACAATTCACGTAATTCATGCTTTTTCAATGCTCTTCTATGCTATAAGCAAGTTAGCATGCATTTCAACTACTGCACCACATATATAATCACGTATATATTTATGTATACTCAACTCATGCATAGGAATCAAATGAGCATGCAAGGCAACATCTAGCTAAATATACATATATAATTTAGCATGCTTTACATGTCTCAATCTCTAAACATGCATATAACAATGCGAATCAGCGTTTGACTTTAACAATGCTCTAACTCTCCAAGCCCACATATATATATATATATCTACCCACATATATATGTGTCTTCACATCCCACGTATATATATATATATATAAACACCTCTATATATATATATATGCACATACATACATGCAAACGCCACATATGACTAAATTAAGAACATATGTAAAATTAATCAGCATATTTAAAATACATAGAGATAGAGGCAAGAATCAACTTGCCTTAGGTCCCGCTTTTACTGTGTCCGCGCCCGCAAAGCGGTCCATTTCCTTGCTCGGTCAAGTCCCGTGTCGAAGCCCACACGAACAAATCCACTGGATTAGTTCATTTCCTCCTCGCTAATTCCTGCGCTTGGCCCAATTCATGTTGTGGCCCAATCCTCATCATAACTCAATTCCAAGTTCAAGCCCAAACATCTCAATCCATGATGTCTCAACCATTGGGTCAATTTACATTCTAAAGCTCAACCCATATACCAAATCCATTTACTCATTTCGTAAACCAATTCTAACCCACTGTCGAAGCCCAACTTTATTTTAGCCCATCTCTAAATCAAATCCAACCCAATTATCACGAGGCCTAATTCAATGACCCAATATTGTGGCCAATGAAATAACTCAAGTTTAAATCAAATTTGAGGCCCAAACAAGAACTAAATCCCATGATAACTCAAATCATTTTCCATGAAGAGAAACCAACAATCCAATATCCAAGGTCCAATCCCCTTATCAATGAGGGCCCAAACACACACCAACCAAAACCCATGGCCAGCACTACCACTTCTCATGGCAGCGAGCTCCAACATTGTCCAAGCATCATTGCCGACACCGAACCACCAATTCACAACCATCAAACCGCCAGTCATGGTCATTAAAAAAAAATCGACAGCCATGTATGAACCCGTGCACAGCCGAGTCCCATCTGCAGTTAACTCACCCATTTCAGTCGAACCTTGCACTACCGGACTATGGGCAGACCCCTGCCCAAGCTTAGCTGGAGCGCCGAACGACCAATTCCTCATCACCACCACAGACTACCTCTGTAAACCGACCCACCTGGCGAAGACCCTCTTGTAACCCCGTCGGGGCACCACCACGGCATCAACACACTCACTCAACCAATCTTCAACCTCAGCCATGGCTGTCCCGCGAAGAAGGACCCAACCCTGTACAACCCAGCTGTTGCCAACCTCAAAGGAACGAACCGAAACTCGCCGGAACCACCGTTGAAGACCAGCCATGAGAACCCAGTCGGAGACCCAACACAAACCAGCGACCGAACCTAGCCGTTGGACAGCTGCCACCGTGAAATCGAAGGCTCTCCACCCCCGACAGTCTCCTCCAACCGCCAGCAACCACCGCTCCACAGCCGTGAACCGGAACCCCCTGCCAGAAACGACCACTGCCGCTCGTCGCACCAGCCGAGAAACCGCCTTCAGCTGCGCCAAACACGGCCCAGCCGTGTCTCCTCCACCGTCGCCGCCGCAAGCCACCTCCACCGTGAGCGGTCGGCAGCCCCCAGTCACCGCCGCCGGTGCTCCTCCTCTCACGACTCCCGATCTCCCTTCCTCGGTTTCTCTTTCTCTCTCCCCGACTCCTCCTTCTCTCTCTTTCTTTCTTTTCTTTTTCTTTTCTTTTCTTCCTTTCTTCTTTTCTTTTCTTTTCTTTTCTTTTTCTTCTTTTCTCCCTTTTTCGGCTGACCACTTCTTCTCTTCTCTACACCACACATTTTGGTCCACAAGTCCTTAATTAATTCTCCTCCACAAGTTATATATATATATATATTATTTATATATATACATAACATCACACAATACATGTATTCACATGTATTTCCCCACACTCACCTATATAAATACAAAGGCCCCTCTCAATTTATCCAAAATCACATATAGGCCCACCATATATTTATAATTAAATATAAATATATGTACCACATATATATATATATATATATATACACCTTCCACATATATGAAGTGTATCCACACCCTTTCCGGGATTTAATTAATCCGAAAAAAAATTTTAATCCGGTCCGAAATCGCCGGGAACCGGTCAAAAATTTCCGGTCCTTACAACCTCCCCTCCTTCAAGGAATTTCGTCCTCGAAATTAGCATAGTCATGGTCTTTCCAAAACCAATCCTTACCAGACGTCATTCTCGCCAATAAGCGTCACTTGCCCTCTCCACATACCCTAGGCGCTACACTTGCAACACCTAACTCATAACACCCAAGTCTGGCACAATCAGTGCGTCTCAACTGCCGTAAGGCAATATAACCACTTCCGTGACATGGCTGAGTGACTCCTAAGCCCATGTACGGTTCACTCACGAATTCCTCCGAAGCACTTGCTTCGTAGAGTCCACAGTCCCTATCTCGAGACCTATCTAGTCCATCTCTATTTCTAGTCTAAGGCAACACCTTTGACTAATCATACCAATCACTCACCGTGATACTTCCCTATAATCCGGGATCATCAATACTCAAAGTCATTCTTTTTAATATCCAACGTGACTTTCAATTTCTGGCATACCATTCTCGGGCTTAGTCTAATGTCCTGGGCATCATCACAACACAAACCATATCAATCCAGTGCACATCACAAGCGCACTCACCAGCAAGGCACATGACAGTGCACCTGCCGATACAAACCACATAAGCGGTGTACTTGCCACAGCAAGCCACATAACTCTGCCCAGTCTCATAGACCACAACCCACTGGAATCCAATGCCAAGTCCAGGATCTTACATCCTACTGGTTTCACAATCTCCTTATTCAAGAGGACTATTTCCCACTTTCATCGTTCACACCAAGGAATCAGTTGACAGTTAGAGAGAATTCCTTTCATATTAGCACTTCACTTTAGACAACCCTTACCAATGAAAGTTTGAGGTCGCCTACAGTAACCAATCAGCAATCATACAGTGGCCGCAGCCCACTGCATCTACATATCCACTGCGTCCACCTCTCCCCTTCATGGTAAGAAACTATCCTCACTTCAGATACCGTATGTCAGGATCCTCATCCATTATCAACTTATCCTTCTCTTAATATCATATCCTCACTATGATCCAACTGCATCAATCATGCGCATATCACAGTACACCACTGAGGTCAAGGCACATAAGGAGTGCACTTGTCAAAACAAATCCTCCAGTCCTGTCCATTCTTGTGGACTACATTCCATTGGCATTTAGTGCCAAGGTTAGGGTTTTACATACCCTTAACTTCACAATCCCATTTACCCGTCCATTGATCCTAACGGACATTTTTGACTTCCGGGTATTTATCCATTCCTTTCCAACATCTCACTTGAGACTCCAAGATCCTGACTGCTTCGTCTAGGACCCCACAAATCTTTCCATGCATCACTATTGCATTAATCAGCACCTAGGCATTACGATGCATCGCCAATGCATCATCAAATTCATCACATGTCCACTGACTCCAAGAATTAGGTCGAATCTGAGTCCTCAATAATCGTGTAATGATTGTAACGCTAATGCAAATCATTACCAAAATCATTACCAAACTCTCGGTTTGGAAAGTCCGAAGGCAAATCAAGCCCTTCTTCACCCACATTAGACTCTTACTCTCAAGGTCTATCACAACACGTCTATTTCAACATCACAGTTCGTTCAACTCTAAACCTCTACCTAGGTTTGCCAATTCTCAAGACTGAAATCTCTAGGTGACTACATGTCACTACTAGGCATGTGACACTAAATGTAACACAAAAGAGTAATGCACAGTCACATGAATCACGTATAGCACATAGCATATAACATACAACATGTTAATTAAATAAACACATACCATGCATGATATGAAATATGATGCATCAAATCAAATCAAAACCCTAGCCCTCGGGCTAATACTAGGAAAATACCCCTGACCATACACGGTCTCGGTACTTCCTCTGCCTGAGCAAGTGTGAAACACGGCCCAGTCCCCCTATTATACACACATACTAGAACACAAAATCTAGAGTGGTTCAAACCAACCTACTCTCATCCCCTGTACTCATTGGTAAACACCTACCAATCTATCCACATCTGTAGTCGAAGGTAGTATCCTTGACTATCTACACCAATCACCTTCGGTGACGTATCTCTACTATTGGGAATCCTTTATCTGTCGTCATCCAGATGAAACAACTCAACGCCTACAAGAGCCAGCGTATTGTAAGAGGAACGCTAATCCAAGAAAAATGTTTGATCAGGCCATTTTTCTCAGTTAGCCCAACTCCGGCAATATGCCTTCCTTGTATCCCATCTCAATCTCAATTGCCAACCTCAGCAATACACTTATTAACAACACATCATAGCCCCTAAGTGTCTGTAAGGACTTAAACCCTCGCAATTTTCTTTGCGGTATCTCTTTATTGCTCACTAATGAGACTTAAACACCAAATCAAAGGCCTAAACTCAACCAACTCTGGGAGTCTTACCAACCGAAACCAGTTTCACACCCCAACTCTTTGATCTTTCATTTAGATTGCTCAAACTGAGCAAATCATTCCACTACCGTCCATAGGTATTCAAACCTACCATCCAGACAACTATCAACCATTGCCTATCTCCAAATCAACACGTGATTTGACCCCTTCCTTAGGTATTCGAACCTACGACTTTGATACCCTAGGTTTTCCAAACCAAGTGCTTTACTAGCAATCCATAAGTTCCTCAAATCCTCAACCTTTACCCGTCGCTCCTAGGTATTCCAACCTAGTGCTCTGATACCATGTCGGGACGGGACACCCCTTTTCCAAACCCATCCCACGAATAAAAAATTCTTCCCAAACCCTATTCGGGACGCCCCGCATCGGAGTCAGGGCAGGTTCGGGACACCCCGATATATATATTTTTTAAGAAATATAATACAAACTTGAACGAATTTACGATAAATTTTGTAAAAAAAATTAAGTATAAAAAAACATTTACAAATGATAATAAAAAAATGTTGTTAAAATTTAAAATTATCATAACTAATGAAAAAAAATAAAAATCATAGTTAATAAAATAATATTTATTTATATATTTATCATTAATTGGGCGGGTTCGGGGCTTAGCAGGTTTTAAACTCTTTTCCCAAACTCGCCCCTAACCCGATTAATATGATCCCAAACCCATCCCATTAGGGGCGGGGTGGGGCGAGTTAAATTGACATCCCTACTTGATCATATTCTTTCAAAGATCAATTTATTTGTGATATTTTATTCATCATTCTAGAGTTGAGCTTTCTTATTGATTCATTAATTGTAACTCTAGATTTGAGAGAGCTTTGAATTTGTATATCTTGTCTATTTGAGAGACACTCATTGTACACAAATTTCTTATTCTTGAGAGAATACCAAGAGGTTCTCTTGGCATGGGTAGCTTGAAGAAGCTTTGTAAGGGTTTTTCTCCAAGCCCGAAAAAGAGAAAGGTTCATTCTCTACCTTAAAAGGAGAAGGATTTGGTAGCACTCTCCACCCTTTAGAGTGAGCAATGGTTATCTCTTAACCATCAAAAGAGGGAGGAAGCCCAAGTCATGAGCTTGGCAAAGAAGTCTTGGTGAGATTTTCATTGGGTAAGGAAGCCCAAGTCATGAGCTTGGCGAAGAAGTCTTGGTGAGGTTGTCATTGAGCAAGGAAGCCCAAGTAATTCACTTGGCAATTATACGGTTTCCTTTCCACCTTTAAGGAAGGCTCTATAATGGATACCTTAAGATGAGCTCTTGAGGCATGGACGTAGGTCGGAGTTGTCAAACCATGTAAATATCATGGTGTTGCTTGGTTTGCATTTCTCTAACCCTCAACTCCTTTACTTAATAGCATTTTATATACTTAATATCATTATGCTTTATAGATGAATGCTTGGAGTAAGTTTCACACCATGTGTTTGATAAAATGTCTCTATGAGCTTTAATTCCATTTTAACATTGATAGACATATATTCAATTAGCTCATTTTATTCCTTATCCAATGAACCATTTTATGAAGGAATGAGTAGCACTCCAAGTACTTGATTAATTACCTATGCAAGTTTTACTCTTTACATCATATCCACAAATAATTGCTCAAGTACCCTTTTGATAGGTTTACTCCTTTATTTTACTAACATTTATTTTATAATTGTTTATTTAATGAATGTTGTTTAAATGCTTCATATGAGGAGGATGGGATGTATGTATTGACCGTGCCCAATTTTGGCCCTTTTTTTTAATTTTTGTCATTTATTGCTTTAAACGCATTTTTAATGATATTTAACATGTTTTGAATGCGGAGAACATGTTTAGAAGGTTGGAATATGGTTTTGGGAAGTTTTGAGAACTTTTCAAAAAGTTTGACTTTTTGGTCAAACTAGGGCCTGAGATGCAACTTAAGTGGGCCCGGGAATTCAAAAAAATTTTAAAAATATTTATTTCAGAGAATGGCTTAAATGAAATGTTTAGAGTGTTGAGGGAGTGATTTCGAGTCTAACGGAGTTTTCGAGAATTAATTCGGAGGTCAGCAAGGTACATTAAGTGACCCGGGGGTAAAATGGTCATTTCACGCCCCTAGGGTTGAGATAAATATAAAAAAGGGTCTGAGATATTTCATTTTACAGATCTCTCTCTCTCTCTACCTCTCTCCCTTCTCTCTAGATTCTAGGTCACTTGAGGTGTGATTTGGAAGATCCCGAAGAAGGAAAGTGCGTAGAGGGCGTTGAGAGCTTCGGTTTGAACCGATCAAAGTCTATATTTTGTGAAGTTGAAAAATTTGAAATTTCTCAAAGTTGGATTCAAAGCATAGGATTTGAGGTATGGGTGCTAGACTCATCTTTACTTTGATTCTATAAGTCACATATTTGTGACATGAAAGATAAGTTGAGATTTCTTGAATTTAGGGTTTTATGTATATGTATGTATATATATATAAATGTGATTTATGCATATGTATATGTCTAACATGCTAGTTAGGGCTCATATGTGTTGTATATGTGATATTGAGGCTATATATGCTAATTGTTGAAATTGTGTTCATTTGGTGAAAATATATAAATCTGAGTTTTTATATAGAATGATGCATGAAAGATATGCTTTTTTTGAAAATTGCATAAGCATGATAATTTTCATGAAATGAGTGATTGACGTTGTGACAAACTTGATTTGAGGAAGAAAATGCATTGATTTGATAAAATGTATTTTATTGTGTGGAATGTGTGCATTGTTGTGATTATATGCACTATGTGACGATTTTGGGGTAGGAGTGTGAATTAAGATGAGGGGATGGCCTCTAGGGTGAAAGACTCAAAACTTGGTCAAGAGGAGACGTTCCCTTCGGGCTAGTAACCCGATAAAGCGTAAGCAGAGTTTGAGTGCCGAAGAGACCCTTACTATTGGAGTGATTTGATAACCCCCCTTAAATTGATTTCCGGACTTATGTGGTGTGAGTTTTACATTAAATTGTGACTTGCTCAATTTTTTATATGTATGTATACATTGGAATGTGAAGCATCACGCATGATTTTCAAAACTTGTTTGTTTTGAGGGTAAAAAGTATGGATATTTGTCATGTAGATTGTAATGATTTCATATGCATTCATACATGGCCGCCTGAGTTAGAGTAAAGTTGGGTGGATCATTCCTACTGAGCCGCAGTGGTGCTCACCCTCTATATACAAAATTTTTTTCAGATAAGGCACCAATGGAAGATGAGGCATGATTGGCTAGGTGGACTCTTGAAGTTCTTTTGAGTTTTGACCTTTTGATGTGTATATGGTTGTCTATGCTGACTTGTGGCATATAGACTCTTCTGGAAAATGTTATTCTTAAAGTTGGACAACTTATTTATATTTGAATTTCATATGTATAAGCCATGTTGGACATGTATGGAAGACTTTGAACATAACTGTATGGCCATTAGGGGGGGACACATGCCCAAAAGTGTCTCTTTTGAATATAAGGTGTGAATGACATATGCAATGATTTGTATGATTTCAATAGAAATGTATGAGGATTTGTGAGATTATGGTGATATGAATGTGTGAATTAAGGTGTGTGTATGGAGATGTACCATTTGTAGATCCTTTGAATGTTGGGTGTAAGATTTTGTTTTGGAAATGAAAGTATTGCCGGTCAAATGAATACATTCTGCCCAGATTTTGGCGAATTTTTTTGAGGGGTCTACACAACTTCAAATGATCTAAAAATTTTACCACATCTTCCTCTAGATGTCTAGTGTTCCCATATTTAATTTTTTAAGATTTGGACAACACAAAATTTTAGAAAAATTCGTTAATGTTCTGCCACCAGATTTTACAATTTTTGTTGGGCACCAACTTGGTTGTCAAAACTGTTTCATTTGGCTAACATCTAGCCATTAAGGTTGACTCAAGCTTCTTCTATATTTAGTCTAGTTTCTGTAGAATTTTCATTTGCCTCGTTTCGAGTTGAAATGAATTTTCTTCAAATTTTTTTATAACTGTCGCGCAGATTGCACTCTAGTAGTGCACTGTTCATTTTGGAGTTACTGCAGCTTTTTAGCTACTGCCCAGTGATGATAAATCAGGATTCTGGACCTCTTCAAAATGTCTAAATTATGTTTTTAAGCACCTTGAGACTATAGTAGGATGAGACAATGGTCCAAAAAAAATTTCAAAACTTTTTACGAAAAGTTACTATTCACGAGGGCCAAAAATCACTTTTATTTTAAAAATTTTCTAAATGATTTCAACAATGAGGACCATGGTTAGTTATGCATATTCACTTAATTATATGCATTATGAGTTGCTTCCGCGGTTAAGAGAATTGGGTTGGATGTTAGATTTTCCAAAACGATTGTTTTGATTAGATTTCACCGTTCACCCCCATTTCCCTCGCTCCCAACCAGGTGTCGGAAATCAGGACGTGACAACATGGTATCACTCTTGAGCATCAATATGAAACTCTATGACTTTTGAAACTTAGAGATTTACAGAAATATATGAAGGATTATAAATTCTATAGAGACCATGACTAATTTTGGCTGGTTTACTGGTTTTTCATCATTTTCGCTATAAATACGTTTCGAATGATGTTATGGATGTTTTGAGTGTGGAAAACATGTTTGGAAGGTTAATTTGAGGTTTATGAAAGTTTTTGGGACATTTGGAGAAGTTTGACTTTTTGGTCAAACCGGGGCCCGGGATGCGACTTAAGTGGGCCCGTGAATCCGAAATTTTTTTGAAAATATTTATTTTTGGGAATGACTTCGATGAAATATTTAGAGAGTAGAGGAAGCGATTTCAAGACCGTAGGAGTTTTCAAAATAAAAAACGGAGCCCGGGAATGTACGTTAAGTGGCCCGAGGGCATTTTGGTCTTTTTGCAAGCCCTAGATATTTTAAATATCAGTGGCAAGGACATTTTGGCATATCTCATGCCTCTTTCTCTCTCTAAAGTTCTCCATCTTCAAAGCTTTCCCTTCTCTCTACATTTCGGACCCGTTCAGCTTGGACTTAAGACTCGCCGAAGGAGGGAGATACATAGGGGACGACTAGGGCTTTCATTTGAACCGAATAAAGTTTCGATTTGGTAAGGTAGACTCCGTTGGAAAATTGGTGAAGTGCTTGGAAGGCCTTCATTTTCGAGATAGAGGTTCTTCTTCTCTCCTAATTGTCAATTTTAGGGTTTCAGGTGCAGAGGAGATGTGTAGGTTGTGTATCACATGCTTTAGGATGGTGAGGGGTGTGAAAAGTTTTGTTTTCTCCTTCTCTTGAATCCTATCTTTGCACATTGGGTGTTCTTTGTGTTGGTTTTAGCATGTGGGTTAAAGTGTGTGAAAGGAAGAAATTGGGTATATAGGTGTTATGTGCTCAATTTGGGGTTTATGTGCAAATGCCTAACCTTGTGTCATATATGTGATTATATGTGGAATATGTGGTGGATGAATGCATGTTAGTTCTATGTGCTAAAATTATGCATCGAGTGTAGCATGAGTAAAGTATGCTAATTTTGAAGTTGTATGCATATAAGAGGTTATATGCATGTGTTATACATATATGTGTTATGTGTGGTTTTGTGGAGATGAAATGCATGCTATGTTCCTTTATAACTAGATAATGCATTATGAAGTATGAATATTGAGTGCTTGAGTACAATATGTTCGAAATGCATATATGGGACCGTTGTGAAGAAACGGGGAAAAGTGGTTAAATTGCCTAGAGTGGGTCAATACTCGGTGAGTGCGTTGGAGTGGTTAGACCACCTTGGAGATAGGAGTTCTCTGTGAAAGTCTTGTAAGGGTCTCATCACTTGGTAGGACCGATGTTTTCGGTGGTGTAGTCCGAAGATATCTCATCACTTGGTAAGATCGATGTTCTCAGTGGTGCATTCCGAAAATATCTCATCACTTGGTAGGACCGATGTTCTCAGTGGTGCATTCTGAAAATGATCTCATCACCTGGTAGGACAAATGTTCTCAGTGGTGTGTATTGAAATGATCTAATCACCTGGTAGGACTGATGTTCTCGGTGGTGAGTGTTGAAACAGTTTCATTACTTGGTAGGACTGATGTTCTCGGTGATGAAAATTCTGAACTTGTGTGGAAAATAGCCCAGGTTGTGTGGTTGGTCAAAAATCATGCTAGGGTCTCGGGTTGAGTCCGAGAGAGAGACAAGTGTGTGGTTGATGCTTCCATTCTAAATTGTGAAGCATGTTATGTGTTTAATGCATTCTTATATATATGCATTGCTTGCGAATGAACATGGTATATGTTGGATGATACATGTAATGTAGTGACATGCATTCATGTAGGTCGTGTCTGGTCGGCACTTAGGAGGGTTGGGGAACCTTTACTGAGCCGCAGTGGTGCTCACCCCTTTATTCTAAACTCTTTTACAGATAAGGCGCCGATGACGGATGGGACTTGAGTGTCCAAGTGGAACTCTAGTAGTATTTTGAGATATGTTGGGATATTGTATTTTTGGCTTTCCGTGCCGGCTTGTGGCACGTTATTTATGTAGTTGTAGTCATGGTTGGATTTTTTTAGCATTTTTGGACTTATGCATGAAATTCTTGTAATGACTATGAGCTTGGAAGCCATTTGGATTTGGAATGTATACTTTGGACCCAATGAATGTTTTTGGGATTATATCTATGTTGTAGTTACATTATCATATATGTAACTTATGTTGTCATTTGAATCTTGTATGTATAAAGATGAGATTGGGTGATGGAAAAGAATGTGGATTATGAGGTCTTTGTGATTCAAATGCCTGATTTGATAAATGGGTATGGTGATATAGCATTTCTAAATTATTTGAATGTTATTGGATGAGTTTTAGGTATTGGAAAGGTTTAGATATGAGTTTTGGGGTGAATTTTGGTCAAAAAGGTGAAAAATGGGGTTCCAGGCTAAATTAGTCGACTTACTCCTTTTTATAAGTCGACTAATGTTGGCAGTGTGTTTTAGAGCTTTCTAGAGCAGCAAATTAGTCGACTAGTGCACTTCATAAGTCGACTGAGGCCCTATAAGTCGACTGATTAGTCGACTAATGCAGATTTTCAAAATATTGAAATAGACATAACTTGGTCATTTCAAACCCGAATCAAGTGATTCTTTTTTTAAAATTGAGTGTTTTGAAATCCTCTTTCCAATGGTTTTATTTTCAGCCTATGTTGATGAGCGTACAAAGAGTTTTGTACCCGTGCTTGTGTGAGGGAATCATTTGAAGGGTGTAAGTTGGAGGTCCATTGATATATGTTGTATACACCAGTATATGTAGTTGATTAAACTTTCATAGGAGCTAAAGGTCAAAATGGTTCATTCACAAGTTGAGTGGACAGGTTCACACTCGGGATTCGGGTCGGCCCGGGAGAGTCCCGACGGTCCAGAATCCGGGTCGTGACAACATGGTATCAGAGCATGGTACTTTATAGAGGGTAAGAAGGGTCCATTGGGACTAATGGACGGGTTAACCTCCAGTTTCCCAAGAGTCAGGGGATCGGGGCGTTACAAATTCCTTCATATAAGTCTGGTTCAGATTGATTTCAGACCACTCACTTTGTTAGGAATGAATGCTTGTCTTTAAGCAACATTAAGAGATGGAAGATGTATGGATTATATACCATCTCTTATGGGTGCTGTTAAAACTAGTCTATGTCATGGACCAGTTTACTTCAACATTTATCTTAACTTAAGCCTATCTTTAACAGATAGAAATTTGTTTGAATCCTTGTCCTTAAGAGTTCAAACAAAGGATTATAATTACCTCCCAGGTTCAAAACCCATTTCTGTCAATTACAGAATTTATTACAAGGTCCTCTATACCTTATGTTCTCAAGCCAAAATCATCAATCCTCCAGGAAAAACTGTGTTAATAGACACAAATCTAACAACATCCAATATTGCTCCTCCTAGGCAAGTAGCTTGGGATGAGATAGAATTTCCTGAATCTTGGACTTTACCAAAAGCAGTACCACTTCAACCTATAATGAATAGGGATCTTGAACAAATAGTTCAGTCTCCTATTGGAGAGGTTGTTTTGAATTTCAAGAAACCTCTTATGATGTCCAGATCATCATCCATGAGGTCTTCTCATCCTCCTTATAGGGTTTCTTTCCCTCCATCCATCAGACCTTCGATTTTAGAAGATCCCTTAGCTGATCTAGCAAATCGACACAGTACTACTGAAATTCCAGAGAACATATCTCTTGATGGAATCAGACTGTCAGAAAGGAATATTCCACATGGAGTATAGAATAGGACCTCCCCATCTAACTCTGAGATGAACTTTTATGATGACTAAACTCATTGATAAAATTGCCATCTCACAGGAGTTTAATAAGCCCCATAATGATTCCTTTAGGAAATGGTATTTTAAAGCCTTCAACCAAAAGCAATTGCAAGACTTTAAAGTGGCTCATAATTATCATTATCTGGACCATACAGAGAATCATCTGTCATTTGTTACTTGGTTCAATGTCTTTCATAATTATCCAGGACTCAGCCAGTTGAATGTTTTGGAAAAATATGAGAAAACATGGACTACGACAGATAATAAGATTATTAAATCTATCTATCCACCAACAGTAGCTCTTAATGTTGCTCAAAAAGAGGGACCCTCAATAGAAGCTGTAGCTTTTGCTAAGCCAAACCCAGCTAACACTGTCCCTTTAAGCACAAATGATCTTAGTCCTCTTTTTAAGCAGAATAATTTTACCAACCTCCACCTCAACAATGTTGGTAAACATTTGATTCGTTTAGAATAAACAGCTCAAAAGATCCTAGAGACTGTATCATCCAAATCAATTCTCCCAGAAAGGAATCAACCTAGCACCAGTACTTCTGGAAAGAAATATTCTTCTCTCCAAAGGGCTCCAGTTAAGCCTCCTTTAGAAGTTTCAAGCTTTAAGCTCTCTAATAAGGCTAAGAACACAGAATTTTTAGACCAACCAGCCCTTCGACTAAAAGGCCTAAACATTAATATTCTTTTAAAACAGGAAAAGGAAGCAAACCATGTTTCTCCTTCTAAGATTAATGAGATTCAATCTTCTTTCCAAGATACTACCAATCATTTGGAAAAAATCTCTTTC
Source organism: Cornus controversa (assembly GCA_026545225.1). Taxonomy (NCBI): domain Eukaryota; kingdom Viridiplantae; phylum Streptophyta; class Magnoliopsida; order Cornales; family Cornaceae; genus Cornus; species Cornus controversa. The sequence continues at coordinate 6,599,635 of CM048854.1, read as the reverse complement.
AAAAAAGATAGCATGAGGGAAGCCTACCTTCCTCCAACTAGGAATTATTATCCTAGACCTACTGCCCAAGATATTCTTTATGAAGAAGATTATCTGAGGACACAGAAATCTTTCCATGGCCGAACCATTTATGAATGGAACATCGATGGACTTTCTGAATACCAGGTTTATGAAGTTATACATGAGATCTTGATGTATAGCACAGTTTGTAAACAAAATGGTAATTCAGGTCCAGAGATAGCAAAGTTTGTGATTTGTGTATTCACAAGAATGCTCAAAGGATGGTGGGATAATGTTCTCACAATTCTTCAAAAGGAAGAAATTCTTGGACCTAGAAGATTATTAAGAATGAGCTATCCCAGCAGGATGAACAACAACCTGATGTGGTTTATACACTTATTCTCACAATCATACAACACTTTGTTGGGAGTGAAGGAGTTAACAGCGAAAGAAGTAGGGAACTTCTTCAGAATCTTAGATGTCCTACCCTTACCCATTTTAGATGGTATAAGGACATCTTCCTTGCAAAAGTTCTTCAAAGATCTAATGCAAACAGTGAGCACTGGAAAACTAAATTTGTGGATGAGCTTCCAACCTTTTTTGCTGAAGGAATAAGGAAGAAGCTTAGAGACATGAATAATGGGCTTTCCATTCCTTATTCCAATTATACTTATGGAAGTCTAATTGGAATAGTCATTCAAGAAGGCCTGGCCTTATGTAACGACATTAAGCTCAAACAGCAACTTAAGGCCCAACACCTTACTAGACAGCAGGAAGTAAGAGAATTTTGTGATCAATTCGCTTACCAAACCCCAATCTCTTAGCCACCTTAGAGAAAGGCCCATAAGGCCCCATAAGAATAAGGCTTTTTCTAAACTTAGAAAGAGGAAAAATTATATTCCTCAAAACACTCCTCCCAGAAGGACCTTTAGATCTAAGCCTAAGAAAAGATCTAAATACCCAACTGATAAAAAAGAGGTCAAGTGTTTTAAATGCGGTAAATTTGGCCATTATGCCAATAAATGCAAAGTTAGTAAAAAGATTGACTCTCTTCAAATTGAAGAAGATCTAAGAGCCAAGCTTTCAAAGCTTTTTCTCAATTCAAGTTCTTCTGATGACCCTTCCTATGAAGAATCAGAAGATGATTAGATTCTTTTCGATCTCCAATCTTCTACTTCCTCTGAAGAAGAAGATAAACATTTGCTTGACCCCTCTTGCAATTGTTCCTCTGGCTCCTTCGAAAGCTACTGGAAAGCCATTGTTGAGATAAATGGTCTTAATGTATTGACCAGTCAACAACAAAATCTTCTGAACTTAATTAATGAGATTCAGGATCCTCAAATGAAGATCAAATTAATTGAAGTTTGTTTTTCTCCAACTTCATCTACAGAAAGACCAAAGAACTTTTCTACTACTTACTATAGTATGAAAGATATTCTTAATCGTGTTAAAAATACAATTCAATCTAGACCTACAACCCTTCAGGATTTGAAAGCTGAGGTTAATTCTCTTAAGACTGAGATCAGTATTCTCAAATCCCAATAGAATCAAACTGATTTAGAGCTTATCCATCTCCATCAGTATTTAGAATAGTTAACCACTAACCTTTCTTCCTCACTTATGGAAGACTCTGGTATTAAACCTCCTAAGGATTCTGACTATTTAGTCAACTTCTTGAGCAAGATTACTTTTCAAAGATGGTATATTGAAGTTACCATTGTCATCAACGAGGAATTTGTTCTTAAGAACCAAGTTGCTCTTGTTGATAGTGGAGTAGACCTCAATTGTATACAAGAAGGTCTTATACCAACATAGTATTTTGAGAAGACTACAGAAGGTATTTCTAATGTAAGTGGAGACAAGATGCAAATATAGTACAAGCTCAACCATGTCAATATTTGCAATCAAGGTCTTTGTCTTCCCATAACATTTCTTCTTCTCATAAATATGGTATAGCCAGTTCTTCTGGGAACACCATTCCTAAATAAGCTTATGCCTATTTCCAGAATTGATCCCTCAAGCATTCATACTTTTCTCCATGGCAGAGAATTTCATTTCCATTTATCTCTAGGCCAATTGAGAAATTACTTCACCAGATGATGAGTCCTCTAAAAATAAAACAATCCCAACTTAATCTCCTTCAGAAAGAAATTATTTTTATTAAAATAGAGAATATTGTCAACTCTCAACCTTTTAAAGATAAGGTTTCTAGCATTATTGAAGAATTTCAGGCTGAAATTTGTAGTGAGATTCCTAATGCCTTTTGGAATAGAAAGAAACATGTTGTTTCTTTACCATATGAATCATCTTTTAATGAAAAGATGATTCCCACTAAAGCTCATCCCAATCAGATGAAGAGTGACTATTTGACACTATGTGCCAAAGAAATCAATAGTTTACTGGAGAAGAATTTGATACAAGAAAGTTACTTCCCATGGAGTTGCACTGCTTTTTATGTCAATAAGCCTGTTGAACAGGAAAGAGGAGTTTTGAGACTTGTTATTAATTACAAGCCTCTTAATGATGTTCTTAAATGGATTAGATACCCTATTCCAAACAAGAAGTATCTCCTGGATATATTGCAATCTGCTACTATCTTTTTAAAATTTGATTTGAAATTAGGATATTGGCAAATACAAATTGCCAGCCAAAATCAGTACAAAACAACATTTGTAGTTCCTTTTAGACATTATGAATTGATTGTTATAGCCTTTGGTTTGAAAAATGCTCCATCTGAATTTCAATATATTATGAATGATATTTTTCAACCATTTAATGTTTTTTCTATTGTCTATATTGACGATATTTTGATTTTTTCTAAATCCATTGATCAACATTTTAAACATTTAAATTTTTTTAAAGATGTTATCAAAAGAAATGGTTTAGTTGTTTCTACATTCAAAATGAGACTTTTTTCTCCTGAAGTCAAATTTTTGGGACATAACATTTTTAAAGGAAAAATCATTCCTATCAACTGCTGTATTGAGTTCGCATCCAAACTTCCTGATGAAATAAAGGATCAAACTCAATTACAAAGATTTTTGGGTAGTCTGAACTATATTGCAGATTATTATAAAAATCTCTCTCAAGATATAGCAATTCTTTATACCAGGCTTCGTAAAGACCCTCCTCCTTGGTCTGAAGAACATACTTTGGCAGTAAAGAGAATAAAAGAACGAGCTAAACAGCTCCCCTGTCATTCTCTTCCTAATCCTTATTGGGATAAAATTGTTGAGACAGATGCCTCTAATATAAGATATGGAGTCATTCTTAAATAGAAAAATCCTACAACCTCTAAAGAAGAGCTTGTAAGATTTATTTCAGGAACTTGGAAGAATGCCCAGGTTAATTACTATACATTTAAGAAAGAAATTCTTTCTATTGTGAAATGTATTCACAAATTCCAGGATGATTTATTAAATCAAACATTCTTGCTCAGAATTGATTGTAGCTCTGCTAAGCATATTTTAAAGCAAGATGTTAAGAATATTTCTTCTAAATAGATATTTGTAGGATGGCAGGCAGACCTTTTAGCTTTTGATTTTTCTATTGAATATATTAAAGGAGAATATAACTCCCTGCCTGACTTTCTTACTTGTGAATTCTTACAGGGATCATGAGTACTCCCCAAACGGGAAAAGGTAGGGGTAATCCCTCTAAAGACAAAGGCAAACAGAAAGCCATACTTACAGAAGAAGAATTTTTTCCTTCCATTTAGAATTCACAGAAGAAAAAGGGGAAAGAACAGAAGTCTGACCCTTAACAACTCACCATGAAAGAAGCTTTAGAAAGACAAAAATTTCCCTTTGTCAATAATAGAAAGACAGTATAGAGAATAGTCTTTTTAGATACCTCTGATACAGAAATGTTTGATAAACCATGGGATATCATGAATAGATACCTTGGTTCATCAACATGGACAATAAAGAATGGTATGCATAGGTTTGCCTATGAAACCATCCTTACAGAATAGCAATCTGTGAAAATTACCCACAACAAGAAGTATCCTTCGCAAGAAAGGACCCCTTTAACCCACAACAAAATCACTTTCAAAAACATTGTCCCACCTTCTCAATGGGCGATGAACCCCAATTCTTCTTATCACTCTAAAAAGATTGATAGAGATTACAATTATTGGGATTATATTGATGCATGGACTTTCGTTTTCCTGTATCAAAATCTTGAGCACAGCTATACCTGGTTTGTTAGTTTCTGTCCTCAATTTCTAAAAACCATTTTTTATAGAATTCCCTCATGGTTAATTCACTGGTCAGAATTCTTTGTCCCTGATCTTGAATTCCTTTCAGAAGAAATTCGTTCTAAGTTCATTCCTTGGACAAATTTCCACCCACACGTTAGAGGAAACTTGGACAATATATATATATATATATATATATATATATATATATATATATGGTATCGTATGAAGATTTTTTTTTTAAGAATGTCCACTGTTGTCATTTCACATTAATAATGTTCAAATATTAGTAAGTTTCCTAAAATAAAGGTAAATAAGTTTTGTTTAATTAATAGCCTTAGGATTATATCTTAACGCTACAATAAAAAGTTAGTAGACTACTTCCTACTCACCAGGGAGCAATTGAACACTATTGTATATATAAATATATTTATAATAAATATAGGTCGGGTGAGACTGGGTGAATTTTTATCAAATTCCAAATGTGTCCCGTACTTGTAGTGAGTTCTAATTTCCTTTCTTCTCATACCCATTCCAGTAGCCATTAGTGATGCTACAAGATTTGCAAAATTGTCATCATACCTGGGAGTAGTAATTAGTTCGTTCATGCTACGATGTGACATATCAAATGTTGATGTGGCTTACGGTGTAGGATAGATGCGAAAGGGCGCACATAATGTAACACATGCAAAGATACTTTCAAATAGACTAAAATGCCCTACTTTAGGAGAATTTATTAGGTCTAGGGCATACTTTAAACACTGTAAAAATATAAATAAATTGACCTTGGATTTGGCTAGTAACTTTGCTAACTTGAGCTCTCTACCTCTCAAAGTGAGAAGGTGAAGGTTTAAGTTCAGGAGTCTGGATCGTCGGCTGTGAGAATCCATATGTTGTGTTTGCAGTGAATGAAACGGTCCCCTTTTTGTTCAATTGTAAAGTATTTTTATTCAATTATAAAGTATCTGTGATTGTGTTAAATAGGTTTTGTTAAGGTTACCCAAGTAAAGGAGTTTAATAAAAAAATGTTATAACACCTCTCAGTACTACAATATATAATTCTCTAAATATATTTTTGTGTTTTCTTCACTTAAACTTCAATAACTTTTACTATAAATTGAATTTTTTGATAAAATCATTTTTGTTAGAAAGACAATTATGAGAGCTTCAATTTCAGTACCACTTAGACTATGTTACGACTTGATTTCTTTTTAAAATAAATTTATTTAAAATCAGCATATTTACTTCATAAATAAACATATTTTCCTATTTCAACAACTACAATTGTATTTTTAACTAAATTAATTCATCTCCCTAAAACTCAATTTAAATTTTTAAATATATTTTAGAAATAATATATATGTGTGTGTGTGTGTGTATATATATATATATATATATATATATATATATATATATATATATCAATTTGAGTACCACTTATATGATATTACTACTTAATTTTTTTTAAAAGAAATTTATTTAAAATCAACACATTTACTTCATAAATAAACAACATATTTCCCTATTTCAGCAACTCCAATTCTATTTTTGAATAAATTAATTCAACTCTCTAAAACTCAATTTCAATTTTTAAATATATTTTAGAAATAATATATATATATATATATATATATATATATATATATATATTTAGAGAGATAAAAAGAGTTTAAATAAATATTTATAAATTTTAGAATTTATATATATTTAACATATTTAGGATTAAAGTAAAAATTTATAAAAGTAAAATATATAAAAAAATTATTTATAATATTATTTTATTACTTTTCTTTTCTTTTTAAAGAGTTATAATATTATTTTAAAATAAATTTATTTAAAATCGACGCATTTAATTTATAAATAAATAACATATTTTCCTACTTCAGCAACTCCAATTCTATTTTTTACTAAGTTAATTCATCTCTCTAAAACTCAATTTAAAATTTTAAATATATTTTAAAAATAATATATGTGTGTATCTATATAGAGAGAGAGAGATAAAAAGAGTTTAAATAAATATTTATAAATTTTAGAATTTATATAGATTAACATTGTCACGTCCCAATTTCCTGACTCTCGAGAAATTGGAGGTGAACCCGTTCATTAACCCCAATGAACCTCATCAATTCCCTTGAATTACCGCGGAAGCTAATCATATGCATGTAATTATCTATGCGTATACTCATCACTATCTATCCCAATGGGTTACACATCGGTCTATGTATCCATGACATTCCATTTCCACTCTTAGATCATAAAAAATCATAAAAGTCTACATTTTTAAGGTCTACAGGACTTTGAGGCGCCTCAAACTTCAGTTTGAGTCGCCTAGAACTTCCAGAGAGTTTGTGTTTTAAAAAATAGCTCTTTGAGGCGCCTCAAACTACACTTTGAGGCGTCTCAAAGATTTCAAGGCGCCTCAAAGTTCACTTTGAGTCGCCTCAAACTGCACCTGACTTGGATTTTTTTGACAGCATTCTTCAACCTGACTTCAAATGCTAATATCTCACAATCCGTAAGTCCGTTTGACTTGAAATTTGACATGGATTATCCTCAACATGTCTAGTTTCTAACCCAATTTGAATCATCTAAAAATACCAACCAAAACTCAAGTTATACTCAAATTAGTGGGTGTGGGTTAGATTACCCACTCTTGCACTAAAACATGCATATCTTTCTCAATTTAAATCCGAACAAGGTCCATGACCTATCAAATCGAAGCTAACACAATTATTTTACTACATACATAAATTCCTTTCACTCCTTGAACTCAAAATGGATACTTTTGGGCATGTGTCCCCCCAATGGCTACTCTAATGCCTCAATGGCCATTAAGTAAATTCACATAACATGCATTTCATACTTGAAATGTAATTCCATCTATTTTTCTTCCCATTTTCATTCCACAACTCATGCATACATACTTTCCATACTCCATTTGCTCATGATTAACCATACAAGAAATCATAACTAAAGAGGAAAATGGTCCTATGGTACCATACGTCTCCAACACACACTTTTTTCAAAAGGTACGTATCATTCATATGATTTTCTTTCAAGTTTACAGTCATAACAAGAATTCATGCATAAGGTTCAAAATGCAACAAATTCTACCATGACTAGAACTAGATCATTATCGTGCCACAAGCTGGCACAAATAGCCAAATGCACAAATGTCCAAAATATAGCAAAATATAACTAGAACTCTTTTTGGACACTCAAGTCCCATCCGTCATTGGTGCCTTATCTGTAAAAGAGTTTAGAATAAAGGGGTGAGCACCACTGTGGCTTAGTAGAGATACCCCAACCCACCTAGGTGCCGACCTGACATGACCTACATGGATGTATGTCACAACATTTCACATATCATTCAACATACATCATGTTCACTCACAATAATGAATATATATATATAGGGATGCATTAAACACATATCATGCTTCATAATTCAAATGAAGGCAATAATCATACGCTTGTCTCTCTCTCGGACTCAACCCGAAACCCTAGCATGATTCTTGACCGAATCATGAAATCGAGACACTTTTCACACCATTCCAACTTCACCACTGAGTATTTACCTACTCCAAGGTGGATAGACTACCATCACCGAGTATTTACCTACTCCAAGATGACTTGGCCCATTTTCTTAAATTCTCACCGAGTATTTACCTACTCCAAGGTGAGTAAACGACAATCACCGAATATTTACCTACTCCAAGGCGATTGGACAACCTTTTTAGAATCTCCACCGAGTATTTACCTACTCCAAGATGAGTAAACCACCGTCACCAGGTATTTACCTACTCCAAGGTGACGTAACCACTCCAACGCCCTCACCGAGTATTGACCTACTCTAGGCAATTCAACCACACTTCCCCGTTTTCTCACAACGGCCCCAAATATATGCATTTTGAACATAACATGCATTTCATCTTCACAACGCCACACATATATTTACCTATACATGCAAAATATAACATACTATCCACATATGCTCACAAAACTTTACATAAGCACATTTTAGTCATGCTTCACCGATGCACACATTTTCTATACAAATATAGCATGCATTTAACTCACTTATAACATATAACACCTATATGTCTCACATTTGCACATAATTATACATGTACACCACATTAAGCACATAAGCATATATGCTCTCATTCTCTCATATTCTTATGCATTTGTCCCTCATATTATGCATACTAGGAGATACACATCTATTGCATAGAAGAGATTCAAGAGAAGAAGAAAAATACCTTATCCCACTCCTCTTACATCTCCAAAACATGCAATACACACCCTTAACTCTCACCACTTCACCCGAAACCCTAGAATCGACAAGTAGATGAGAAAGAGCACCCCTACCTCGAAATGAAGGCCTTCCAAGCACTTCTCAAAATCCTAGCAATGTCAACCTTGCCAAACTGTAACTTTGATCGGTTCAAAGGGAAGCCTTAGCCATCCCCTACGTATCTCCCTTCTTCGACGGAACTTGAATCACACCCAAAGACCTCCAAAACCTAGAGAGAAGGAAGAGAGAAGAAGTGGGAGCAATGTAGAGAGAGAAACATCCATGAGATATGAAATATCTCTGCAGATTTGACCATTTAAGGTCTCTAGGTCACGAAAAGACCAAAATACCCCCGGGCCACTTAACTCACATTCTCGGACTCCGTTTTTGATTCCAAAAACTCCTACGATCTCAAAATCACTTCCTTAACTCTCTAAATATTTCATCTAAGCCATTCCCAAAAATAAATATTTTTGAGAATTTTTCGGATTCCTGGGCCCACTTAAGTCACATCCTGGGCCCCTATTTGACCAAAAAATCAAACTTCTCCAAATCTTCCGAAAAGTTTTCAAAACCTTTAAAACACTCCCCAAACATGTTCCCCACACTCAAAACATGTTAAACATCACTCAAAATGCATTTATGACAATTATTATGCGAAAAATGCAAAATCGGCCAAAATTGGTCACAGTCTCCACAACATACTTAGGATTAAAGTAAAAATTTATAAAAGTAAAATATAAATTTTTTTATTTATAATATTATTTTATTACTTTTCTTTTCTTTTTAAAGAGTTATAATATTATTATAAACTTAATAAAAAAATATTATAACTCTTTCCAACACTAAAGTACCGTTACTCTTCTCAACACAAAAGAAAAGTAATATAATAATATTTTAACTTTTTCAAAGAGAAAAGAAAAATAATAAAATAATATTATAAAAAATATATTTTTATATATTTTCACTTTTATAAATTTTCACTCTAATCCTAAGTGTGTTAAATTAATATAAATTCTAAAATCTATATTTATTTAAGGGAGACGATGTTAGCACCCTCATTTTCTACGTTTGCACTCTCGTCTTAAATTAAATGACATTTCTAACCTTAACTTCACAAGTGAATGATTATTTTTTTTAAAATTAGATAACTACCTTTTCTGATATCCCTACATGTATCCAATCTTTAATATTTTCGGTATATTTTGACAAGATCAAAAAAACAATTACCCAAAAAAAGAACTCAAAAAAAAGTTATCTCTTTAGACAGGACCCAAAAAAAAGTTATTTATGTTGAAAAAATTCTCTTTTGACAGAACCAAAAAAGAAAAGTATCAAAAAAATTATTATTATTGAATAAATTATCTTTTTTGACTGGAACCGAAAAAAGGACCAAAAAAACAATTATCTCTATAGGACCCCAAAAAAAAGACCCAAAAAGAATGTTATCTTTGCTGAATAAATTCTCTTTTGACATGACAAAACAAAGTAGCCATAAAAAAAGTTATCTATGTCGAATAAATTATCTTCTTTGACAGGACCGAAAAAAAAATATTTGCATGCAGAAAGGATCCAAAAAAAAAGTTATCTTAGTTGAATAAATTATCTCTTTTGACAGCATTGAAAAAAAAGTATAGTATGCAAAAAAAATAAAAAAATTATCTCTGTTGAATAAATTATCTCTTAATTTTGACATGACCTAAAAAAAAAAGAGTACTCATTATCTCCTTTGACAAGACAAAAAAAATTATCCAAGTTGAATAAATTATCTCTTTTTACAGGATAAAAAAAAAGTACTAAACGAAATAAAAAGAGGTAAAGTTTATAGTATAAATGGTAGTTATGGTATTATAAAATAAGAAATGTTGAATTAATGAGTTTACGGATATTCTTGACATTTTCTTTAAAAGAAAAAGATAAGTGGAGTGCAACCATCTTCCTTATTTAAACTCTCTTTATCTCTCTCTCTCTCTCTCTCTCTATATATATATATATATATATATTATTTTTAAAATATATTTAAAAATTTAAATTGAGTTTTAGAATAAATGAGTTAACTTCATTGGAAATAGAATTGGAGTTGTTGAAATAGGAAAATATGTTGTTTATTTATGAAGTAAATGTATTAATTTTAAATAAATTTATTTTAAAAAAATTAAGTCGGAACATAGTCTAAGTGGTACTCAAATTGAAGCTCTCAGAATTCTCTTTCTAACAGAAATGGTTTCATTAAAAAATTCAACTTGTAGTAAAGGTTGTTGAAGTTTAAATGAAGAAAATATATAGAATTATATATACCTAAATAAAGAAATTAATAGAAAAATATTATAACTCTTCCCATGACATAGCACAACTCTTCCCAAGAATAGTAATATAATAATATTATAACCCTTTCAAAGAGAAAAGAAAACTAATAAAATAATATTATAAAAAGAATTTTTTATATATTTTCACCTTTATAAATCTCCATTTTAATCCTAAGTGTGTTAAATCAATATAAATTCTAAAATTTATAAGTATTTATTTAACTTCTCTTTATCTCTCTAAATATATATATTATTTTTAAAATATATTTGAAACTTTAAATTAAGTTTTAGAAAGATGAATTAACTTTTATAAGTTTAAACCAGTTATAATATGTGATTGGTGAATCGGTTAAATATTATCAATTTCTCTCGACATTAGTACAATATTAACATTCTAAATTATATTAATGTCAAAGTATTATTGACAAAAAATAAAAGAGTGGTATAACTTATATTACTTTAACTAATATGTTATACTATATATCTCGGAACACTAAAGTAAAACTTAATTTCATAAAATTAGATATTCAGATAAAGTAGTTTAAACTCATCAATTAATATAATTGAGTTTTTAGACACATGACTAACTAATTAGAATTTGAAAAAAATATAAGAAAATGGTCTAACTTATTTTACTTATAACTGTTATATGTTATACTATATATCTCGGGACACTAAAAAATAACTTAATATTATAAAACTAGATGTTCAAAATAAATTATTTAAATTCATCAATTAATCTAATTGAGTTTCTAGACACTTGACTAATTAATCAGAATTTGACAAAATCAAAGAAATGGGTCTAACTTATATATATATGGGTGTGTGTGTGTTATATGTTATACTATATATATTGGGACACTAAAGAACAACTTAATATCTTAAAACTACATGTTCAAATTAAATGGTTTAAACTTATTAATTAATCTGATTAATTTTGTAAACACTTGACTAATTAATCAAATTTTGACAAAATAGAAGAATATATAATAATATGTAACTGGTTCACCAATCACATATTATAACTGGTTTAAACTTATAAAAGTTAATTAATCTTTCTAAAACTCAATTTAAAGTTTCAAATATATTTTAAAAATAATATATATATATATATATATATATATATATATAGAGAGAGAGAGAGAGAGAGAGAGAGAGAGAGAGAGAGAGAGAGAGAGATAAAGATAAAGAGAGGTTAAATAAATATTTATAAATTTTATAATTTACTTTGATTTAACACACTTAGGATTAAAGTGGAGATTTATAAAAGTGAAAATATATAAAGAAAAAATATTTTTTATAATGTTATTTTATTACTTTTCTTTTCTCTATGAAAGAGTTATAATATTATTATATTACTATTATTTTGTGTCGGGAAGAGTTGCTGTCACGCCCCGAAACCCGGACCGCCGGGACTCCCCCGGACCGACCCCGAATTTCGAGTGTGAACCCGTTCACTCAACCCCGTGAACGACCTTAACCACACCCATGTGATAGTATCAAGCTCTGATACCATTTTGTAACGCCCCGACTTCCTGACTCCCGGAAGACTAAAGGTTAACCCGTCCATTAAGCCCAATGGACCCTCATTACCCTCGATTACCATGGAAGCTTAACTCTATTATTGCACATAGATGTGTACAACTCCACTTTATCCAATCCCAATGGGCCCTACCTCAAATCATATCACCTTAGTGGGAATTTTATTTATCCGCACTCTCGTGAATCACTCATTTCTAAGACTCAACACTTTATGAGCCTAGAATCTAAAACTGAGACCTACACCATTAGATAGGGAATTTAAAAATACTCAATTTTAAAAAAATCACACTCAATTTTGATTTAAAACGAAGAAGTTATGCCCGATTGAAGTTTTGGACAATTTTCGGCGCTTGCTGTGAATAATGACTTCGATCCATCGAAGCTTCGAACAAGTATCGACCAAAAATAGCTCTCGAGACTTTTACATTCCAAAATTCTGTAGATTTTTTGATACATCAAACTGTCCAAAAACTGCAACTTTGCAAATGATCATTTTTAACCTTCTAAACCCTTTCTACCAACATAATCCATTCTTACAACATCCAAATCACACAAGAAAGGGGTTTACAATATTCACAAGTTCTAATTCATGCCCATAATCAAATCATGCACTAATATGAGTCATTCTCCATCATAAACATATTCCAATTTATATTGAAAACGTCCATCACTACATTAGTCCATCTAATGAAACTAGATACTCTTAACAAGCATTACATAAATAATTTTATTGTCTTATCATATTTAACAAGCTCATAATCCAAGCATACGTACAAGTTACATTTGTCCAAAATATAACTACAACTTAAAATGAAGTCTCATGCCACAAGACGGCATGAATAGCCACAATATATACAATATCAAAAGCATAGCAAAAATGCTACTAAAGTCCCGCTTGGACACTCAAGTCTTATCTATCATCGACGCCTTATCTGTAAAAGAGTTTAGAATAAATGCGTGAGCACCACTGTGGCTTAGTAGAGATAGCCTAACCTACCTAAGTGCCGACTCGACATGACCTACATGAATGCATGTCACTACATAACACGTATCGTTCAACATATGCCATGTTCGTTCACAACAATGCATATATAAGAATGCATTAAACACATATCATGCTTCACAATTTAAAGTGAAAGTAATAACATATCCTTATCACTCTCTCAGACTCAAACCGATACCCTAGCATGATTCTTAACCAACTACGCGACCTGAGACACTTCCCACACAATCTCAACACCGTCACCGAGTAAGTCACATACTCCAAGGTTGTTAGGTGGCTTTGGGATTCCTCACCGAGTAAATCACATACTCTAAGGCGATTGGATAGTCTCAGAGTACATCACCGAGTAAGTCACATACTCAAAGGTGGTTAGATAGCTTTGGAATTCCTTACCGAGTAAATCACATACTCTAAGGCGATTGGATATCCCGAAATACATCACCTAGTAAGTCACATACTCCAAGGTGGTCAGATAGTTTCAAAATACATCAACGAGTAAGTCACATACTCCAAGGTGGGTAGACCATTTCAAGATCATCACCAAGCTTTTATTGCTCTAAGTGAATAGGTTACTCTACCACTTTTCTCGTTTCTCTCACAATGGCCCTATACATGCTTTTCGAGCATATAGAGTTCAAGCATATAAGATTCATAGCTCATAATGCATAAGCTAGTTATAAAAGCACTTAGCATGCATATCACCTCCACAAAGTCACACGTATACATCACCTATACATGTAAACCTAGTATACCCATTCACATATGTTCAAAAAATTCACTTAAGCACATTTTAGTCATGCTTCACCAATGCACACATTTTCTTATGTAAAGATAGCATGCATTTAACACACAAAATATCACATAATACAATTATGCTCATTTAGCACATTTTCCACAAAAGTGCATAAAACTCTAGCATATAAGTGTATATGCCAATTCTTCTCACTCATTCACCCCTCATATCATGCATAACACCATATACATTCCCATTGCACATAAGAGACTAAAGAGAGTAGAAAACACTTACACCCCACCCTTCTTACCACTCTAAAACATGTAATACACAACCCTAGTTCTCACCGTTTCACTAGAAACCCTAAAATCGACAAGTAAGTGAGAAGGAGAACCCCTACCTCAAAATTGAAGGCCTTCCAAGAACTTCTCAAATTTCCATCAATGTTTACCCTGCCAAACAGCAAAGATGTTTGGTTCAAAAGGAAGCCCTAGCCATCCCCTACGTATCTTCCTTCTTCGACGGAGCTTGAGTCACGCCCGAAGGCTTCCGAAATGTAAAGAGAATGTAAAGAGAAGAAGAGGGAAAGGTCTAGAGAGAGAGAGATCCATAAGAAATGGCTGAATCTCTCTCAGCCACATGTTTTAAAAGTGTATTGGGGCGCGAAATGATTATTTTGCCCCGGGCCACTTAACGTACATTCCTGAACTCCGTTTTTGATTTCAAAAACTCCTACGGCCTCGAATCACTTCCTCTACTCTATAAACATTTCATCTAAGTCGTTCCCAAAAATAAATATTGTCAAATTTTTTTTGAATTTTCGGGCCCACTTAGACCGCATCCTAGGCCCCGATTTGACCAAAAAGTCAAACTTCTCCAAATCTTTTGAAAACTTACCAAAACCTTTAAAACACTTCTCAAACATATTTTCCACACTCAAAATATATTAAACACCACTCAAAATGTATTTATGATGCTTATGATGCGAAAATGCAAAACCGGCCAAAATTTGTCACAGTCTCTACAACCTCCCCTCCTTAAGGGAATTTCATCTCCAAAATTAGAAACATACCTCAAGTAATAAACAAATCGGGGGACATTGAGCAGACTTCTTGTTCTCGCTCCCACATAGCCTCCTCAACTCTGTGATGTCTCCAAAAAACCTTAACCAAAGGAATGATCTTGCCTCGAAGCACTTACTCCCTAGCATCCAAAACCTATACCGGTCTATCCTCGTAAGACACATCCTCCTCCACCTCAAGATTTGTCTAGTCTAACACATGTGAAGGATCTGATTCATACTTTCTCAACATCAAAATGAGAAAAGTATTGTGCACACTTGACAATTGCGGTGGCAATGTCAAGCGGTATGCAACCTCACTTACTCGATCCAATATCTCGAACGGACCGATAAATTATGGAGCTAGCTTTCCGTTATACCCAAACTGCATTAAATCCCATCATGGTGACACCTTCAAGAAGACATGATCTCCCACCTTAAATGGGCCCTACACCAAATCATACACCTTAGTGGGAATTCTATTTATCCACACTCTCATGAATCACTCACTTTCAGAAGTCAATACTTTATGTGTTTAGTATCTGAAGTTGAGACTTATCCTATTAGATAGGGAATCCAAAATACTCAATTTAAAAAAAAATCACACTCAATTTCAATTTAAAACGAAGAAGTGATGCCCGATTGAAGTTTGGGGCAAATTTTAAAACATGCTATAAAAAGTGACTTCGATGGATCGAAGTGATGACTTCAATGCATCGAAACTTTGATGCATCGAATAAGTATCGAACAGGTATCATCTAAAAATAGCTCTCGGGACTTTTACATTCCAAAACCATGCAGGTTTTTCGATGCATCGAACAACTATCGTCCGAAAACAACTCTCGGGACTTTTGAACTCCAAAACCCTATAGGTTTTTCAATGCATCGAACTGGAAACTTCGATGGATCAAACCTGGCAGTTCAATGCATCTGCCCAAAAATTGTAACTTTGCAAATGGTTATTTTTGACATTTTAAACCATTTCTACCAACATAATCCATTCCAACAACCTCCAAATCATATAAGAAAGGAGGCTACATCATTCACAAGTTCTAAATCATGCTCATAATCAAATTATGCACCAATATGGGTCATTCTCTCTCATAGACATACCTTATTCATAATGAAAACATCCACCAACTTCATTAACTTATCAAATGAAACCAAATGCTCTTAACAAGCACTACATGAACAAATTCGTTGTCTTATCATATACAACAAGGTTATAATCCAAGTTACATTTATCCAAAACATAAATACAACTTAAATGAAGTCTCATGCCATAAGCTGGCATGGATAGCCACAATATACACAATATCTGGAAGATAGCAAAATGCTACTTGAATCCCACTTGGACACTCAAGTCCCATCCGTTATTGGCGCCTTATCTGTAAAAAGAGCTTAGAATAAATGGATGAGCATCACTACAGCTTAGTAGAGATACCCCAACCTACCTGAGTGCCGACTCGACACGACCTACATGAATGCATGTCACTACATTACATGTATCATTCAACATATATCATATTTGTTCACAATAATGCATATATAAGAATGCATTAGCACATATCATGCTTCACAATTTGAAATGAAAGCATTATCACACACTTGTCTCTTTCTCGGACTCAACTCGATACCCTAACATGATTCTTGACCAATCATCTGACCGAGACACTTCCCACATAGTTTCAACACCGTCATCGAGTATTTACCTACTCCAAGGTGATTAGACCGCCATCGCCGAGAATTTACCTCCTCCAGGTGACTTGGCCCCTTTTTGAATTCTCACCGAGTATTTATCTACTCCAAGGTGATTATTACACTATCTCCAAGAATTTACCTCCTCCAGGTGATTAGACCACTATTTAAATTCTCACCAAGTATTTACCTACTCTAAGGTGATTATTCCACTATCACCAAGAATTTACCTCCTCCAGGTGATTTGACCACTTCACAACCACAACCATAGCCGAGTATTGACCTACTCTAGGTAATTCAACCACACTTCCCCGTTTCTTCACAAAGGCCCCATATATGTATTTCGAACATATAATAATGATCAAGCATATAGGAATTTTGCTCCATAATGCATAGGCTAATCATAAGAGTGCATAGCATACATTTCATTTTCACAATGCCACATATATATTTCCCTATATATGTAAAACCTAGCATACTATCCACATATGCTCACAAAACTTCACTTAAGCACATTTTAGTCATTCTTCACCAATACACACATTTTCTATATAAAGATAGTATGAATTTAACTCACTTAACAACACATAATACATACATGTTCAATATAATACATTTGAACATATGTGTACAAAACCTAACATATAAGCATACATGCTAATATCTCTCACACATTCACTCCTTTTATCATGTATACATATCTATTACACAATAGAGACCAAGGGAAGTAGAAAAATGCCACATCCCACCCTTCTTACCACTCTAGATCATGCAATACACACCCTTAGCTCTCACCGTTTTACCTGAAACCCTAGAATTGACAAATAAATGAGAAGGAGAACCCTTACCTCAAAAATGAAGGCCTTCAAAGCACTTCTCAAAATCTCAGCAATGTCAACCTTGTCGAACCACGAAGATGTTCAGACCACCCCAGAATTTGGACCGTTGGGACTCCCCTGGACTGACCCGAATCCCAAGTGTGAACCCGTTCACTAAACCCCATGAATGACCTTAACCACATTCATGCGATAGTATTAAACTTTGATACCATGTTGTCACGCCCCGATTCCCAACTTCTTGAAATCGAGGGTAAACTTGTCCATTAAGCCCTAATGAACATGTTAGCCTCTAATTATCATGGAAGCTTAATCACATATACACACATGTATATATGCATATACAACTCAACATCAACTAGTCCTAGTGGGCCTCAACCATACAACCTCTTAAATTGGTTCTATCCCGCAAGTACGGATATAAAAATCCTTGTGAGTTTATAATAAATGTATAAAAATGAAATCATTGGAAAGAGGGTTTAGAAATACACAATTTCAAAAAGAATCATCAAAATCTGAGTTGAAACGAAGGAGATATGCCTCTTTGAAGTTGGACAAAAACACTGTTTGACTAGTGCATGTTGTGAAAAGGGGGATCGATCGCCCAAGGTCGACCGAGGCTAGTTTTGGCCTTTTATAGGGGTGATCTATCGCCATAAAAGAGGGGGATCGATCGCCGTTAATCCCAGGCAAAATTCTGCAACACTAACTTAGCCAAAACTTCATCCCAACTTCAAATTCGAATACCTCACAATCCGTAAGTCCGTTTGACATGAAATTTGATGTGAATCATTCTCAACATGTCTAGTATCTAACCTAATTGGAATTATATACAATTCTCAACCAAAAATTGGGTTATACTCAAATCAACAGGTATAGACTAGATTACCAACTCTTGCACTAAAACATGCACATCTTTCTCAATTTATGTCCCAACAAGGCCCATGACCTATCAAATTGAAGCTAATACAATTTCCTTTCTATAAATATAAATTCTATTCACACCTTGAATCTAAAATGGACACTTCTAGGCATGTGTCCCCCGCATGGCTACTCTAATGCCTTAATTGGCATCAAAACATTCACACAACTTACAACATGTGAATGAAAACATAATTTCATAATCTTTGCATTATAAATCATCCATTCCATTCAAATTATACTTCAAACATGATATACAAAACACTCTTTAAGTCCATCCCTCCCGTAAGGATCGAAATTATTTTGACTGGTCCCGAATGATTTTTGGACTGGATTGATTTTTTTTTGAACAAATTAAATTCGAAAAGATGTTATATATATATATATATGGAATTATATATATATATATATATATGAAGGTGGAGGATGTAGTTATATATATATATATTGTTACATAGTGAGTGTGTATATATATATATGTATATAAATATATATATACCCATGGTGGGCCTATATGTGATTATGGATAAATAGAGAGGGACCTTTGTATTTATATAAGTAAGTGTGGGAAAATACATGTGAATACATGTATTGTGTGATGTTATGTATATATATATAAATAATATGTGTATATATATATATGTGGACCAAAATGAAGAGAAGGAAGACCACATGTGTGGTCAACCGAAAAGAAGAAAAAGAAGAAAGAAAAGAGAAGAAAAGGAAAAGAAGAAAAAGAGAAAAGAAAAGAAAAGAAGAGAAAAGAAAATCAGGAAGAAAGAGAAAGAGGAACCGAGAAGAGGGATTGGGAGAGAGGAGAGAGAAGTTGAGATGGCTAGAGAGAGAGAGAAGCCGTGACGGTGGCAGGTGGGTTCTCACGGCTGAGCTTTGGCCGACTGTAGGCAACGGTGGTGACATGGGGTGGAGTTGCCCGGTGTCGCATGGTGGCTCGGTGCGGCTGAGCTGTTCGCGAATGGGGGGTTGTTCGCGGCTGGGGTTTGTGGGTCGAGACAAGACTGGGTCGTGTTTGGGTTGGCTTCGGGTGGTCCGATTTTGGGTGAGCACGACTGGGTTGTGTTTGGTTTGAATGGGTTTTTGGGTGGTTCCAATTGTGGTGGCCGAAGATGGTGGTGCCTTGGGTTGAAGGTGCTGAGACTTGGTGATGGGGTTTGTTTGGCTTTGGCTGGTGCTTGGACCGTGCTGGAATTGTTTCGGTGAGCTCCGGCGGTGACTAGCGGTGGTGGTGCGGGGTCGAAATGGCCAAGTTTGGTTTCTACGATGGGCTTTCAGACAGTTTGTGATTGAAGTGGGTGATGTTGGATGTTCGGCTGGTGACTGGGCATGATTTCAGCTGGGTTCGATTGTTGATGGAGGTGGTGCAAAGCTTCAGCTAATAGTGGACTTGGGTGTGGCCATGGTGGCTTTAGTTGGCCTTTGGTGGTGGTTAGACTCCTTTGTGGAGGTGTTTTTGGTAGTGGGTTCGGACGGTTGTATGAGG
Organism: Cornus controversa; assembly: GCA_026545225.1. NCBI lineage: Eukaryota > Viridiplantae > Streptophyta > Magnoliopsida > Cornales > Cornaceae > Cornus > Cornus controversa. The sequence continues at coordinate 6,579,543 of CM048854.1, read as the reverse complement.
CTGTTTGGACCCTCATAGTTGATGATGTGGGTTGAGACCTCATGGATTGAGAGGTTTGGGCTTGAACTTGGAATTTGGTTATGATGAGGATTGGGCCAAGCATGAAAATTAAAAAAGAAATGAAGTGGCTCGATGGATTGTTCGTGTGGACTTCGACACAGGACCGGGTCGAGCATGGAAATAGGCCGTTTTGCAAGCGCGAACTTGGCGAAAGCGGGACCTATGGCAAGTTGATTCTTGCCTCTATCTCCTACGTATATACTTTAATATTATTGATTAATTTGCATATGCTCTTAGTTTAATCATATCTGGCAGTCGTATATATATATGTGTGTGTGTGCATATGTATATATATAAATGTGAATATAGTATATGCGTGGGATGTGAGGATATATATATATGTGGGTATGTATATATATGTGTGAGTTTGGGAAGCGATGACATGTTAAATTAAATCGCTTATTTGCATCGTGATATGCATGTATTGTATTGATTGAAATCATGTAAAAAGCATGCTAAATAATACCTGTTTACTTATGTGTTATCTTATATGCATATGTGGCTCTTATGCATGATGTTCAGTATATATATGTGATTATATATATGGTTGCAGTGGTAGAAATGCATGCTAAGTATGAATATAACTTTTGGCGGGCATTTGCAAAGCATGATTATGATATGCTAAGTATTTTATATGTTCTTAATACATATATGGTGACGGAATATATATGTGGTGATATATATATTGTGAATGAAAAGCATGCTAGTTACTTGTAGTAAATGCATGTCTTGAGTGAGAGTATGATTATGTTTATGCTAGTATACATGCGAATGTGACTATATGCAGGATGTGACATATATGTGTTTATATGTGGGAATGTGGATATGAGATGCATGCTAACTTTATATATATATCGAATGTATGCATTGGTTGTAGCATAATAAAAATGTGCTAAAGTTGAAGTGTTTTGCATATGTGAGGTGTTATGCAAGTCTTGGAACATGTATGTGCTATATGTGTTGGAATGTGATGAAAAACATGCTAAATACTTCTTTTTAGTATTCATAAGCATGGGTTGATGCATGAAAGTATTATGCTATGTATATATGCATCCATATTGCATGTATGGGAGGGAAATGACACATACGAGGGTATATGTGGGTTTATGTAGAAAGAAATGCAGGCTATGTACTTTAATACTAACTGGTGCATTGGGATAGCATAAAATAAAATGCTTGATTACGTATGCATCCACATTGCATATATGGGAGGTTGCGGGAAAATTAACGCAAAAAGAGGTGCACGGGACTTCGGAGTGGTCCAACCGTGTCACGAGAAGTGGTATAATTATCTACTACGTATGGCCCTCGGAGTGGACCCGCCATACAAAGGCTTTATGCCTAGAATCAGAGTGTGTCCAACATTAGTGAGCTTCGGAGTTGCCCCCTCACAATTAGGCAAAACCAATATATTGCCATCGGAGTATGTCCAGAGTTTGATGACCCCTCGGAGTGGTCCCGGTCATCAGGTTGTATCGAAGGATGTCCAACACGTATGGCCCTCGGAGTGGACCCGCTATGCTCAGGCTTAATGCCTGGAATTCGGAGTATGTCCAATGAATGTGAGCCTCAGAGTTGTCCCCTCACATAATGACAATCCTATACATTGCCAGGGTAGAATGACCTTTCGGAGTGGTCCAGGTCATAGGATGGTTATAAAAGTTGTCCTAGGTCACATGATCCTCGGAGAGGGCCAATCATGTGGGGTATTGGATGAGGACCGAGAGTGAGAGTATATGCAGGCCTTGATGCTTGTATTATGTATCAGATGATGACCGTGGAAGGTGAAAATACCTTTATGCTTATGTGTTTATCTGTTAAGCATATTTTTCTGTTTAAATGCATCTATATCGCATTTGAGATGTGCTACTTGACGAGTAGGAGATGTGGTAGTTGATTTACATCGTTTATGTAAATGTGTTGACATATATGTTCTATATACATATTGGTGCTGAATGTTTACTGCTTTCAAGCATGTTGAAAATGATTTCTAAAATCATGTGTAGTGGATTTTGTTTGTTCATATGTGCGAGAGTAGCCATACACATTGCTGGTTCATGCATGCTAGGAGGAGCATGGTCTTAAATATTGTGATATATTTAAGTGCATGTATATTTTTGAAAATATGTGAGGATCGACCTGCTGCAGCGGTGATAGTATGGTTCTACATACCTTGTTGGGCCTTTGAGCTCACCCCCTGGACACGACCTACATGAATGCATGTCACTACATTAAATGTATTATCCAACATATACCATGTTAATTCACAAATAATGCATACATACATACATATATATATATATACATATATATATATACATATATATATATATAAAAGAATGCATTAACATACATCATGCTTCATGATTTAAAAATGAAAGCAATATCACACACTTGTCTATCTCTCACGGACTCAACTCGATACTCTAGTATGATTCTTGATCAACTATGCAACCTGGGACCTTTCCCACACAAATTTTAGAATTTATATCACTGAGAACATCAGTCCTACCAGGAGATAAAAGTGTTTCAGTTTACACCACTGACAACATTGGTCCTACCAGGTGATGAAATCCTTTCAATGCGCACCACCAAGAACATCGGTCCTACCAGATGATGAAATCATTTCAATACGCACCACTGAGAACATCGGTCCTACCAAGTGATGAAATATTTTCAGAATACACCACCGAGAACATCGGTCCTACCAAGTGATGAGACCCTTTCAAGACCTTCACCGAGAACTCCTACCTACAAGGAGATTAGACCACTTTCCCCCGTTTCCTCACAACGGACACATACATGCGTTTCGAGCATATAGTGATCAAGCATTTAGAATTTCATGCTTCACAATGCATAAACTAGTTCTGCATTTCATACTCATCGATCCATATATATATTTTCCTATATATGCAACACCCTAGCATAAATCACATATGCTCACAAAACTTCACCTAAGCACATTTTAGTCATGCTTCACCAATGCACACATTCTCTATATGAAAATAGCATGCATTTGACTCACTTAACATCACATAATACAAACATGTTCAATATAACACATCTTCACATATGTGCACAAAATCTAGCATATAAGCATACATGCTAACATCTCTCACATATTGACCCCTTATACTGCGTATACTACCATATATATATCTATTGCACAATAGAGACTAAAGAGAGTAGAAAAAATACCACATCCCACACCTCTTACCACTCTAAATCATGCAATACGTACCCTTAGCTCTCACCGCTTCACCCGAACCCTAGAATCGACAAATAAGTGAGAAGGAGAACCCCTACCTCAGAATCCAAGCTTAGAAGTGGAAGACCCAAATTTCACCAAGCTTCAAACTCCTCCAATGGCAACTTTTCACCAATCAAAATGAAGAGGAGAGCGAGGGGGACAAATTTTGTTCTTGGCTTTACCCTCAAATCTCAGTTCTTGGCCCTCAAATTGTAGAGAGAAGGAGAAAGAGAGAACTTGTAGAGAGAGAGAGTAGGAGCCAGATGTAGAGAGAGAGAGAAGTGAAAATATGATTTTCTTTTCCTTCTTTACACATATATATGTCATATATATCATATTTTAACCCTTTGCAACTAAACCCTCCATCTTTCTATAATTAGCTCCTTGTTATGGTCCATGTGCACTTATTTGCAAACTAACATTTTCTCTATTTTCAAAACTTCATTTACACCCTTAAACTTACATCCATACCCTCACACCACTCCCTAGAGTCTATAGTTATATCCCGGATTACATGAACCCATTCCGGTCCCACACCCGTAACCGAAAACATAGAAAAGGTCATTTAAGTCTACTAAGCATGTCATTAGGCAACTAATCATGCTTAAAAATTCACTTAACCTTTAGTCATGATTCGAAAGAAAAAAAATTTGGGTGGTTACAGAGCAGCTGTGTGAGAATGAAAGATATGAAATATCTTTGCAGGATCTGACCTTTTAAGGTCCCTTGGTTGCGAAAAGACCAAAATTCCCCTTGGCCATTTAACGCACCTTCCCGAACTCCGTTTTTGATTTTGAAAACTCCTATAGCCTCGAAATCACTTCCTTACTCTATAAAAATTTCATCTATGTATTCCCCAAAATAAATATTTTTGAAATTTTTTTGAATTTTCGGGCTCACTTTAAGTCGTATCCCGGGCCCCGGTTTGGCCAAAAAGTCAGACTTCTCCAAATCTCTCGAAAACTTTCCAAAGCCTTTAAAACACTTCCCAAACATATTTCCCACACTCAAAACATGTTAAACACCACTTAAAATGCATTTATGATAATTATTATTCGAAAAATGCAAAACTGGCCAAAATTGGTCACGGTCGCTACAACCTCCCCTCCTTAAAGGAATTTCATCCCCAAAATTAGAAACATAGCTCAAGTAGTAAACAAGTCAGGGTATTTTGATCGGATTTCTTGTTCTCGCTCCCACGTTGCCTCCTCGACTCCATGATGTCTCCAAAGGACTTTAACTAATGGAATAGTCTTGCCTCGATGCACTTGCTCCATAGCATCCAAAACCTGTACCAATCTTTTCTCATAAGACACGTCCTCCTCCACCTCAAGATCTGTCCAATCTAACACATGTGAAGGATCTGGCTCATATTTTCTCAACATCAAAATGTGAAAAGTATTGTGCACACCTGACAACTGCGGTGGCAATGCCAAGTAGTATACAACCTCACCCACTTGATCCAATATCTTGAACGGACTGATAAATCGTGGGGCTAGCTTCCCGCTACACCCAAACCTTATCAAGCCCCGTTGTGGTGAGACATTCAAAAAGACATGGTCCCCCACCTCAAATGCTAAAGGCCTCCACCTTTTGTCGGCATAGCTTTTTTGACTGCTCTGAGCTGTAAGCAAATGCTGCCATATGATCTTTACATTCTCTGTGGTTTCTCTAACTATATCAGGCCCCAAAGCCATTGTTTCACAGACCTCTATCCAACAAATTGGTGATCTACAAAGTCTACCGTACAAAGCCTCAAATGGAGCCATCTGAATGCTAGCTTGGTAGCTATTATTGTATACAAACTCCACTAATGGAATATGATCCTCGCAACTGCCTCAAAAATTAAGTGCACATGCTCTAAGCATATCCTCAAAATTTTGAATGGTACGTTTTGACTGACCATCTATCTGGGGATGGAAAGCTGTACTGAAATGGAGGTTTGTATTAAGTGCAGCCTAAAAACTCTACCAAAATCGTGACGTGAATCTCGGATCATTGTCAGACACAATAGAAACTGGCACTCCATGCAGTCTCAAAATCTAATCTATGTACAATTAACTAAGAGTATCCACGTCATCCATCACTCGAATAGAAAGAAAATGAGCCACCTTGGTCAATCTATCCACAATGACCCAAACCGCGTCGTGACTCTTCCTCGTCCTAGGTAACGCCATCACAAAGTCCATAGTGACATGTTCCCATTTCCACATAGCTACCGGTAATGGTTGTAACAAACTTGTCGATCTCTGATGCTCGGCCTTTAGTTGTTGACAAGTGAGGCAACTCAACACAAACCATACGACGTCCTTTTTCATGCCCTTCCACTAATACTGTCTATAAAGGTTGTGGTACATTTTTGTACCACTGGAATGGACTGCAAGTCTGGAGCCATAAAACTCTCTTAGAACCTCATCCCTACAAGCTAATGGAACAACCATTCTGCCTCTGAACCTCAGAATTTCGTCTGAATGGATAACCCAATCCTCCATAGTTTCACCACCTGTAATCTGAGTGCAAATGTCCTCTAACTCACTGTCATGCCTCTGCTCCTCAATCACCCTACTCACTAGAGTTGGTTGGGCTATGAGCATGAATAAAGTGGCCTGTCCACCACTCTCTTTGCTATATGCACAACAAGAAAAAGAATTTAAGTCCAAGAAATTTACACTTCTCACACATATCCATCATACTTATATACACCATGTCAATTTAGTCCATATAGACATGTTAAGAAAGTGTAAGCATAAATCAAGTTCCACATAAGCAATTTACAACGTTAAGTCTAAATCCTTATGTTCCGATCCTTAACCTCAAGTGATCACTAGATCAAGTGTCATCCTTTGTCCCGAGGTATTCTAACCTAGAGCTCTAATACCATTCCATCACGCCCCAAAATATGAACCGTCGGGACTCCCCCGACTCCTAGAAGACCGGAGGTCAACCCATCCATTAAGCCCAATTGATCATCTTTACCCTTAATTACCACGTAAGCTTAACTATATCCCCTGCACATAAATGTGCATGACTCCACCTTATTCAACCATAATGGGCCTTACACTAAATCATACACCTTAGTGGGAATTCTATTTATCCACACTCTCATTAATCACTCACTTTCAGGAGTTAATACTTCGTGTGTTTGGAATCTAAAGCTGAAACTTATCCTATTGGATAAGGAATCCAAAAATACTCAATTTAAAAAAAACCACACTCAATTTCAATTAAAAAAGAAGAAGTTATGCCTAATTGAAGTTTTGAGAAAATTTTGAAGCATGCTGTAAAAAGCGACTTCGATGGATTGAAGTGATGACTTCGAACAAGTATCATCGAAAAATAGTTCTCGGGACTTTTAAATTCCAAAATCCTATAGGTTTTTTGATGCATTGAACTGGGAACTTGGATGCATCGAAGTTTCGATGAATCGAACCTGGCAGTTCGATACAACTGCCCAAAAATTGTAACTTTGTAAATAGTTATTTTTGACATTTTAGGCTATTTCTACCAACATAATCCATTCTAACAACTTCCAAATCATATAAGAAAGGAGTCTATATCATTCACAAATTCTAAATCATGCTCATAATCAAATCATGCACCAATATGGGTCATTCTCCCTCATAGACATACTTTATTTATAATGAAAAACACCCACCAACTTCATTAACTAATCAAATGAAACCAAATGCTTTTAACAAGCACTACATGAACAAATCCATTGTTTTATCATAGACAACAAAGTTATAATCCAAGTTACATTGATTGTTCTACACGAATCATATACAAAGTATGATGCACCTACGATCTGGGTTAGAGACTACAGCCGTACAGGACCCTCCTACGCAAGGCCCTCCTGCCGGCCACAATCCTCTCGCGTAGGACCTTCTTGCTGGTCACAATACTCCAACCGCACAGGATCCTCCTGTCGGCCATAACCTTCCTGGTAGACAGGGCCCTCCAGTCTGACAGGACACGCTTTCCACCCCTGATCTTTCTGGCTACAACGTGCCAGCTGTAGGACAGGGAGGCATGCAACCCCCTAGACAGATAGACTTCCCTAGGGCACGCCCCAAAATCCCAAATGACCAGAGATGGATCGCATCATTGGAATGCTAGGTCCAGAACTTGAATCAAAGTCTGGCCCAAATACTCCAACAAAATGCGATAATTCTGCAACGCCTCCCTCTTATGGCGCCAATACCATCGCCGAGTCACCTTAGGCCTGTTGATCCAGAAGGGGATGGTGTTGGGCGAGACAGTGAAGTCCCAACGGATGACGTAGCTCAGAGCCGAGTGAGAGGTGGGATGAACCCCAGTCACCTAGTCCCACTTGAAAAGAACCAACCCCATAGAGACTCAGGGCACCTAGGGGAAACTACCTATTATGACATGGAGATACAAGACCTCAGATTTAGGGTAGAAAGCATGGCCCACGCCATAAGGGGGAAGGGCCCTGCTACAGTAGAGGATCTGGTCTAGCAAACCAACCTCCCTTTCTCCGCGTGGATAATGAACTATCCTTTGCCTAACAAGTTCAAGATGCCCACCCTTGAAAGCTTTGATGGGACCAAGGACCCGCTAGATCATCTAGAGACCTATAAGGCTCTGATGCACCTCCAAGGAATACTGGATGAAATCTTATGTAGATCTTTTCCTACTACATTGAAGGGTTCTGCCCAGTCTTGGTTTAAGAACCCAAAGCTGGCATCTATACGTTCCTTCAAAGAACTGAACCAATTGTTCGTAGGCAATTTTATTACAGCCCGATGGCACAGAAAGCCTGTCACCTATCTCCTGAATGTAAGACAAACTAAGGGGGAGTCATTGTGAGACTACATTAACTAGTTTAACATGGAGATGTTGCAGATCAATACTCTAGACGACAAGGTGGCAGTTACCGCATTCATGGGGGGCCTACTGCCTTTAAAGTTCTTGTACTCAATTTCCAAGCACCCTCCAAAAAGTATGTCCAAGCTACTCGTGAAGGCCCAAAAGTACATGAACGCAGATGATGCCCTTGATGCGAGAAATACAGACAGGAAAATGGGGGGATAGTCCAATGAAGAAGATAGAGACCCCAAGTATGGCAGAATGTCATGATAGCAGACCGATAAAGCATCGCGTTGTGATAAGGAATTCAACATCTTTACCCCCTTAAAAATGTTAATAAGTCAAATCCTCCTTTACATCCAAGATGACCCGGCTAGTGCATGACCCCCAAAACTAAGAACTGATCTATCCAAGGGGTCTCGCGACAAGTATTGCAGGTTCCATCGCGACCATGGCCATGATACAGATGAGTGTATAGACTTGAAAAGGCAGATTGAAAGTCTAATTTATAGGGGCCAACTACAAAGATACGTGGCCGGAGATGAGAGGGGAACACGGAACCGCCCATGGGATGGGGATGGTAAAGATGACAACACTCGAAAAAATTATCTATTGGGCAAATATCAGAGTTATCTCCAGTGGACTTGGAGGAGACAGGGGGCATATTGACTAGAGACATTAGAAGGGAGGCAGTTGGCCCATTATTGGAATGCTGAGCATCTGAGGAAGTGCCACCAATAAGACTTTATTTTAAAAGTTGCATTTACTTTAATAAATCCAACTGAAACTTTATTTAATATCGAGCCTTAGGACGATAGCTCTAAGATTTTTGCTTAAATAATTCTCTATTTGTTACTAAAATATCAATAGCAGTCCTTTTTGTTTCACAATATGTTGTTATAACTAAAACAAAAAGAAAATAAACAACCCTACGAGGATACACCTCCAAGGAGGGCCTTTAATGAAAAAGGCAGGATAGATGAATTCTGAGAACATTGTTAAAATAGCCATACGTGGACACAAGCCTACGGGGATACACCTCCAAGGAAGGCCTTTAATGAAAAAGGCAGGATGGATGAATTCTGATAACATTGTTAAAATAGCGCTATGTGGGCACAACCCTACGGGGATACACCTCCAAGGAGGGCCTTTAATGAAAAAGGCGGGATGGATGAATTCTGAGAACATTGTTAAAATAGCCTACGTGGGCACAACCCTACGGGTATACACTTCCAAGGAGGGCCTTTAATGAAAAAGGCGGGATGGATGAATTTTGATAACATTATCAAAATAGCCCTACGTAGGCACAACCCTACGGGGATACACCTCCAAGGAAGGCCTTTAATGAAAAATGCGGGATGGATGAATTCCAAGAACATTGTTAGAATAGCCCTACGTGGGAACAACCCTACGGGGATACAACTCCAAGGAGGGCTTTCAATGAAAAAGACGGTATGAATGAATTTTGAGAACATTATTGAATAGCCCTATAGGGGCACAGCCCTACGGGGACATAACCCTATGGGGTCACAGCCCTACGGGGACACAACCCTATGGGGGCATAGCCCTACGGGGACACAACCCTATGGGGGCACAGCCCTACGGGGATACACCTCCAAGGAGGGCATTGAATGAAAAAGACGGGATAGATGAATTCTGAGAACATTGTCGAACAATCCTATGAGGATACACCTCCAAGGAGTGCCTTTAATGAAAAAGGCGGGATGGAAGAATTATAAGAACATTCTTAAGATATCCCTACGTGGGCACAACCCTATGGAGATACACCTCTAAGGATGACCTTTAATGAAAAAGGCGGGATGGATGAATTTCGAGAACATTGTTGAACAGCCCGACGGGGACACAACCCTACGGGGGCACAGCCCTACGGGGACATAGCCCTACGGGGGCACAACCTTACTACGCGGACATAACTCTACGGGGACATACCTCTTCAAAGGGCCTTTAATGAAAAAGGCGAGATAATTAATCCTGAGAACATTGGCAACCGACCCTACAGGGGCACAACGCGTTAAAAGAAATTTTAGGAAAGGCGGGTAAGTCCCGCCAAGGTTATTTCATGACTTTATCAAGAGTTGTGCTATGAATTTTATTAACTAAAGTTTATTAACCAAATGGTTAGGGTGAGACCATTAGAGCTTATTAGCTAAGGTTCGATTCTACAAAGTGACAATCATTTTTTATATATATATAAATTAGGTTCTTATATACCAGATAAGGGCTAGGCCCAAGAAGAAATCGGCCCAACCAAAACCCGAGCCTAGGAAGAAACTGGCCAGACCAAGTGGCGGGCCCAAGAAGAAACTGGCCCATCTTGAATGTGGCCAAAAATGTGGCAGGCATGTGGCCAAAGCTGCGCTAGGCGAATGGTTAAGGTAGCGACCAAAGCTGCACCAGGCACGTGGTCAAGGCCACGCCACTCACGCGGCCAAGGTCAAGCCCAAGGCACGCGATCAAGGCCGTGCCACATGCATAGTTAAGGCTGCGCCATGCACGCGGCCAAGGCCATGCCCAAGGCAAGGCCAAAGCCACTCCAAGCGAGCGGCAAAAGCCATGCCAGGTGCACTGCTAAGGCCGCAGTCATGGCTGCACCACGCGTGGGGTAAAGGCCACCCCATACGCCACTCTAGGTGCACAGCCAAAGCTGCGCCACGCATGTGGCCAATGTCGTGCCAAAACTGCATCAGGCACGCAGTTAAGGTTGCACCACATGCGCGGCCAAGGCTGTGCCCAGGGTGCAACCAAAGTTATGCCACACATGCAGTTAAGGTTGCGATACGCCCACAGCCAAAGTTGCGCCACGCACATGGTCAATGCCGAACCAGTTGTGCTGTCAAGGTCGTGCCCAGGGCATGGCCAAAGCTGCCCCACACGCATGGCTAATGCAGCTTCATGGCACGTTTAAGGCTGGGCCCACCAAAAAAAAAAAGAAAAAAAAAGGGAGAAAACCATTGGTGAGGTCCGTTTTTACAGCCCAATGGGGCAGCCAAAGTGTTCCTAAGGACCAACGAGCGTCCCTCATGAATAGGGGGCATTTGATAGAGTATTTGACTCTAATTGTGAAATGTGTGATTTGGAAGTTGAGGGCAAGGTGACGTCGATAGGAGGTATGCTTTGACTAGGACTTTTTTATCTTTAGATAAGTCTAGGGAACTGAAGGGCCAGTCTTCTACTAGGATACGTTCCCATGTTGTTGCTATAAATATAGAGACAGTCCATATACCAAGGTACCCAATTAATACCCTTTGAATTCCTTTACGTCTTTGAAAAGCCCTTCTGATTTCTAACTTCATTGTCAGAGCATAGTCGGTCAGTACCGCGCCGGTGCCCTCTCGATTACCCTTCTCTTGGGCCTTTTTTACAGGTTGGCATTTGACCAGTTCGGGGTGGATTTTTGCTTCATCTATTTCATTTAAGCTATTCCAAAAAATAAATATTTTTGAAATTTTTTTAGATTTTCGAGCCCACTTAAGTCTCATCCCAGGCCCCGGTTTGACCAAAAAGTTAAACTTGTCCAAATCTCCTAAAAACTTTTTAAAGCCTTTAAAACACTTTCCAAACATGTTCCCCACACTCAAAACATGTTAAACACCACTCAAAATGAATTTATGACAATTATTATGTAAAAAATACAAAATCGGCCAAAATTGGTCACGGTCACTACATTTAGTGTCCCGAGATATATAGTATAACATATAACATTTATAAGTAATATAAGTTAGACCATTTTCTTCTATTTTGTCAAATTTTGATTAACTTTTCAAGTGTCTAAAAGATTAATTAGATTAATTGATGAGTTTAAACAATTAATTTGAATATCTAATTTTATGAAATGTATTCTACTTTTTATTGTGTCATACTTTACCATGACCTTGCTTGCATGTGATTGGTGAACCAGTTATATATTATTATATATTCTTATATTTAGTTAAAGTAATGTAAGTTATACAACTCTTTTATTTTTTGTCAATAATATTTCAACATTAATATATATTAGAATGTTAATATTATATTAATGTTGAGAGAAATGACAAGGATCTAAAAAATATGCTAATTCAATGAGATGTATAATTAATGTTCATTTTCGATGTTCTATTATTTGAGTGAGATTAACATTTTTATTTGATTTTAAGATAGTGAAAATTCTATTATTGATTTAGTTAATAATATAATTAATAACACTTGTTTGTTATATTCAAAATGAGGGAGGAAATATTATTGTAATATAATTAATGTTTTAAACATATTTTAATAAATGGTCCAAACTTTAGTATTATAAATTAAATATTATTGTTTCATCTTATATAAATAAATGGTAGTATTGAACTATTGGCATTGGGTGTGCAATTAACTTTAGAATGGGTGTGCGTGTGTAGGGGTTGGCTTAGGTTCGATTCCTCACAACATCATATTTTTTGATAAAACACCTACCATTATAGTATCAAACCCGAAGTGTGGCCGGAATTGCAAACCCGAGATTAACTCAAGCTTCATAAATAAATATATAAAACTAATAGATAAAAATCATATTTGAATTTTTTTATCAAAAGTCTTCCCTAGTTTTTTGTGCGCATATATATTTGTTCTTTAAAATGTGAGTTTATGAAAGATTTACTTATTCTTATTATTTCTCTTCAAATCTTTCCACATTTGAGAGGATAGCAAAAGCAAATATCTTCTTATCTTTTTTCTTTCTCTTACTAATGACAAACCAAACAAAAAGAACATTAGATTCCCTTTATTTTCTTTTATTGTCCTTCCAATTCCATCAATCCAAACTAGCCCTAAATAAATTAAATTTGTTTAGAAAAAAATGAAATATGGTGATTTGTGAACCAAATGAATTATAAATTTTCAAATTTTTACTTTTATAAATCCTCTCTGTAATATTTTGTTTTGAATTTTCTATCTAATATTATATTTACTTTTTGATAAAGTAAAATTGAGTGTGTCAAATATGTATAAACTCTAAAAGTCTATAAATTTTTATATAAACCTTCTTTGTCTCTCCAAGTCTATATGTATATATACACTAATGTTATTTCTAATTGAGATTTGAAAAGGCAAAATAATTACGTTGAAAAATCCAGATTGATTTGTTTATACTTGAATTACTATTGTTATTATTGGTTGACTTCAAATTTTGTGCATTTTTTTCTTATTTGTAATTATTTATACTTTTTAAAAGTAAAATTATTTTTTATAAAGGTTTTTTTTACCTCACTCATCATGCGTTAATGAATATTCTTCAAACACTAAACTGTTTTATTGGTTTTACACATAAATGTAAGAATCAAATGTAATGTACATTTATTAATAAAATTTCTAAATTTGATGGATTGAATTTTATAATTGATGGGGTGTTTGACTCCTAATATGAAACATATGACGTGGGAAGTTAGTGCTAAGGTGACGTGGATAAGAAGGATGCTCTGACTAAGACTGGTTGTCTCTAAGTGGGAAAAGGAAGCTGGAGAGACAGAGTTTTACTAGGGTACACCTACACTTGGTCACTATAAATATAGGACAATCCATATACCAAGGTACGCAATTAATACTCCCTGAATTCTCCTACAACTTTGGTAAACCTACCCAATATCTGACTTGATCGTCGGAGAGTAATCGGCTGGCCCCACACTCTTGTCCTTTTCGATTACACTTCTCAAGATCATCCTATCGATACTGACCCACCATAAGATCTGTTGGCCAATGTGCCTGCAGGTTATGGAGGCACGCAACCTCCTGGACAGATGGATTTTCCAGGGATGCACCTCGAAATCCCAAACGACCAGGGGTGTGTCGCAGCGTTGGAACACTAGGTCCGGAACTTAAATCAAAGTCTGGCTCAGTTGCTCTAACAAAATGTGGCAATTTTGCAACGTCTCTCTCCTGCGGTGCCGATGTCATTGCCAAGTGACTTAAGGCTTGTTGATCCTGAGGGGGATGGTGTTGGACGAGATAGTGAAGTCCCAATGGAAGATGCGGTTCAGAGTCAAGTAAGAGGTGGGGCGAATATCAACCATTTAATCCTACCGGAAAAGAGCCAACCCCATGGGGATTCTGGATCTCTTACCTATCACGATATAGAGATACAAGACCTGTGAGCCAGGGTAGAAAGTATGGCCCACGCCATAAAGGGGAAGGGTCCTGCTACAGTAGAGGACTTGGTCCAGCAAACCAACCTCCCTTTCTCTGCAGGGGTAATGGGTTATCACCTACTCGCCAGGTTCAAGATGCCCACAGTTGAAAGCTTTGAGTGGACCAAGGACCCACTAGATCACTTGGAAACCTACAAGGCATTAATACACCTTCAGGCGGTACCGGATGAGATCATGTGCAGAGTTTTTCCTACTACCATGAAAGGCTCTGCCTGATCCTAGTTCAACAGTTTGAAACCCGCATCTGTGCGTTCTTTTAAAGAGTTGAGCCAATTATTTGTTGGCAATTTCATAGCTACCCGAAGACATAGGAAGCCCACTACCTATCTCCTGAATGTGAGACAAACCAAGGGGGAATTGTTGCGATATTATAGTAACATGTTCAACAGAGAAATGTTACAAGTGGACGCCTTGGATGATAGGGTGGTAGTTACTGCTTTCATGGGAGGCCTATTACCCTCTAAATTCCTATACTCAGTTTCAAAGCACCCCCCCGAAAGCATATCCGAATTACTTATGAAAGATCAAAAGCACATGAATGCCGAAGATGCCCTTGAGGCCTAGAAGGAAAAAGGCGATAGTGACCCCAATCTAGCAGAGAGGAGCGAAAGGGGAGGAAAAAGGTGGACAGGAAAGGGGAGGATAATCTAGTAGAGAGGAGCAGAACCCCAAGTACGATCGAGTATCACAAGAACAGAATGATAAGACCATGCCCCGTGGTAGGGGATTCGATTTCACCCCATTGAATGTGTCGACAAGTCAGATCCTCCTCCACATCTAAGATAACCCGGCCGTGTCATGGCCTCCAAAGTTAAAAATTGATCCGGCCAGGAGATCCCGTGATAAGTACTGCAAGTTGCATCGCGACCATGGCCACGATACCGATGAATGCATAAATTTGAAAAGACAGATTGAGAGTTTGATTCAAAGGGGCCAATTGTGGAGATTTGTGGTCGGTGAGGGGCAGAGAACACAGAATCATACGCAGGATGTGAATGAAGGCACGACTCGTAAAAACCCTCCAATAAGGGAAATTAGAGTCATCTCTGGAGGAATCGGGGGAGGCGGAGAGTCCAATGCTGCTCACAAAGCACATGTAAGGAAAGTTAGAAATTTCTCTGAAGTCAGCGAGGTGAGCCAATCGCCCGCCAAGTGCCCTCGATTAGATGACTAGATCATCACCTTTTTAGAAGATGATGCCAGGAAAATTCAGCAACCCCACGATGATGCCCTCGTGGTAACATTAATTATAGCCAATTTCACAATTAGGCAGGTTTTAATTGACAACGACAGTTCTGCAGACATCCTTTTTGTAGATGCATTTGATCAAATGAAGATTGGGAGGGATAGACTCAAGCCTACTCAATCCCCACTCATAGGTTTCTCTGGAGAGAAGCTCCTTCCCTTGGGCATAATCGACCTCCCGATCACTATTGGTTTAAGCCCTAGGCAAGTCACTAAGATGGTAACTTTTTTTGTGGTAGGCTGCCCGACCACATATAATGTCATTCTGGGAAGAGCTACATTGAATGCTATAAGAGCAGTGACCTCTACTTATCATCTCCTCGTTCAGTTCCCCACTGAATATGGTGTCAAGAAGCTAAGAGGAGATCAGGCCACTACCCGAGAATGTTACGCCACCTCCTTAAGGGAGAGGAAGGTATCAGAAACCTTGAACATTGAGGGGTTAGAAGTTAAAGAGAAAGAGGAGGCCCGCCATGCAAAACCAATGGAAGGGTTATTTGAAGTTGACTTGAACGAACAAGGTGTAGGGAAGAAGGTGAGCTTGGGGTCATCACTCTCACCCACCTCTCGGGAAGAGATGGTTCGATTCCTCAGAGCAAATAAGGATGTGTTTGCATGGTCCCATGAGGATATACCTAGGATTGATCCAACCATTGCTGTACATCGACTAAATATCGACCCCATCGCCAAGCTAGTTAGACAGAAGAAGAGAACCTTTGCCCCAGAAAGAAACATGGCAATCTCTGAGGAGGTGGATAAATTATTAAAGGCCAATTTCATACGAGAAACCAATTACCCGGATTGATTGGCAAACGTGGTGCTGGTCAAAAAGTCCAATGGCAATTGGCACCTGTGTGTTGACTTTACTGATCTGAACAAAGCCTGCCCAAAAGACAGCTTCCCCCTTCCATGGATTGACATGCTAGTGGAAGGAACGGCAGGGTACGAGCGACTCAACTTCATGGATGCCTATTCAGGATATAATCAAATTTCAATGTGGCCATCAGACCAGGAGAAGACGTCCTTCATAATAGAAAGGGGGTTATACTGTTACAAGGTGATGCCGTTCGGTCCAAAAAATGCTGGTGTAACCTATCAAAGGCTAGTAAATAGAATGTTTAAAGAGCAAATTAGCAGAAACATGGAGGTGTATGTTGATGACATGCTTGTCAAAAGCTAGAGGGCCACTAGCCATTTGGTTGATTTACAGGAAACCTTTGATGTGATTTCAATTATACTTAACCACTCGCAATAGAACGAGTCCTCGTAGGACAGGGCTATATAGAGGGTGTCGAACCTCAAGGACTTGCAAGGTTGAATTGTTATGTTACTCAGTCTTTTAATTAATTCTAAAATAATTGGAAACAAATTGTTGATGTTTGATCTTGAAATTAATTGAGAAAATTAAAGGTTTTTATAAATTGTTGTTATGAAATTTAATCAGGAAGAGAAGATCCTGGGAACTGACTTCACCACTAACCCTCTAACAATGACAATTGTACTAAATTGGGACGTTACTCTATGCATTCAGAAAAGAATGGCTACAAGCCTAATTCAATTCTATCAAGGGAATTCGTTCAACATTCAATTAAGCATAACTCGTCTTCGCTTAGCATGGCCTATACAACTGACTAATTAATGATGTTATAACCCATCTTTGCTCAGTACGAATTATCAAAAATCTAAATTGAACGATATGTGAAAACTATTGTATAACCTGTCTTAACAAAATCACAGAAGTTGAAAAGAACAAACCCTAATCATTGCAAATTTAAATTCATTCTACAAGAACAATAATAAATGTGCAATGAATAAATACATTCAAATTGAAAGCAATAGCACAGCTATTGTTTATGTCTCGGTTATACAATCAATGCACAAAGTAATTTATTCCCAAATTAGTATACAACTTAAAACATTGAAAGACAGGTTAGGGTTACGTCACTTCCCCAGAATAGTGTTTAACCGCTCATGATCGGATGTCCAAGCTTGAACGATGGTGAAATCGCCATCCTCTTGTCCGTATCGTCACGAATTGCCTCTGTATTTCTCTCTGTGTTCCTCCTTTTCCAGAATACCCTAGTTTTTCTTCGTTTCGTCATTTTTACTTTGCGAAAACAAACCAACGGGACACCTGGCCTTCCCAAAGTGGCAAGTACGCATAAGAAAATGGCACTTGCTCCTCACAAAATGGCATTTGCGCCCAAAAAGTGGCAGCTGCGCAAATAGGGCAGAAAGTTGATGAAAACGTCCGTTTTAGGAAATTTTCGTGAAATATGAAATTGTGCAGAATTGAATTTCCTTCAACCAACGCGGAGTTTGGGTCGTTTTGACAATCGTGTACGGAGATATGGTCTGAATACCAAAACAGGTCCAAGACTTTTTAGGCCTGAATTGGCCCAATCTTCAATGTGAATAGGCCTAACACCATCTGTAGCCCAATTGCACCATTATTAATTAGAATTACTCTTAATCACCTGAAATTCTGAAAAGATTAAAATTATTAATAAAAATACGAAATAAATATTACTAAGACACTAATTCATATAATTTTAAGGGCATTGAATATGCAATATTTATTACTTATCAGAAGGCGTCCTTCATAATAGAAAGGGGGTTATACTGTTACAAGGTGATGCCGTTCGGTCCAAAAAATGCTGGTGTAACCTATCAAAGGCTAGTAAATAGAATGTTTAAAGAGCAAATTAGCAGAAACATGGAGGTGTATGTTGATGACATGCTTGTCAAAAGCTAGAGGGCCACTAGCCATTTGGTTGATTTACAAGAAACCTTTGATGTCCTTCGCAGGTATAGAATGAAGCTCAATCCTAGTAAATGTGCTTTTGGGGTGTCCTCTGGGAAGTTCTTGGGCTATCTAGTCAGTAAAAGGGGGATAGAAGCCAACCCACATAAGGTACAAGCTATCCTGGATACACGATCGCCCAGAACCGTTAAAGAAGTCGAAAGGCTGACGGAAAAGGTGGCGACATTAAGCCGGCTGATCTCTCGTGCTACAGACAGGTGTCTCCCTTTTTTCTGGGTCCTCAAGCGGGCCTTTGAGTGGACGCCAGAATGGGAACAAGCCTTGAGTGAGCTAAAACAGTACCTCAGCTCACCCCCGCTCCTATTGTGCGCGCGTGTAGGGGAGGAATTGTACTTATACTTGGCCGTCTCCCTCGTAACAATCAATTCTGCACTGGTACGGGAAGAAAAGGGAGTGCAAAGGCCAGTTTATTATACCAGTAGGGTGCTTCGGGGGGCAAAAGAAAGGTATCCCTCCATAGAGAAGTTAGCATTCGCCTTGGTCACGACGACCAGGAAACTTAGGCCATATTTTCAAGCTCACACTATTGTGGTACTAACTGATCAACCACTCTGACAAGTCCTTTTCAAGCCCGAAACCTGTGGATGATTTGTGAAGTGGTCTATGGAACTAGGAGAATTTGACATCTAGTACAAGCTGAGATTAGCTATTGGGAAACTGAAGGTTAACCTGTCCATTAGTTCCAATGGACCCTTTTTACCCTATATAAGGTACCATGCTCTGATACCATTTTGTCACGCCCCGATTCCCGAAGCCCGAAAACCGAGGTGTGAACTCCGTGAGATCACCCTCACGCTATAACCACCACCTGATCATACAATCTCAATTTCCTATTATTTTCCTGAAAATTGGGCATGACCCATTCTAATAAATCAGATCCTGATATGTCATTCTTGCTTTAAATTCAAATGGACACTTATGGGCACATGTCCCCCCAGCATTCACATCTAAAAATCAAAATGGACACTTCTGGGCACGTGTCCCCCCAGCATTTATATCTAACAGTCAAAATTGACACTTCTGGGCACGTGTCCCCCCAGCATTCCTACAACATGCATATTACACTAAAAATGATATTTAGTCCCTGAATGTCCGTCTGATATATATATATCCAATGAAATGTACAACTGGGATAAATTACCCAACATACAATGTCCAGTTACATTTAATCCAAATGTACAACATCATCAAATATCTTGGACATAAATTAGATTCTAAGGAGTCTAATCACTACCTCTGCAACTGGTACTATGAGTCCCCTAACTGACTCCGTAATCAGCAATACCTGCAAAACCTGGGAGGGGGTGAGCTCAAAGGCCCAACAAGGTATGGAAAACCATATTATCACCGCAGCAGCAGGTTGATCCACACATATTCTCAAAAATATACATGCACTTAAATATATCACAATATTTAAGACCATGCTCCTCCTAGCATGCATGAACCAACAATGTATATGGCTACTCTAGAACATATGAACATACAAAATCTATTGTACATGACTTATGACAATCATTTACAACATGCTTAAAAATAATACACATCCAACATCAATATGTATATAGAACATATATGTCAAAATATTTACATAAACAATATAAATCAACAACCACATCTCCTACTCAACAAGTACCAATCTCAAATGCAATGAAGATGTATTTAATCTGTACAACATGCTTAAAAAGCAATAGCCTCCAACATATATCATGTTCATTCACAAGCAATGCATATATAAGAATGCATTACACACATAACATGCTTCTCAATTTAAAAATGAAAGCAATATCATCCTCTTGTCTCACTATCGAGCTCAACCTGACATCCTAGCATGATTCTTAACCAACCACGTTACCCGAGACGCCTCTCACACAATCTCAACACCGCCACCGAGTAAGTCACATACTTCGAGGTGGTTAGGTGGCTTCAGGATTCCTCACCGAGTAAATCACATACTCCAAGGCGATTGGATAATCCCAGAATACATCACCGAGTAAGTCACATACTCCAAGGTGGTTAGATAGTTTCAAAATACATCACCGAGTAAATCACATACTCTAAGGTGGTTAAATGGCTTTGGGATTCCTCACCGAGTAACTCACATACTCCAAGGCGACTGGATAGTCCCAGAATACACCACCGAGTAAGTCACATACTCCAAGGTGGCTAGGCTACTCTCTCATTTTCCCAGTTCTCCTCACAACGGTCCTATACATGCATTTCGAACATATATGGATTAAGCACTTCAATTTCATGCTTCTCAACACACAAGTTAGTTATAAAAGCACATAACATGCATTTCACTTCCACAAAATCACATATATAATTACCTATTAATGTAAACCCCAACATAACTCGCCTATGCTCACAAAATTTATTTTGCATATTTTAATCATGCTTCACCAATGCACACATTTCCTATGTATAGATAGCATGCATTGAACTCACATAAGCCCAAATATAATCACGTATATGTCAATTCATGCATATAAATCACATACGCACATATACTAGCATAAATATCATCATGCTTCATTCAATGCATATATTTACTACAAGTAACTAGCATGCATTTTCATCCACAATATATAACCACATATATATTCCGTCATCCATATATGTATGTCGCACATATATAACACTTAGCACATCAATATCATGCCTTTCAAATGCTCGCCACTACTGTAATCATACTTAGCATGCATTTTCACTACTACCTCAATATATAATCACATATATATTTAACCAATGCATAAAATCCACCTATGCATACAAAACAACACATAACTAAACATGTATTAACTAGCATGCTTCACACGGGCTCAATCTACACATATACATATCGCAATGTACACAAGCATTTAAATCTAGCATGCTTTCATATCCCAAATATATATATATATATATATATATATATATACCCATATATATATATACCATAACCACATTTATATATATATAAGCATCTATATATATATAAATACCATATATGAACAATTAAGAGAACATATGTAAAAGTAACGACATATTTAAAATAGATACGTAGGAGATAGAGGCAAGAATCAACTTGCCTTACGTCCCGCTTTAATGAGCCCGCACTTGTAAAGCGACCTATTTCCATGCCGGTTAAGTCCCGTGTCAAAGCCACATATGAACCCACTTTCTTCCCTTTTTATTTCCATGCTTGGTCCAATTTAATTTGGCCCCAAGAATAATCACATTCAGCCCACTACCTTGGTTGGCCACCATTTTAGTCCAACCAAAGACCCATTCATCTCAACCTATTTTGAATCCAAACCTCAGGCCCAATTACCAATTCAAGACCAAAGCTATACACCTTCAGCCCATTCTCATATCAATATAATCCATGTTATATTCAATCATAACTAAATCCAATCCATGGCTGCCCACTGTCATAGCTAAAACTAGACAAGAAACACTATCTTTGGCCCCAAACTGGAACCATCATTGAAGCTACCATCGGCATTGGCCCAACCAACCCCAGGGTCACCCAAAACCGTAAGTAACCAATGGGAACTAACTACCCTCTACCAAGTTGCCATCACCTGTTGGTTACTCGCTGCCGCCAGCCAAGCCGGAGCTACCCAACTGCCCAAATGGTCCACCACAGCGACCTTCCAACTATCGCTACAACTTCACCATACGAACCATGCCCAGCTACCAAGCCTCAACCATGAATAACCACTAGTCGAGCCGCTAAGCTCAACCATCAACCGAACCAAACACAGCCATGTCGACCAAACACTTCTGCCGCTGGTAGCCGCTAGAGCTCACCGAAACAGACCATACAATCGGTCGACCGAAGAATGGTTTCGGTCGGCCGAAATGGCATTTTTGATCGACCGACCAAATCTATCGGTAGCCCAAAACTACGAAGCCAAAACAGTCGCATCCCAACCATCTTCTCCGACCGCCCCTGCTATCGGAACAAGCCTCCATCACTCACCATCTTCTTCGTTTAAGTTCTATAGCCAACCATAGTTGGCCACCCAATCACCTGCAACAACCTACCTACCACCATGAACCTTCATAGTTCTCATCCTTAAGCTCAACCCAACATAACAGAGGAGCACCAGCTGCAACCGAGAAGTCCTCTAACCGAACCCAGCATCCGAAGCTCCAAGAAGACCCACCATGGACCTCCCTCAGTCACCAACAGCCACCAGCCATGGGCTTCTCTCTCTCAGCTTCACCTTCTTCTCCCTTTCTCTCTTTAGCTTTCTCTCTCTAAAGCTGTTTCTCTCTCTCTCTACGAACTACTCTCGATTCACTCTCTTTCTCCTCATTTCTTCTTCCAAGCTTTCTCTCTCTAGAAAGCTTGGTCTCTCTCTTTTCCTTTTTCTTTCTTTCTCTTCTTTTTCTATTCTTCTCCTTCTCTCAGCCAACCCACATGGGTCGCCTTTTATTTGAATTATCTTTTTGCACTCACATGCACCACATGTTTTATGCACCACTCACAACCACATACATATAATACTTAATATATATATATTTATATCATATGGGCATCAATACACATATACACCTACACGTATATACATATATAGATACCAATACATACACATAACTTTACATGCATATAAAAATACATTTACTAATAGATATATTTATAATTTAATATAAATATACCAACATAACAATATATATATATATATATCCCCATACATATATATACATATGTGTATATATATATATATAACTACATCCTCCATTTTCATATATATATAATTCCATTTATATATATATAACATATTTTCAAATTTAATTTATTCAAAAAAAAAATCCGATCAAAAATCACCCGAAACCGGTCAAAATTAATCTGGGTCATTACAACACGGGTCCCCTACAGTGAAAATTCTAACGCGGATGCTCTTGCTCGATTGGCTACAGCATAAGAGGCCACCCAAAGGGGGGTGCTTGTAAAACGCATGGACCACCCGAGTATAACAAAAGCGACATCATGCAAGGTGAAAAGAATCGCCCAGGGCATGGAATGGGCAGATCCAATTATCAGATACATAAGGAATGGTGAACTGCAATCCGACAAGACAGAGGCACACAGAACGAGGATCAGAGCATCTAGGTATACCTTGATCGACATAATCCTCTACAAAAGGGGAGTCTCCTTGTTATACCTACGATGCATGTCAACGAAAGAAGCTTAGTATGTCAGCAGCCCGGTGTGACTGGTAGCAGGAGAAAAAGATATGTGCGAGCTACCACTACCAAAGAGTTGCATTGTCGGTACCCCGAATGTTCTTGGGTGCGATAAGCCTGCAAACAGCTAGGTAGGAGGCACCCCAAACTGGCAGGGGCCCAAAATTAGAGTGCTCATAGCCGTAGAAAGGGGGGAGTACCCAATGGAATGAGGGGAAGACAAGTCCCCACCTACAGGTGGACCGGTACTCCTGATAATCATGGGCCTCTGTGGTTTTTTCAGAGTAAAGGGGGAGGAGAACGACTCAACACCCTTTCCCTTCGCCAACCTGAGAATGTCTCTGTCTGGCCTCCTCCACGAGCCTGTGAGTTTGAGCACAAAATCGTGTTACATGACTTATTAAAGAAAAAAGAAGGAAGCTAAAAGTGTTAAGGTGTACCTTGCCTATTTCCAAGTACGCGAGCGGGATAGCCCAGCGTACTCAGCCCCGTGTCAGAGGTCAAGACCATTGCGTCTCTTATCTTGAGCTCGTAGATGATGTCCAATCTGTCTTCTTCTTCATGGCTCACCTCCGGTTCAACTCTAGCAGCTGGAACATGAAAATAAATCCACTTAAGGCGCAGTCAGGAAATGGTGGAAATAGCATGGGTAAAGAAAATAGTAAAAGCTCACTAGTTGTATTTTCGATAGTCCAGGTACGAGGGATACAAAAAGGGGGAAGCTCCCAGCTTCCTGAGATAAAAAATAAGCGTTCTTTCCAATTCTTTATCCTTTGACTATTGTTAAGAACCACTAGTCCTTTAGGTAGGTTCCCTGCGCTGCGAGCCTGACTTTGTATATGACACCATCTTTGCTCTTCAGAAGGGTATAACAGGAAAGAAACTCATTGATAGTTGGTTGAGGGGTAAGATTAGAAGACTTTCAAAGAACCAAGGTGGTTGTGATAATACGCCAAGAATTAGGCATAAGTTGAGAAGGGTAGAGGTTAAGTGCCTAGAGCAGCTTCTGGGCGATGTCCGGGATAGGGAATCGAAGGCCTGAAATAAAATGACCTTCGTAGAAGCACGTTTCTCTGGGGCAAATGGTGTAAGCCCTCTCCGCGGGCAGGGGAGGTCTAGCCACGACTCCCTCTAGAAAAGAATATAAAGCAACTAGCTCCTCCACCTTGGACTCCGTTATAGTGGAGCTAAAATCTTGGCACTCGCAATAGTCCGCTATGGAATGGAAAAACTCAAACACTTGGACAAGGGGAGAGCCAGGGGCAAAGTTCTCCAGAGATGGCTTATTGAAGGTATGATCAATAACATACAAGCAACGCGAGAGAGAAGGAATGATGGTATCAGGCATGAGCTAGTGAGTTGGTGTAATTGTGAATGAGGAAGGAAGTGCTTAAATAGGCAAAGCGCCGATCCCCAACGTTCTTTTCCTAACGGTCAGGAGACAACGGCTATAAACGGCAAGCGCAAGGGGAGGAGAGCAACGACTAAGAGGGCAACGGCTATGAAACCAACAGTCACAAGGCCGGGCGTAAGGGCAAGTAAGGCCTATCGCAAGAGCAAGAGTAGCGGCACGGCGCGAAGGTCGGGTGCTTGGCCAGGATGAGCGCTAAGCCCAGGCCTAGGCTGGGCGCGGCCAGGCGCTACCTAGCTGGGCCTGACCGGGAGTAGCTGGACGCTGCCCAGTCGGCCTGGCTGAGCGCTGCCTAACCAGGCCTGGCCGAGCGACCAACGCGTGCCCCACGTGCTTCAGACCAGGCTAGCCAAAAATATATATATATATATATGTGTGTGTGTGTGTGTGTGTGTGTGTGTGTGTGTGTTCCTGATGTCCGACAAGCGCTTCATGAACATGGGGCATCTGATGGGGTGTTTGACTCCTAATATGAAACATATGACGTGGGAAGTTAGCGCTAAGGTGACGTGGATAAGAAGGATGTTTTGACCAAGACTAGTTGTCTCCAAGTGGAAAAAGGAAGTTGGAGAGACAGAGTTTTAGTAGGACACACCTTCACTTAGTCACTATAAATAGAGGACGGTCCATATACCAAGGTACGCAATTAATACTTCCTGAATTCTCCTACAGCTTTGGTAAACCTCCCGATATCTGACTTGATCGTCAGAGAGTAATCGGCCGGCCCCACACCTATGCCTTTTCGATTACACTTCTCTTGTCCTTTTTTACAAGTTGACGTTTGACCAGCTCGGGTGGATTTTTGCTTCATTAATAATTATTAATATTGATTCAAATGAAACATTGAAAGTTTAAATTAAGTTTTCAAAAGGTGTAGAAACCATATTTTGGCCCACCCCCTATTTAGGCTAGTTTTCGTTATTTGGATTTCATAAAGTTCATTAATAGGTATAATCAAGGAGGTTCAAGACTCTAAATTAACCCCAAAGGTGGAGTTTTGTTATCTCTTAACAGTAAAAATAGTTATCATCTTTGCATTGTACAATTGAGTTAAAACTGAGTTTAAATTAGGGATTTTAGTACCAGAATTTGATTTCGGCCAACACTAAAAGTAACCCAATTAGGGTTAAATTCTGAGGGCTTCTATATTAAGCGAATTGATTTTCATGATGAAATTATCAATTTTATAATTTGATGATAACAATATGAAGATTTGAGAGTTAGGAAATCCATATTTATGATTGGATGATTCTGGCGACCTCAATCAAACGGTAAAAGTAGTTAGATCGAGAGGGAAACTTGAGGGCTTTTAGGTAAAACAAACTTAATTTTTTCGTAGAATGATTAATTTGGTGATGGGAAGATAGAGATTTAACTAATCTGGAATGTGTATTGTGGACTAAAAGCCCTACTTTTGTGATTTTGTAAAACTGGCTAAATCGTGTGTAGTAATTTGAAATCAAATAGTTCAATCAAATAGACTCCATTATTGTATCTTAACATTAAAAATCATTCTATTGTTGGAATGTGAAATTGAGTTCAAATTAGGTTTAAATTAGGAATTTTAGTACTAGAATTTGATTTCGGCCAACACTTGAGGGTCATAATTTCTCATCAAATTCAATCAAGCGGTTCAAAACATTAATTTGGATCATAATCCATCCAATTGAACTATTTTATATCAAATTAGTCCACCTGATTGAGCCAATTTTGAGAAATCACAAAAATAGGGCTTTTGAGCCCACATTGTTCATTCTCGATTTCTCAAATCTCTATCTCCCTATCACAATACACTCAAATTGATTATTATATGGTAAAATTAATTTCATTTTACCAAGAAACCCCGAAGTTCCCCTATTGATTGGACTACTTCTACCGTTGGATTGAATTTGTGCCGTCATAGTCGTCTAATCATGGCCACAAATTCTCTAACTCTCAATTCTTTATCTCACCATCATTAAATCATAAAATTGATTATTCTATAATTAAATTTAAGTAATTTTATGTAAAATCCCTCATAGTTTAATTCTGATTGAGTTACTTTTTTCGTTGTATTGAAAAATGTGCTTTTGAAGCTTTATCTTGATCGAAGAGCCCAAATGCCCCTTTTCCGGTTCAAAACTAAAAGTAACTGAATCAGAGTGAAATTATAAGGGTTTTTATATTAAATGAATTGAATTTCATGATGGAATTGTCAATTTTATAATTTGATGATGATAATATGAAGAATTAAGAGTTAAAAAATCTATATCCATGATTGGATGACTCCAACAACTGAATTCGATCCAATGGTAAAAGTAGTCCCACATTCGATTAATCGAAGCACTTGAGGTGCTGCTTGAACTGAGTTGGATTATTCTGGGTGCCCTATGAGGGGCTCACTAGTGGGAACACAAGCATGACAACATGGTATCAGAGTGTGGATCAGATTAAGGAGTGATTATGAGTGATAATGAGTAAATTGATCACCTCCATTTCCTATATCGATTTGGGTATCAAAAATTGGGGGCATGACAAACAACATAGTTTTTGATTTCAGTAACTCCAATTCTACTTTCAACGAAGTTAATTCATCTTTCTAGCTAAAACTCAATTTAAAGTTTCAAATATATATATATATATATATATATATATATATAGAGAGAGAGAGAGAGAGAGAGAGAGAGAGAGAGAAAGAGAGAGAGAGATAAAGAGAGGTTAAATATATATTTATAAATTTTAAAATTTATATTGATTTAACACACTTAGGATTAAAGTGGAGATTTATAAAGGTGAAAATATATAAAAAATATTTTTATAATATTATTTTATTACATTTTTTTCTCTTTGAAAGAGTTATAATATTATTGTATTACTATTCTTTTGTGTTGGGAAGAGTTGCCCTATTTAGTCTTGGGAAGAGTTATAATATTTTTTTATTAATTTCTGATAGGCGTTGAATGTTACGCATTCTAGCCTCTTAACTTATGTATTTTATTCTCTTTGTGATAGATTATTATGTGATTTTACTTTGTTTTAGTGTTTTATGTATTTTTAGGGCCTTAATGATTATTTCAGTTAAAACCAAGTTTTTGGGCTTTTAAAGAAGACATCCAAGATGGTGAGATGAAGCCTACATCAAGGAGATTCACTCAACCATTTATTTCAACTCAATTCAGCCCAAGAAAGAGATCCAAGAGAATTACAGCTGCTTAAGAAGGTTTCGGGCCTGAAGCCCAAATCTGTGCATAATACAGTCTTAATCCCGTTTTGGAAAATGGACCAGAAGTCTTATTTTCGAGCCTCAAATCGACATAATTCTAAGTTGAGTTAAATGAAATTTGATTCTGCACACTTTTGTATTTCACGAAAATTCCGTAAATCGGACTTCTAGTATGTCAAAAGTTGGGCCGAAGTCAGCAGGAAAAATCCACCTGATTAGTGCTGCGGGAAACCCTAATTTATTCCTAATTGGATTAGGACTTTGGTGTATTCTCTTGGGGGAATAAAGTGAAGACTTGGAGGCTGGATAGGGGGAGATTAGATAGAGAGAACAGAGCTTGGAGAGTCTGAGAGGGCTGAGAAGAGAACAGAAACATATTCGCAGAGCCATTGGAGAACAAAGTCATATGCGTAATTCAGAAAGATGATGTCTTCTTCCTCAACAGTTGAAGCTTCTTCTTCTACCATGAGCGGCTAGTTCATCCACTAGGGTTTTGATGTAGCCCTAACAAAGCATCAATGGTTTGATTGTTTTAATTATTGGGGACCTTTATATACATGCATAGATTATGTAATTCAGAGGATTCTTATTATAGAATTGAGCAATAAAAGTCTTGTAAATTCAATCTCAATGATTTCTTATCTTGTCTTAGATATTTAGTTGTTGTTATTGAACTCAATCTCTCTTGTTTTCTGTGATCATGAGAGAGATTATTACACAATGGTAATAACTGAATATATTGTTATGAGCTTTGATGGATTATGCCTAGAGAAGATGAACCATACTGCACCTTAGATTAGAGTAGTTAGGCAGATGGCCCATGCCAATCGAAGATAGTCCATGGCTTAGCCTTAATCATATGTTATCTTCTTGACAGATGAAGGTGAGCTTGTAGCCACTAACACCACTTATGCATGATGTAATTCCCCATAGTTAATTTAATTAAGCATTGATTGTGGAGTTAGTGGTGAAGTCAAACACTCTAGATTTCTCTCATATTATCTTCATTATCTATTTAACTTTGATTTATTTTATTTTATCTTTTTAATTAGTTTAGTTTAAAAATCAGAATTCTTTTCTTATAAATTTAATTAGAATTAATTCCGTATTCTAATTCATCAGACCATAATCCCTGAGGTACGATATCCCTTTCGATAGCCCTATTCTGCAAGGAATTCATTCTATTGCGAAGTGTGAAAATTTTTAATTGATATACTTTTTGAGTCACACTCACACACGAATCAATTTCTGTACTTGGGTAGGTTGCTGAGGGACTACTATGTTCCTGAGACATATACCTCGCCAGCAGGTTTTCAACTGCCTAATGTCACAGCACAGAATTATAAGATCAAGTCCAGCATTATTCAGATGCTGCCATCTTATTTTGGTCTGACTCAAGAAGACCCTTACAAGCATCTGGAAGACTTCATTGAAGTGTGCTTAACTACAAAAATTCACAACTTCTCTGAAGATGCTTTCAGAATGAGACTTTTTCCATTCTCTCTGAAAGACAAAGCAAAGTATTGGTTCAATTCTCTACCGATTGGTTGTATCACGACTTGGACTCAGATGCAACATGAGTTTCTCAAGAAGTATTTTCCGATAGGAAAGACCAATCAGTTCAGACGTGCTATTATTGGTTTCTCCCAACATGAGGGGGAACAATTTTATGAGACATGGGAAAGATTCAAGGACCTTCTTAGGAAGTGTCCTCATCATCAAGTTCCTAAGTGGCAATTAGTGCAGAGTTTTCATGAAGGGCTGAGAGAAGCCAACAGACAGATGGTTGATGCGTCGTGTGGAGGTACTTTTATGTTGAAGAGTGAAGAAGAGGCATGGACCTTATTTGAAAATCTTAGTGACAACTCTCTACAACATGTGTCCTCTACTCGTTCTAGCAGACCTGCCACTACATGGAAGACTGATGGGATTTTTGAGGTTGGTGCTTCAGAAGCTATGCCAACTGATATTGATTTAATTGCACAGAAGGTAGCAGCAATTATGGCTGCCAATCAAACTCCTTCTGCTTCAAATTCTTCATTGCTAGGCCCTTGTGAATTTTGCTCTAGTCCTATGCATAATGTGAGCAATTGTCCTTCGGTGGGGCAATTTTTTGATATTCAACATGAGCAAGTCCAAGCTACTTTCACTGGACCAATGAATCCTCCACGAGGTAATACTTACAATCCCACATGGAGGAATCATCCTGGTTTTTCTTACAGTAATCAAGGGGCAGCAATGCAACCATCATATCAACCTAGGACTTTTGTGCCTCAACAACAATATCAAACACAAAGTCCTATGACCCAAAGAATTTCTGCTATTGAAGACAAGCTGACTCTTACCTTGTCTAAATTTGACAAGCTTGATTCTCTTATAGAGACAGTGCAAGCTCCTGCAGCAACAGTACAATCTACAGTTCAGCTAGTGCACTCGCATTCTCAATCCATTGCCAAACTGGAATCTCAGTTTGAACATCTTGCTATTTCACTAAGTAGAAGAGAAGAAGGGAAGCTCCCTAGTCAACCAATTGCTAATCCAAGAGGGATGCAAGCTTCCACAAGCAACCCACACCATGAGCAAGTCCAAGCTATTACCACTTTGAGAAATGGAAAAATAATTGATAATAAGGTGGGTGAGAAGAAAGAAGAAGAAAAAGTGACCACAAGTCCAAGTGCTGAAATTTCTTATGAACCCAAGGCTCCTTTCCCACAACGTTTTCTTGAAGCATCTAAATTAGGAAAGCAAGGGGACAAGCTGCATGACATGATGGAGGTGTTTCGACAAGTGAAGATTAATTTGCCACTCCTTGATGCCATCAAGCAAATTCCTCCTTATGCTAAATTTTTGAAGGATTTGTGCACTCAGAAAAGGTGCTCTAAAAGCCATGTGCCAAAGAAAGTGATGCTGCCACAACAAGTAAGTTCAATAATTCAGTAGTGTACTCCTCCCAAGTACAAAGATCCTGGTGCTCCAACTATCTCATGTATTATTGGGGAGCACCATGTGGATAAAGCTCTTCTTAATTTGGGTGCAAGTGTGAATTTGCTACCCTATTCAGTCTACTTATAATTGGGCTTGGGAGAATTGAAGCCTACCTCAGTGGTATTGCAATTTGCAGACAGATCAACAAAGCAACCCCGAGGAATCATAGAAGATGTGCTCATTAAAGTGGACAAGTTCTACTTTCCTGTTGATTTTATTGTACTTGACACTGAGCCGGTTCACAATCCGAAGAGGCACATTCCAGTGATCCTTGGTCGACCTTTCTTAGCTACTGCTGATGCTTGCATAAATTGTAGGTCGGGGATCATGGATATTTCATTTGGCAACATGAATGTCAAGCTTAATGTGTTCAATGCTATCCAACACCCCCCAGATCAGAGTGATGTGTTCTGCATGGATGATATTGATGAATGTGTGGAGGAATTTGTTTCATCCTCTATATCTCGAAACTCCCTGGAAGTATGTAAGTCTCTTTATGACTTTGAGAACATTAATGATGAAGGGTTGTGTGAAGAAGTGCATGCTATGCTGGAAGTGAATGCTATTCAGAATACTCCACCATGGAGAATTCCAATTGAGCCACTACCTTTTCTCTCTAGCACTCCCCTTGTGCTTTCATTGGAGTCCCCTCCAGAATTAGAGTTGAAGCCTTTGCCTGACAAATTAAAGTATGTATTTTTGGGGGCACAGAAAACTCTTCCTGTTATAATTGCCTCTGATCTGATAGAAATTCAAGAGAAGAGCTTAGTAGAGGTTTTATACCAACATCGTGAAGCAATTGAATGGAGTGTTGCTGATCTTAAGGGCATTGATCCCTCGATTTGCATGCACAAAATTTATCTGGAAGAATGATGTAAGCCAACTAGAGAGGCACAGAGGTGACTGAACCCCAACATGAAGGAGGTGGTAAAGAAAGAGGTTGTCAAGTTACTTGATGCAGGTATCATTTATTCAATTTCTGACAGTACATGGGTGAGTCCAACACAAGTGGTTCCAAAGAAGTCTGGTCTTACCATTAGCCCTAACTCTATGGGAGAGCTTGTTCCACAACGTACTGCCACAGGTTGGCGTGTTTGCATTGATTACAGAAAGCTCAATTCTATGACAAGGAAGGATCACTTCCCTCTTCCATTCATTGATCAAATACTTGAAAGGTTAGCTAGTCAGAGCTATTATTGCTTTCTGGATGGCTACTATGGTTATAACCAAGTAGCTATGGATCCAGAGGATCAAGAGAAGACCACTTTCACTTGTCCCTTTGGTACTTTTGCTTATCGTCGTATGCCCTTTGGATTATGTAATGCTCCGGCTACATTCCAGAGGTGTATGATGGCCATCTTTTCTGACATGGTGGAAAAATTCTTGGAGGTGTTCATGGATGACTTCTCTGTTTTTGTATCATCCTTTGAACATTGTTTAAGCAATCTATCACTTGTGCTTCAAAGGTGCCGAGAGCGTAATTTGGTACTTAGTTGGGAGAAGAGCCATTTCATGGTAAAAGAGGGTATTGTATTGGGCCATATTGTTTCAGAGAGGGGCATTGAAGTTGATAAAGCAAAGATCGACCTAATTGCAACTCTGCCTCATCCAACTTCGGTAAGGCAAGTTCGATCCTTCTTAGGCCATGCTGGGTTCTATAGAATATTTATCAAAGATTTCAGTAAAGTGGCTCGACCATTGTGCCATTTGTTATCTAAAGATGTTCCCTTTATCTTTGATGAAGATTGTGTGCAAGCTTTTGAAAAACTTCGATCTCTATTATCTTCTGCACCAATTATGCAATCGCCAAAATGGGCTCTACCTTTTGAAATCATGTGTGATGCCTCTGATTATGCAGTGGGAGCAGTGTTGGGACAAAGAGTAGAGAAACGGCCATATGTCATCTCAATTATACAACCACAGAGAAAGAGCTTCTAGCCGTAGTGTTTGCCTTGGACAAGTTTTGCTCTTATTTATTGGGGTCCAAGGTGGTTGTCTACTCTGATCATGCAGCATTGAGACACTTATTGGCCAAGAAAGAAACCAAACCACGTCTTATTCGATGGATTTTATTGTTGCAAGAATTTGATTTGGAGATAAAAGACAAAAAGGGGACGGAGAATGTGGTTGCGGATCATTTATCTCGGATTGAGTTTGAGCTGGTGATCGATGCATTACCTATTCGAGACTCATTCTCGGATGAGCAATTGTTTGAAATTGCTTTGATGAAAGTTAATGGCCAAAGGTTGAAGCATTGTGTGGAAGGATGTGTGCCAAGAAGAGACGTAGAGTCCGTCGACTTGACGGATCCCGTCTATCCGACTTAATCCCTTCGGAGAGTCAATCGTCTCCTACGGACGTTAAATTGTAGGTTCTGTATGTATTTCTATACTTTATTTCTTTTAATTTTCTTTAATTTTAATTTTTAGTTTTAGTTTTCTTAAGTTTTTCTTCAATTCTAGTTGCGTTTTAATGTTTTTTTCTTTGAGTTTTTGATGTATAAGTTGCTTCCGGAGGATGCCAAGAGGTGTACCGAGGTATTTGGACTCAAGACGGGTGAAAAATCGTGCTCTCGGTCGACCTTGGGCGATGGAGACTCAAAAATATCAAGTCTCGGTCGACCTTGGGCGATGGAGGGTCCAACAGGCATCCGGGGGGGGGGGATCGATCGCCCCAGCCAAGGGGTATCGATCGCCCCATGCATTTTCTCAAGGATCCCCACTAGCAGGTGGGCGATCGATCGCCCACTCCAAGGGGGATCGATCGCCCAAGGGTATAGAGGGGCTGGCCGAGAATCCTCTTTATATATGGACACCCACTCCTCCTATGTTGATACTACTTGCATCCTAGACCTCTTTGAACTCCAATTCAAGTCCTACATCATCCGAAAAATTAATTTCTTCAATTAGTGAGTATTAAACAAGAATTCAACATTGATCATCATCAACTTCAACATCAAATTGGATCAAAAATCACTAGTTCTCAAAGGAAGCTCTCACTTTTTCAAGTTCAACATCAAAGTAAGTGAAGTTTTTCTTTGAAGAAATTGTTCAAATCTTTTTGAAGACCAAGTTTGGGGGATCAATTTGGTGCATTCACTTGTTCGATTTGGGTGGAAAAATTGTCGAAAAGAGGAGGTTGAAGGTTACAAAAGAATTGTGCACACCAAGTGTTCGATTTAATTCCTCAACCACACTTTTTGTACTTCTATGGCACCAAAGAGAGCAAGTCACCAAGGTGCTTCAAGTTCATGTAATCCTCACCGAGCGAGGCATGATCCGACCATAGGTTCTTCATGATCTCGCCGAGAAGGTATTCAAGAGAGATGGCATCCAAGGGCGTTGAACTTTGAAACCACATTTGACATAGCCGAACTTTATGGTATGTTTCCCGAGACACGATGGGGGATTTCTGACATCCGTCGTCGTCGGTCAGCATCCATTTTTGTTCCACTCTCATCTACTATTTACCCGAGTCTTGTTAAGGTATTTTATCAGAACTTAATGCCAACACCTGATGAGCGGGCTGTGCTTACTTCTTCCGTAGATGGAACAATAGTTCGAGTGGACATGTCATCCATTGCCATTGCCATGGGTTGTCCTCATGAGTGCCCAAATGATTTATCTCATATCTACACTCCTTTACCCGACGAGTTGTTAGTGGGTAATGTGGTTGCACATTTGTGTGCCAACCAATTTTTCAGGCCGAAAAGGAATGCAGCTTCAAAGTCTTCAATGCCGAATCATTTATGGTTCCTTGACGCTGTTCTACTCAAGAATGTATGTCCAAAATCATTATATGCCATACATTTTGGGCATTGGCTGTCATTCCCACAGATTGTCTGGGGCCAGATGGAGAAATTCTATTCCAAAGTTGTGGCCAAGGCACCAGACAGTGCAAGTGACTGGGAGTTTCCATTCCCTACTATTATTCACCAGTTGCTTGTGACACAGGGATATACAGTCCATGAGGACGAGCTTGCCTTTCCACATGATCTTCATTATGGCATGCATGACTAGAACCTGAGTCGATCTCATATGCACCAGAGAGTCATAGCGGCGCCTGGTGAGGTATCTCGGTTGGCCCAAGGAGGAGAGCATGTAGATATACCACCACCGGTGGAAGATCCAGAGGAGATGGAGGCAGAGGAAGAGGAGGTGCATGCACAGGCTGGTGGCCATGATTATCAATATTTAGAGGGGCAGATTGCTGGGTTGACAGCCCAGTTTGGCACCCTCCAGACAGAGGTCTCCACATAGTTTGGAGCAATGAGAACTGAGATAGCGGATCACTTTCGTGACACTTGCCAAGAGCAACTAGAGATGAAGAGGATGATGCGTGCACTGATGCGCCAAGCAAACTTGGATCCGGATGCTCAGTCACCACCACATCCTTGACACGAAGGTAACCATCTTTTGTATTTTATTTTATTCTTAGTTTTTATTTTTCTTTTTAATTTTATTTTTCTTTCTGTAGTTAGATTTTTTTTTTAAGAAAAAAAAAATGAAAAAAAAATATTTTGTTAGGATTTTCTCTTTCATATTTATTTTCACCCATACTTTTTCACTTGATCTTTGGGGTATAGTGGTTTGTTTTGACAGGTTTTAACATCCAAGTTTGGGGGTGTGCTTGCATTGCCTTCATGCTAGTGATGTACTCTATTTTCTTTCCACTACTCCGAATTTCTGGTAACATCGTTCTTACTCTTCTCTATGCTTCAATTGGGTGTACATTGAGGACAATGTACAGTTTAAGTTTGGGGGTGAGGCAATGCCTATTTTTGTGCTTTATTGCATATGGAGGAAATTTGTGTGAAATTCTTTTTGTATTAGGATTTTATTTTATTTTATTTTCTTAGTTTGTTTATTTTATTTTATTTTGTTTTGTTTTGTTTTTAGATAGAATGTTTTGACATTATTCAAAGGATTAATACCTTATGTAGGTGCTTAACTTGCAATTTTTGAGTATGTTTTAAATTTTTGAAAATTATGATTTAAATTAAGTGGTTTTAATCATGGTTTGCAATAACATGTTTTGGAGTGATTAATTGTAGTTTCCTTACATGCACATACACACTAGCATAATCTTGTGGGGGTATAAACCTATGTTTTGAGTTATTGAGTTACATATGCTTGATATTAATTAGTATCTCTTGAGAATGAGTACCGATAATGTGTTTTACTTGACTTCAATGAAAAAGAAGTGGAAAAAAAAAGAAGAAAAAAAATGTGATGAATAAGCAATCAATTTGATCCTTTTCATGAGTAACCGGGCCTCTATGCCTCAGAAAGCACGGAGTGTTCGCGTCAAAAGTGAAAGGGTGAGAAAGATGAGTATTGATTGTCTTGATTTGTAGCCTGATTGATTCGAGTAATTAGGTCTCCAGGGTATCTTAAAGCCTAGTGCCCTAAAGCCGTCTGGTTTGGGAGTCACTGACTGAAAGCTTGCTACATGGATCTTTCAGAAAGCTTAATAGATCAAGACATTGCACAACCAATAAAGCAATGAAAAAAAAAGAATTGAAAAAAATAGAAAAGTCATGTATGCATGTTGGGAAGTATGATTTCAATAAGGGGAGCTAGTGAGTTGAAGGGGTATGTGCCTTAATATATTCAGAGCTTGGTTATGCTACATGAGATGACTGCTAGTTCACTTTACACGAGGAAGCTAGAGTTGATTATTTTGAGATATGTTGATGTGAATTATGCATGGGGACCATTGATTTGAATTGTGGAATTTGAAAGTTTAAAATTATTCTTGAATGCAAGTTTGTAACTATATATTGTAATCTTCTTATTGAATTAATGTTGAAATAGAATTTTGAATGTTTGTGGGTAACATTTCTGGAAATCCTCACGAGACTATACTCGTCCACTAGGGGGAACCTAGGGGTTTAAAGGCTTGTTGCATATGCTAAATGCAATCGTTTCTCCCACGAAAGTGGAGTTGGGTAGTTTAGTTAGTGTTTAGTAGTTTCTTTGTTTTAGTTTTGTTTTATTCTATTGCTAAGGGACTAGCAATATGTAAGTTTGGGGGTGTGATAGGCGTTGAATGTTACGCATTCTAGCCTCTTAACTTATGTATTTTATTCTCCTTGTGATAGATTATTATGTGATTTTACTTTGTTTTAGTCTTTTTTGTATTTTTAGGGCCTTAATGATTATTTCAGTTAAAACCAAGTTTTTGGGCTTTTAAAGAAGACATCCAAGATGGTGAGATGAAGCCTACATCAAGGAGATTCACTCAACCATTTATTTCAACTCAATTCAGCCCAAGAAAGAGGTTCAAGAGAATTACAGCTGCTTAAGAAGGTTTCGGGCCTGAAGCCCAAATCTGCGCATAATACAGTCTTAATCCCGTTTTGGAAAACGGACCAGAAGTCTTATTTTCGAGCCTCAAATCGACATAATTCTAGATTGGGTTGAACGAAATTTGATTCTGAACACTTTTGTATTTCACAAAAATTCCGTAAATCGGACTTCTAGTGGGTCAAAAGTTGGGCCGAAGTCAGCAGGAAAAACCCACCTGATTAGTGCTGCGGGAAACCCTAATTTATTCCTAATTGGATTAGGACTTTGGTGTATTCTCTTGGGGGAATAAAGTGAAGACTTGGAGGCTGGATAGAGGGAGATTAGACAGAGAGAACAGAGCTTGGACAGTCTAAGAGGGCTGAGAAGAGGATAGAAACATATTCGCAGAGCCATTGGAGAACAAAGTCATACGCGTAATTCAGAAAGATGATGTCTTCTTCCTCAATAGTTGAAGCTTCTTCTTCTACCATGAGCGGCTAGTTCATCCACTAGGGTTTTGATGTAGCCCTAACAAAGCATCAATGGTTTGATTGTTTTAATTATTGGGGACCTTTATATACATGCATAGATTGTGTAATTCAGAGGATTCTTATTATAAAATTGAGCAATAAAAGTCTTGTAAATTCAATCTCAATGATTTCTTATCTTGTCTTAGATATTTAGTTGTTGTTATTGAACTCAATCTCTCTTGTTTTCTGTGATCATGAGAGAGATTATTACACAATGGTAATAACTGAATATATTGTTATGAGCTTTGATGGATTATGCCTAGAGAAGATGAACCATACTGCACCTTAGATTAGAGTAGTTAGGCAGATAGCCCATGCCAATCGAAGATAGTCCATGGCTTAGCCTTAATCATATGTTATCTTCTTGACGGATGAAGGTGAGCTTGTAGCCATCGACACCACTTATGCATGATGTAATTCCCCATAGTTAATTCAATTGACCATTGATTGTGGAGTTAGTGGTGAAGTCAAACACCCTAGATTTCTCTCATATTATCTTCATTATCTATTTACCTTTGATTTATTTTATTTTATCTTTTTAATTAGTTTAGTTTAAAAATCAGAATTCTTTTCTTATAAATTTAATTAGAATTAATTCCGTATTCCAACTCATCAGACCATAATCCCTGAGGTACGATATCCCTTTCGATAGCCCTATTCTGCAAGAAATTCGTTCTATTGCGAAGTGTGAAAAATTTTAATTGATATACTTTTTGAGTCACACTCACACACGAATCAATTTCTGTACTTGGGTATATGTAATTCTATATATTTTCTTCACTTAAACTTCAATAACTTTTACTACAAGTTGAAATTTTTAATGAAAATACTTCTGTTAGAAAGAGAATTCCGAGAACTTCAATTTGAGTACCACTTAGACTATGTTCCGACCTAATTTTTTTTAAATAAATTTATTTAAAATTAATATATTACTTCATAAATGAACAACATATTTTTCTATTTTAACAACTCCAATTCTATTTCCAACGAAGTTAATTCATTTATTCTAAAACTCAATTTAAATTTTCAAATATATTTTAAAAATAATATATGTATATATATATATTTAGAGAGATGAAGAGAATTTAAATAAGGAAGACGGTTGCACTCCACTTATCTTTTTCTTTTAAAGAAAATGACAAGAATGTCTCTAAACTCATTAATGCATCATTCTTTATTTTATAATACCACAACTACCCTTTATACTATAAACTTTACCTCTTTTTATTTTGTTTAGTACTTTTTTTTTTAATTCTGGCCAAAATAGAATTTTTTTTAATCCTATAAAAAGAGATAATTTATTCAACTGGAATATTTTTTTTTTGTCTTGTCAAAAGAGATAACGAGTACTCTTTTTTTTGGGTCATCTCAAAATTAAGTGATAATTTATTCAATAGAGATTATTTTTTTATTTTTTTTGCGTACTATACTTGTTTTTCGATGCTGTCAAAAGAGATAATTTATTCAACTGAGATAACTTTTTTTTTGGGTCCCTTTTTTTTTTTTTTGCATGCCTGTTCGGTGTGCAAAATGCCATAAAATATTACGTAATAGTGTCATTGTTGTTTTACACTTCGACAAAAAAGAATTTATAAAAACCTACAAATACTCTACTAAAATTAATAAAATGGTGAGTAAGGGTCGAACCCACAGAGACTGCATTGGTTTTGTTGTTAAGCTATCAAGACCTTGTCTAATTTAATTCAAAGAGAATTTGTTTTGTTTTTAAATTAAGTTGCTGAAATTAAATGACATAAATAAATGATAGATACTGGAGAGAGAGAGTCCTGGGAATTGACTTCACCACTAACATCTAACAACGACAAACTGTACTAATTTGGGACATCTAATCTATGCATTTGAAAAATAATGGCTACAAGCCTAATTCTATTCTATCAAGACAATTCGTTCAACATACAATTATGCATAACTCGTCTTCGTTTAGCATGGCCTATACATCTGACTACAAACTAAACTAACTAATGATGTGATAGCCCATCTTTGCTTAGTACGAATTATCAAAACTCTAAATTAAACGATAAGTGAAAACTATTGTATAACTTGTCTTAACAAAATCACAAAGTTGAAAAGAACCAAACCCTAATCATTGCAAACTTATATTCATTCTACAAGAACAAGAGTAAATATGTAATGAAATAATCCATTCAATTAAAATCAATAGCACAACTATTGTTTATGTCTTGGTTACACAATCAATACACAAATTAAAACGTCCCCAAATTAAGATACAATTTACAACATTGAAAGAAAGGTTAGAGTTATGTCACTTTCTCATAATCGTGTTTAGCCGCTCATGATCGGAGGTCAAGCTTGAACGATGATGAAATCGCCATCTTCTTTCCTGTAATCGTCACAAATCGCCTCCGTATATCTCTCTGTATTTCTTTCCTCCAGAATACCCTAGTTTTCTCTCTTTTATCTATTTTATTTTGTGAAGCAAGCACAAACAGGACACCTGGCCTTCCAAAGAGCACATGCACCTAAGAAAATGGCATATGGTCCAAAAAGTGGCAGTTGCACAAATAGGGCAAAAAGGTGCTGTAAAATTCCATTTTAGGAACTTTTCGTGAAATATGAAAATGTACAAAATTGAATTTCCTTCAACCCAATTGAAGTTTGAGCCATTTTGACAATCGAGTATGGAGTTATGGTCTTAATACTAAAATGGGTCCAGAACTTTCTAGGCCTGAATTGGCCCAGTCTTCAATGTGAATAGGCCCATGTTCCTTTTCTTCATTTAAATTCATTTCTAGCCCACTTCTTCAGTCCATTTAATTTGGATCTTCAGTATAAACATATCTCATGGGTCAAGCTTCATCTGCCTACTAAAATAGCACTATCTGTAGCCCGATTGCACCATTATTAATCATAATTACCTTTAATCACTTGAACTCATAAAAAGATTAAAATTAGTAATAAAACATTAAATTTATATTACTAAGA
Source organism: Cornus controversa (assembly GCA_026545225.1). NCBI lineage: Eukaryota > Viridiplantae > Streptophyta > Magnoliopsida > Cornales > Cornaceae > Cornus > Cornus controversa. Next base: position 6,538,598 of record CM048854.1, on the reverse strand, counting down.
CACTAATTCATCTAATTTTAGGGGCATTGAATGTGCAACATTCACTGCTTATCAATGCCAAACTTTTTTTTCTAGTTCTGTCAAAGAAGATAATTTATTCAACATAGATAACTTTTTTTATGGGTAATTTTTTTTGGTCATGTCAAAAGAGAATTTATTTAGTAGAGATAACATTCTTGTTGGGTCTCTTCTTTTTTTGGGTCCTATAGTGTTAGAAAGAGTTATAATATTTTTTTTATTAAGTTTATAATAATATTATAACTCTTTAAAAAGAAAAGAAAAGTAATAAAATAATATTAGAAATAATTTTTTTTATATTTTACTTTCATAAATTTTCACTTTAATCCTAAGTATGTTAAATCTATATAAATTCTGAAGTTTATAAATATTTATTTAAACTCTTTTTATCTCTCTAAATAGACACACACACACACACACACATATTATTTCTATAATATATTTTAAAATTTAAATTGAGTTTTAGAGAGTTGAATTAATTTAGTTAAAAATAGAATTGGAGTTGCTGAAGTAGGAAAATATGTTGTTTATTTATGAAGTAAATGTGTTGATTTTAAATAAATTTCTTTAAAAAAAAATTAAGTTATAAAATAGTTTAAGTGGTACTCAAATTGATATATATATATACATATATTATTTCTAAAATATATTTAAAATTTTAAATTGAGTTTTAGAGAGATGAATTAATTTAGGTAAAAATAGAATTGTAGTTGCTGAAATAGGAAAATATGTTGTTTATTTATGAAGTAAATGTGTTGATTTTAAATAAATTTATTTTAAAAAAAATTAAGTCGTAACATAGTCTAAGTGATACTCAAATTGAAGCTCTCATAATTGTATTTCTAACAAAAATGATTTCATAAAAAATTTCAATTTTTAGTAAAAGTTGAAGTTTAAGTGAATAAAACACAAAACTATATTTAGAGAATTATAGGAGTTATAATATTTTTTTATTACGTTATTTTACTTGGATAACTTTAACAAAACCCATTTAACACAATCAAAAATGCTTTACAATTGAACAGAAATGAAGTCGTTTCATTTAATGCAAACACGACAGAAGGATTCTTACAACAGACGATCCAGGCTCTAAGCCCAGAGGTTCGATCATTTGTTGCACGGATGCCCCTGTTGTGTCTATGGTAATTAGAATGATGTGCTTTGGTATTTGTTTTGTCTAAATACTACAACCATCGTTGACTTATGTAAGAACTGTGATAATTTTTGGTCAATTTTCTTATATTTTTATTTAACTATCATATTGATGCTTTAAATGATTATATATATGTTTTAAATGTACAATACATGTTTAGATAACTTATTTAAGGTTTGGGAAATTTTTGGTGTGTTTGGAAAAACTTGGTGTTTTCGGGTCCGGTCAACCCAAGGGCGCAGGCCCCATGGGCCCAAAAAATTTGAAAGTGTCAGAATGAGTTCAAATTTGGAGGATAACTTAAATAAAATATTTGACGTGCTACAAAATTGATTTCGTGTCAATCGGATTTACGGAACTCCAAAAACGAGTCCGAGAAGGTTTAGTGAAAAGGTAGTGGCATACTTGTGAATAAGTGTAGGTCATTTTACTATAAATAGCAAAGAGATTTCCATTCATTTCTCCCAGCAGCTGTATGAGCATGTATATTTATATATATATATATATATATATATATATATATATTATTTTTTTTTATCAACTTCATCTTTTTCACTACTCTATTGAATTGGAAGGTCATCGGGTGAGAATTAGAGTTCGTCGAAGAAGAGAAAAAGAATCTACTTGTCGAGGGCTCGAGATTGATTGGTTCAAAATTAATTTTGAAGAAGGTTGATCTTTTGGGTGAGATTTGAAAAAATTCAATTGGAAGCTCTTCTAATTTGAGGTAGGGATGCCTAACTCATAAAATTTGAAATTTTTGTGAGTGTATTGGTTGTTAAGGCAACCAATTGGTTATGTGGGATAACTAGATATTTTTTAATAGTAAAACATGTTTAATTATGTCAATTGATGAATGTATTATGCTAGATTGGATAATTACATGTTTATAATTGTCATAGTTAATTATGGAGCATGTTGGGATTGAATTATGAAAAATTTGTGAAAATTTATGTTTATGTGTGAAGATGACACTTATGTGTTTGATGAATTGCTTTAGAAATATGTTTGAATGCAAAGTGTGATTTAATTGTCAATATATGTATTATGTGAAAATGTGATACTCTTATGTTGTGGAAATATTTTGAAAGTATGTTTATGTACAAAGCATATTTAATTAATATATTGACTACGTAGAATGTGAAAAATGTGAATCATGTACAATGTGGTTGCATATAGTGTTTAAATGGTGAGTTGTATAAGCATATAAGCATGATCATGATATGTTAATTTGCCTTGAATTACTTATTCATTGATGTCATGAGCATGGGTAATCCATCCCAAGCTGTGGGTAGACATGTGGTGAGGGTGGTAAGTTCACTTGGACGGTCATGTCCTTTTGATGAATGGTGAGGTATCTGGTAATGGAGACCCCCGTAGGCAATCCGGTAATGGAACCAAACAGAGTGATTCGATATAGGAGCTCCGGTTAGAATGATACTCCCCAAAGCGGAGTCACATGATGAGGTAATCCGGTAATGGAGCCTCGGTTAGGTGATATTGGATGATCTTGGGTAGCGGAGTCCAATGGATGTGTGGAGAGTAAGAGGAAGTTATGTATATCATTTTGCATTACATGTTGCTTATGATATGGATGTGTTTTATGAAAATTTGCTTAACTTGATTAAATGCAAATGTATGCTTATGTGGTATTCACAGGATTTACGAAATTGTGTTTTAGATATTCCTACTGAGCGTGTGGTTGCTCATCCCATGAGGATTAACTCTTTTCAGAAAATGAAAAGGAGATGACAGCGTCTCCCCAACAGTAGAGTTGGTGTGGAGCAAAAAAGTTGATTTCATTTAAAGACTTATTTTTTTCATTATTTGGCACGTTTGGGATGTGGACTTAGTGCATATTGATATATGTATGAAACTTAAATATGACTTGTGCTTTTATACTTTATGAACATGTTATGAACATGTTGGAATTATGCTACGATTTCATATTCCATTTATAAGTATGTGTATGATGATTTATCATTTGTAGATGATTAGAATGATGTATAAATGATCCTAGGTTGTTAGGATGAAATTTGGGCACAAAAATAGCTAATGTATCAAGTTGATGAATTATACAAAGTTTCAGGTTGAGTGCAGTTTGAGGGGCCTCAAAGTGCAGTTTGAGGCGCCTCAAAATTTTGAGGTGGCTCAAAGTGAAGTTTGAGGAGCCTCAAAAAGTGTTTTTTGAAAGTGCTATTTCTTCTAGAACTTTGAGAGGACTCAAACTGAAGTTTAAGGTGTCTCAAAGTCCCCTGACTCTTAGGAAGTTGAAATTTCATGATTTGAAAATGGAAATGAATTGGCATGGATGCATAGACCGATGTGGGGTCCACAAAGGTGAATAATAATGAATGAATGCACATATAAATATATGTTTATGATATTGCTTCTGCGGTTATGACATTTTAGGAATAGTTCTTATAGATAGATGAACCGATTCACTCTCGGGATTCGGATGACTTAAATTTTGGGGGGTGACAACTTAAGACTCGTTTGATAATCGTCTATGTTGAGTGTTTGTTGTTTATAAAAACAAATTTTTAAGATAAGCATGTTTGATAATTTTTGTTTTGTTTATAAATTGTCAAAACACTTTTAAAACAACACTATAACTAAACCTTCAAATCCTAAACACCAAAATGACGTCCTTTCAAGCGGAGGAGAGTCTATTAGAGGCGCCAATCCGTTCTAGGAAGAGGCCCTGGTTCAGTGGAGCGGGAAATATTTATGTTTATTAAAAAAAACTTTTTTTTTTATCTAGAATGATGATTATATTATTTTAATTAAAAATTGAAACAAAAAGTGAGAAAATGAAAAGAAATTTTTTTTTACAGAAGGCTATTACTTGCTATAATGATAAAAATATTAGAATTACCAAGTGTAGACAAAATTAAAGAGCATCAATTGCCTTGAGAAAAAAAAAATCTGGTACAATATGAATAATTACTAGTATACTTGATAATAAGAAATAGTTACTTAGGGTACATGTACTAAAAAAAACCTTATTTGAGGAAAAAAAATAAAGGAGTCTCAACAATCTCCTTGTCAAAGAAACAAGAATGGTATTTTGTACTCATATCATTCATTCATTTTCAGTGTTGAAAAGAAAAAAGAAGAAAAGAAATTAGTAGTAGAAGAAGTTCAAGATCAAGAGTATGCCTACCAAATCTCTCTCCTCACTCCGTACAAATTGAAAAACTTTTAACTTTTCCATAGTTATATATATTTTGTTCTTGTTGATAGGGGTGCACAAAAAACCGATGAAATCAGAACTGTAAATAACTATAGCTGGACTGAATCGTTCACTTCGGTTCTAGTTCCAAATTTTAGAAATCGTTCACTACGGTTTCAATCTAAGCCTTGGAATCGAAACTGGAACAGGATAATGACTTTCTAATATATATATATATATATATAACCGTTATAAAGTCATTGTAATATTTATAATAATCTTTTGTTATGTAAAAAAAGTTTAAACAATGAAGTTATTATAATTATTATAAGGTTAAATACAACTCCCTTAATAACTATTATTATCTTTTGTTATATTACAAAGGTTGGAATAAGAGAAAGGAAAAAAAATATTTGTTTTTTAGTAACATTGGCATGTCTACGAAGACAAAGTTTTTAGAAATTAGTTAATTTGTTGATACATTCTTTGATTATTCACAATGTACACACAAATACACAAATACATATATATACACACATATAAACTCACAAAATAATCTTTCAATTCTTTTCAGAAAGAAAAGAAAATAATCGAAGTTATGGATGCATTAAAAAAATGTGAAAAGCAAATATATAATTTACTAGTAGGAAAATGTTAAACTTTTCCATTAATTAGTAACAAATTTAGAGGTGCACAAAGAACTAAAACTTGATCCGTAAAGAACTAGAATCGTAAAAAATAAACCGAACCGAACTTAACAGTTTCGATTTCAATATTAAGAAACCGTTGGGAATAGTTCTAGTTTCGGTTCTTCTACTAACCGTAAAGAACTGAACTGTGTGCACCCCAACTTGTTAGGGCCTTCTGGGTTGTGGGCCATTCTAATTTTACGGTATAATTTGTAGTGTGTAGATATATATGTAACCCAATATTATTGGTTTTTTTTTATGTATATTTATTGCTCTATTATTGCTGTAAAGATTTGTCGTAGCAGTTTGTTGTGTTGATTATTATTATTTTTTAAAAACAGTTTTAGGTGAACAAACATGTTTCTCTGTTTATGATTTTTAAAATAAGCCAAACATTTTTTTGTTATCAAACAATACTCATGTTTATGGATAAATAAAATCGTAACATAAACACTATTTATATAAACACTTAAACAATAAATACTAAACATAAACGGTTACCAACCGGGCCCTTAATAAATGCTAACTTAATAAAATATAATAAAACAATTTAAGCAGCGTTAACTTATGTGGAAATGGATTAAAATATACTTAACAATAGTAATGGATTAAATAAGTTTTAGTGTCTTTCCAAATTTATTACAACTACTAACTCTTTCCTGAAAAATGGTACATGCAACTGTCCATATAAAGATCGGGATCAATTTTGGTCGATTTTCATCTTATTCATCATTTTTATCATAAATACATTTTAAATGATATTTAGCATGTTTTAAGTGTAGGAAACATGTTTTGGAACTTGCTTATATGTTATGAGAAGTTTTGGTAGCGTTTGAAAAAGTTTGAAAATTTTGGGTCCGTGAGCCCCGGAAATCGGGTCAGGTGGGCCAGGGAATCCGAAAATTTTCCAAAAAATATTTATTTTTGGTTTTAGACCAAATGAAATGTTTAAAGAGTTAAGGAAGTGATTTCGGAGCCATAGGAGCTTTCAAAATCAAAAACGGAGGTCGGGAGGGTACGTTAAGTGGCCCGGGGACATTTTGGTCATTTCACACCCTAGATATTATAAATATCTAAGGCTGAAACTTTCCTGCCATTTTCACACGGATGTATCTCTCTCTTCTCTCCCACTTCAACTCTCTTCCCTTTCTCTTCATTTCGGAGGCCTTTGGCTTGGATTCGGGAGTTGCCGATGAAGGACAACTCGTAGCATGAGTTAATGGCTTCGATTTAAACTGAACAAACTTTAATTTTGGCAAGATAGGACTTGGTGAAATTCTTGAAAATAGCTTGGAAAGCCTTCAAAATTGAGGTAGGGGTGTTTCTTTTCTCTTAGACATCGATTCTAGGGTTTCGGTAAATTTGGGGAGGTTTTGGTTGAGTTGGCATGTATGAGATGATTGGTGGGGCTGTGGTAGTGTGTTTTCCCTCTTTTATTATTATCCTTACATGCTAGTGCAGTGTATAAAGTGCTATATATGGTGTGGTGATTGTACACATGCAATGTGTATAAGATGAGAACATAGCTAACTATGTGATGTGTGTGTGCATATGTGATTTCTATGCATGAATTGTACATATACGTGGCTATATGGTGGTTGTATAGTGGGAATGCATGCTAGATATAATTATTGCAAGAATGTGCATTGGAAAAGCATGGAAAATATATGCTACGTGTTATATGTGTTTAAAAATGTATATATGAGTAATTGTTGGAAAATTGTGTAAGTGGATCGTGCATGGGGTTTCAGAGTTGTCCAACTGTGTCACGAGAGTGGTATAATTATCCACTAGGTATGACCATCAGAGTTGCCCCGTCAAACTAAATCTAAAGCTTAGAACTCGGAGATTGTCTATAACCTTGTGAGCGTTAGAGTTGTCCACTCACATTTGAAAAACAAACATATTGCCAAGGTTGTATGATCCTTCAGAGTTATCCAAATCATACGGCTATTATCGGAGGTGTCCAAGGTCACATGATCGTCGGAGTTGACCAATCATGTTTACATATCAGATTATGACCGAGAAGATATATATATATATATATATATATATATCTTGTTGCTTATGTATTTAAATTGTGAAGCTCAATATATGGATTAAATGCATGCTACTTGACTTGCATTTGTGATGATTGACATGAGAGTATTAAATGTTTCTTGTAGTGTAGCGACATACATATCATGTAAGTCGGTGTGAGGTTGATGCCTAGGTGGGTTAGGACATTCCTACTGAACTCATTGATTTGCTCACCCCTTTCCCCTCAAACCTTTTACAGATAAGGCGCCAATGACGGATGGGACACGAACATCCAAGTGGAGCCCCTTGAGGCATTTTGTATTTTTTTTTAATATTGTGGATATGGCTATCCATGCCAGCTTGTGGCATGTTAAATATGTTATAGCTGTAGTCATAGCTGAATTGCTATTATTTTTGGACTGTAAACATGTAATTCACATGATGACTATGAAATTGGAAAATTATGATCTATGATATATACATTTTGAGATTTGGTTTAATGGAATGTATGCTTTAAATCTAATGTATGTGATGTATAGTTTAGAACATTTCAATTGTGTGAAAATGTTGTATGGATGATTCCAAGGACTTAGGATGTATTTTGATGTAAATGAGATGGATTGTGATCACTTGAGAAAAATGTTGGGATTACAGGTCGAGTGATTACGCTACACGTAATCCCCATTATGATGCATCGTAATTTGACGATGCATCGAAGTACTTAAAATGATGTATTGTAAATTTGGTGAGAATTGGGTTGAAGACAGAACTTTTTGCAAGATGTTTCATAACATCTGCGATGCATTGTAAATTATGATGCATCCATACCAACATTACGATATATCATAATGTGTGGCTGGGTTAGACATTTGAGATGTATTTGAATGAGTAAGAGATGTCAAGTATCGGGCCAATTGGGATTGGTTGAGACTGTTTGTACATATAAATGTACATGTATGTGATTTAAACTTCTACGGTAATTTAGTATGATAGATGGTTCATTAGGACTTAATGGAAGAGTTCACTCTCGAGATCCAGGCTCGGAGATAAGGTCTCTGGTGACTCAAAAATCGGGAAGTGACAGCTTGGTATCAGAGCACTAGGTTTGAATACTTGAGGAAGAAGGGTGAAATTTGATTGTGTGTTCACTTGAGGTAAATGATTGGAACATAAGGATTTAGACTTGAAGTTTATAAATTGCTTATTTGTAACATGATTACTTGCTTACACCCTTATAACATGCTAATTGAGGATTGAATTGGCATGTTGTGTGAGCATGACGAGAGTTTTATGTGTTTATATATGCTTAGTATTGAATTTCCTTGTTATGTGTATAACAAGATGGCACCAAGGAGAGCGCGAGGTAGATGCGTTGATGCTCCACAAGAGCCAATCAACAGAGCACAGTTCATGCAAGACATAGTAGATACCATGAAAGAAATCACAAGAGAAGCTCAAGAAGAGGAAGTTCAAGTGCAACCTAGGGTTGGCTTAAGCCGAAAAATGCTTGCAATAAAATAGTATGTAAAATTTAAACTGTCACGCCCCAATTTCTAACTCCCAAAATTCGAGGGTGAACAGTGTTTTTACATTATTATCACCTCACATCAACACCTTACACTTGCGGAAGTGATCGGCGTCAATTGTTATGCATTCTAGCCCCTTAATTTGCATATTTTATTCTCTTAATGATAGATTATTTGTGATTTTACTTCGTTTTAGTATTTTTTGTATTTTCAGGGCCTTAATGATTATTTCAGTTAAAACCATGATTTTGGGCTTTTAAAGGTGACATGCAAGAGGGTTATATGAAGCCTACATCAAATGGATCCATCCAACTCCGTATCTGAACTCAAAATAGCCCAAAGAAGAGGCCTAAGAGAATTATAACGGCTGAAGAGTATTTCGGGCTGAAATCAATTCTACGCGTAATACAATTTTAATTCCGTTTTGGAAAACAGCAGGTAACTCTTATTTTCGAGTGTCAAATTGACTCAATTCATTTATAGGTTGAACAAAATTCGATTTTGGACACTTTTGTATTTCACGTAAATTTCATGAATCGGACTTCTACTGGGTCAAACTCGGGGCCAAAAGTTAACAGAAAAATTTACCTGATTGGGGCCTGTGGAAAATCCTAATTGTCTCCTAATTAGGTGGGGACTCGTCATATATATTCTCTTGGCTATTAAAAGTGACGAAGTAGGACTGTATGGAGGAGGCTTGGAAGCAGTTTTGAAGAGCTTTTGGAGTGGAGAATCATTGGATAACAAGGCATAGTAATACTTCCATGGAGATGATGTCTTCTTCCTCAACCGTTGAAGCCTTTTCTTCTACCATGAGTAGCTAGTTCATCCACTAGGGTTTTGATGTAGCCCTAACTAAGCATCAATGGTTTGATTGTTCTAATTATTGGAGATTTTTGTATTCATGCATAGATTGTGTAATTTAGAGGATTCTTCTTTTAGAATTGAGAAATAAAAGTCTTATAAACTCAGTTTCAATGATTTCTTATCTTATCTTAGATACTTGATTTTTGTTATTGAACTCAATCTCCCTTGTTTTCTGTGATTATGAGGGTGATTATTACACAATAGTTTTCATTGAATATATCATTAAAAGCTTTGATAGATTATGCCTAGAGATCGAAGATGCACCATCATACACCCTAGAGTAGAGTAGTTAGGCAGATGGCTCATTCCAATCGAAGATAGTCCATGACTTAGCCTTGATCATATGTTATCTTCTTAATGGATGGAGGTGAGCTTGTAGCCACCGACACCACTTATGCATGATATGATTTTCCATAGTTAGTTTAATTGGCCATTGATTATGAAGCTAGTGGTGAAGTCAATAACCCTAGATTTATCTTATTTTCTCTACACTCAATAGTTTTTCTTGCTTTTGTTCAATTGCTTCATTAGTTAATTTAGATATAAAATCAGCAACTTATTTCTTTTAAATTTAATTAGAATAAATCCTAACAATTCAACACAATCAGACCACAGTCCTAGAGGATCAACACCCCTTTCGATAGCACTATTTTGCAAGAAATTCGTTATATTGCGAAGTGTGGTAATTTAATTGGTACACTTATCAACGAATCAATTTTTGGCGCCGTTGCCGATGACTGTTTATTTTGATTGTTTGGATTTTTAGAATTAGTTCTAGTTAGATTTTTAGTTTAGAATTTTTTTTTATTGTTTTATTTTTGTTTAGTTTGATTTTATTTATTTATTTTTATTTTATTTATATTTTGTTTTATATTTTATTTTTGTTTTCTTTTGAGGTATTTCAATCACCATACCATTGAGCAAAATGTATAGATTATTGACGCCATGGCTGATGTGTGTGATAATAATGGGGACATTGATATTGCGCCTAATGCTGTTGTGGAGAGGGCGAGAGTACTCAGAGACTACTATGTCCCAAAGACATATAATTCGCTAGTTGGATTCCAACTGCCTGATGTGACTGCACATAACTATGAGATCAAGCCCAGTATCATTAGATGTTGCCATCCTACTTTGGGCTAACTGACGAGGATCCGTACAAGCACTTGGATGACTTTATAGAAGTTTGCTCATTAAGGAAAATTCATAACTTCTCAGAATATGCTTTTCGGATGCAACTCTTTCCCTTCTCTCTGAAGGAGAAGGCCAAGTATTGGCTCAGATCTCTACCAGTGAGCTCTATCACTACATGAACTTAAATGCAAAATGAGTTTTTGAAGAAATATTTTTCAAGAGGGAGGACCAATCAATTCAGACGAGCTATCACTCGTTTCTCTCAATTTGAGGGGGAACAATTCTATGAGACATTGGAGAGATTCAAGGACCTTCTTAGGAAGTGTTCTCATTATCAAATTTCAATGTGACAATTTGTGTAGTGTTTTTATGAGGGGCTAATAAAATGTAACAGACAGATGGTGGATGCATCATGTTGGGGCACTTTTATGTTAAAAAGTGAAGATGAAATATGGACTTTGTTCGAGAATCTCAGTGGCAGTTCTTTGCAACATGTGTCTTCATCTTGTTCGAGCAGACCATCCAATACAAGGAGGACAGATGGTATTTTTGAGTTTGGTTCTACAAATGTTATATCTACAATTGTGGATGTTGTGGCATAGAGAGTGGTGTAGCTCATGGCGGTTGGTCAAGTTCCTAATCCATCTTCAAAAAATTACCCTACTTTTTAGCCTTAGAACTATGTGCCTCTAGAGCCATATCAAGCACAAGTTCTTATGCCACCGATGTATTCAGCTCTTGAGGACAAGTGGACACTTGCCCTAGCAAAGTTTGAGAAGCTCGAGTCCATTGTAGAGACAGTGCAAGCCACTGTAGCAATAGTGCAATCTACAGCTCAACTAGTACATTCTCACTCTCAATCTATTGCCAAACTAGAATCTCAGTTTGGACAACTTGCCAATGCCTTGAGTAGAAGAGAGGCGGAGAAACTGCCAAGCCAACTAGTTACCAACCCGAGAGGGGTTCATATCCTTGATAATATTTCTTCTTCAATCAACTCACACCATGAGTAGGTTTAAGCCATCACCACTTTTAGAAGTGGAGAAATAATTGACAACAAGGTGGGGGAGAAAAAGCTTGATGAAGAAGAGGTTACAAAGAGTCCTAATGTTGAAATTTCTCATGAGCCTAAGGTGAAATTGAAAACTTTTAATGCCATTCAGCATCCTCCAGATAAGAGGGATTGCTTCTTTATGGATGTCTTTGATGATTATGTTGAAAAAATTGATCCGATTGCTCCATCTCAAGATGTTGAGAAGTCTATTGTGAGGGTGAATGCTATGCTGAATGTTATGCTTGATGTAGTGGCCATGAAAAATACTCCACATTGGAGGATTCCGATTGAGCCACTTCTCCCTCTGTCTAGCACTCATCCAGTGCCATCATTAGAGTATCCTCCATGGGTAGAATTGAAACATATTTCGTCAAGGCAGAAAGATGTATTTTTCGAAGCTAATGAGACCATTTCGATTTTTTTGAGTTTGGTACAAGGAAGTGGGGATCATATAGGGGAGACAATGTTAAATCTCCTCGAGCGATGTGACATTGGGTGAACCTTGAATTAAAGTCGATGAATGTCGCCTATGGACGGTAACTATAGGGTATCTTGTATTTTGTATATTTGATTTCTTGTATTTTTTTTTCTTTTCTTTAATTTTTTCTTTTATGCTTTTCTTTATTTTTCTTCCATTATTAGTTACGTTTTAATGTATTTCTTTTGAGTTTTTGATGTTTTAGTTGCTTCCAGGGGATGCCGGGAGGTGGACAGGAGTATTCGAACTCAAAACAGGTGACAAAGAAAGGTCTCAGTTGACCTTGGGCAATAGAGACTTAAGAATTGCACCAATCGGTTGACCTTGGGCAATTGATGCCCAAGGACAAGTAGGATGGGTGATTGATCGCCCCCTTGATGGGGGGATCGATCGCCCCAATGGAGAGTTTTGCAGACCACCTTAAACAGGCGGGCGATCAATCGCCCATGTCTGGGGGGGATCGATCGCCCGGAGCCCAACATGGGTTGTTTGGTTTATCTGTAAAGCTTATATAAAGCCTCTCTTGGTGACCTATATGCTCCCACTCGAAACTGTATCACTTGGTGCCTCTCCAACATCAATATACACTCTAAAATCTTCCATAATACTATTTGATCATCATCACCATCATCATCTATTCCAACTGATTCTTCTCCATTATCATTAAAGTTTTAACTTTTTCATATTTCCTTCTTCAAAAGAGGTGTGAATTAATTGTGAAAGTGGAGGCATGATTTCTTTGAGGGGTTTTGTGCTACAAGTTTGGGAGAGGACATTGCACATTGATTGCAGACAATTTGGTTGATTTTGATGCTCCGCTGCCACCATCTCCCCAATGATTCTAAGGGAGTAACTATCTTTTGTATTTATAGTTTTGTTTTATTTTTCTGTTTCATATTTATTTTCACCCATATTATTTCACTTGGTCGGTGGGGTATAGTGGTTTTTTTTGACAGGTTGAAGCATCCAAGTTTGGGGGAATGCTTGCATTGCCTTCATGCTACTGATTTGTGCTATTTCTTGCCCCTACTCCAGATTCATGGTAATATCGTTCTCACTCTTCTCTATACTTTTATATGGTGTACATTGAGGACAATGTACAGTATAAGTTTGGGGGTGAGGCGATGCCTTTTTTTGTGCTTTATTGCAATGGGGGAAAATTTTTATGACATTCTTCTTGTTTAGGTTTTTTGGTTATTTTATTTTTCTTAGTCTTTTATTTTATGTTCTTTTGTTTTGTTTTTAGTTAGGATGTTTTACATTTTTCAAGGGATTAATACCTTGTGTAGGGCTTAGCTTGCAATTCTTGAGTATGTTTTAAATTTTTTGGAGACTGTGGTTTGAATTTAGTGGTTTTAATCATGGTTTGCATTGACATGACTTGGGGTGATTGGTTTTAGTTTCCTCACATGCACAGACACACTAGCATACTTTTATGGGGTATAAACTTTGGTCTTGAGTTATTGTGTTACATATGCTTGATATTAATTAGTATCTCTTAAGAATAAGTACCGACGATGTGTTTTACTTGACTTCAATGAAAAAAAAGAGAAGAAAATAAGGAAAGTATATGATGAATAACAAATCAATTTGATCCATTTCATGAGTAACCGGGCCTCTATGCCTCAGGAAGTATGGAGTGTTCGCGTCAAAAGTGAAAGGGTGAGAAAAGATGAGCGTTGGTTGTCTTGATTTGTAGCCTGACTGATTCGAGTTATTAGGTTTTTCGGGGTGTCTTAACACTTAGTGCCCTAATGCCATCTGGTTTGGGAGTCACTGACTGAAAGCTTGCTACATGGATCTTTCAGAAAACTTAATAGACCAAGACATTGCACAACCAATAAAGCAATGAAAAAAAAAGAATGAAAAAATAGAGATTGAAAAAGTCTTGTATTCATGTTTGGAAGTATGAGTTCAATAAGGGGAGCTAGTGAGTTGAAGGGGTATGTGACTTAATATATTCGGAGTATGCTATATGAGATGACTGCTAGTTCACTTTTCACAAAGGAGTTAGAGTTGGTTACCTCGAGGTATATTGATGTGAATTATGTGTGAGGACCATTGCTTTGAATTGTGAAATTTGAAAGTTTAAAATTATTCTTGAATGCAAGTTTGTAACTATGTATTGTAATCTTCTTCTTGATTAATGTTTAAACAGAAATTTTGAATGTTTGTGGGTAACATTTCTGAAAACCCTCACAAGACTATAACTCGTCCACTAGGGGGAACCTAGGGGTTTAAAGGCTTGTTGCATATGCTAAATGCAATTGTTTCTCCTTTGAAAGTGGAGTTTAGGTAATTTAGTTAGTGTTAGTTAGTTTCCTTTGTTTTAGTTTTATTTTATTCTATTGCTAAGGGTCTAGCAATATGTAAGTTTAGGGGTGTGATCGGCGTCAAATGTTACACATTCTAGCCTCTTAATTTGCATATTTTCTTCTCTTAGTGATAGATTATTTGTGATTTTACTTTGTTTTAGTGTTTTCTGTATTTTCAGGGCCTTAATGATTATTTCAGTTAAAACCATGATTTTGGGTTTTTAAATATGACATGCAAGAGGGTTATATGAAATCTACATCAAATGGATCCATCCAACTCCGTATCTTAACTCAAAATAGCCCAAGGAAGAGGCCTAAGAGAATTATAACGGCTGAAGAGTATTTCGGGCTGAAATCAATTCTGCGCATAATACAGTTTAATTCCGTTTTAGAAAATAGTACGTAACTCTTTTTTTTGAGTGTCAAATTGACTCAATTCACCCATAGGTTGAACAATATTCGATTCTGGACACTTTTGCATTTCACATAAATTTCATGAATCAGACTTCTATTGGTCAAACTTTGGGCCGAAAGTCAATAGAAAAACCCACCTGATTAGGGCCTGTGGGAAACCCTAATTGTCTCCTAATTAGGTAGGGACTCTTCATATTCTCTTGGCTATTAAAAGTGACGAATTGGGGCTGTATGGAGGAGGCTTGGCAGCATCTTTGAAGAGCTTTTGGAGTGGAGAATCATTGGATAACAAGGCGTAGCAATACTTCCATGGAGATGATGTCTTCTTCCTCAACCGTTGAAGCTTCTTCTTCTACCATGAGCGGCTAGTTCATTTACTAGGGTTTTGATGTAACCCTAACTAAGCATTAATGGTTTGATTGTTCTAATTATTGGCAATTTTTGTATTCATGCATAGATTGTGTAATTTAGAGGATTCTTCTTATAGAATTGAGAAATAAAAGTCTTATAAATTCAGTTTCAATGATTTCTTATCTTATCTTAGATACTTGATTATTGTTATTGAACTCAATCTCCTTTGTTTTCTGTGATTATGAGGGTGATTATTACACAATAGTTTTCATTGAATATATCATTAAAAGCTTTGATAGATTATGCCTAGAGATCGAAGATGCACCATCCTACACCCTAGAGTAGAGTAGTTAGGCAGATGGCCCATTCCAATCGAAGATAGTCCATGACTTAGCCTTGATCATATGTTATCTTCTTAATGAATGGATGTGAGCTTGTAGCCACCGACACCACTTATGCATGATATGATTTCCTATAATTAGTTTAATTGGCCATTGATTATGAAGCTAGTGGTGAAGTCAAGAACCCTAGATTTATCTTATATTCTCTACACTTAATAGTTTTTCTTGCTTTTGTTCAATTGCTTCATTAGTTAATTTAGATATAAAACTAGCAACTTATTTTTTTTAAATTTAATTAGAATTAATCTTAACAATTCAACCCAGTTAGACCACAGTCCCAAGGGATTGACACCCCTTTCAATAGCCCTATTCTGCAAGGAATTTGTTCTATTGCGAACTATGGTAATTTAATTAGTACACTTAGCAACGAATCAGGAAGGTTAATTTCATGCACACGTGTCTCTACGTATGATTTAACATTAATAACTTACTAAGGCCCCACACATGGCCACACTTGCACAATTGTAGTTGTCGGTCACCATTTTTGCACAATCGAATGTGCATTTTGCACAATCGAAATGTGCATTTTGATCAATTGAGTGGGACTTTTTGCCACTCTCCACTCTGCAATTTTTTGTACATGCAAAACCTTGACTTCACACAATCGAGATCTTCGATTATGCGAAACATGGGTTTTGCACAATCAAAATTCTTTCTCTGCAGAATCCTGCAGTTTTACAAAAGGCTAGTTTCATGCCAACTCCTCATTGCTCAATACTCATGCATTCTGAATATGATACTAACCATTCTAAATGGTTCATAGATAATCCACAGGGTTCAAACACATATATTGATTCATTCTTCAAGAGTTGCTAACTCTTCACACATATAAATACTTAATTGCAAAACTCAACTCCTGGTGTGAGTGGAATTTGAAATTGAAACCTACACAATTGGATAGAGAATTCAAAAATACTCAATTTAAAAAAAATCACACTCAATTTTGGTCTAAAACGAAGAAGTTACGTTCGATCGAAGTTTGGACACAATAGGAAATTTGGATCATACAAAATTGCCTTTTCGCACAATTGAAATTGCACTCTATTTAATTTCCTCCAACCTCACATTTTGTCCATTTTGGGTCCAAATCTCATTCTAACAACCTAGGATTATTCCCTCAACATTGAAATCATCTACACATGGTATATCATCATACACATACACATGATATATCATCATACACATATCCCAAAACACACATTTGAATGATCATAAGTTCCATATTTATAAATCTTTCTCATTGTTCTTACATAAGGAAACAAAAGAAAAGAACATAAGTTACATAAGGTACTATGTAACTACTACCAAGTCACATGTCACAAACCGGCATAGATAACAAAATATACAATATCCAAATAGAAGAAGCTAAAAATCCACTCGCCAATTAAACCTCGTCCTCTACCGATGCCTTACCTGAAAAAGTTTTGGGGGAGTGGGGTGAGCATACAACTATGTCCAGTAGAGATGACCAAACCCGCCTAAGCATTGACTCAACGCCGACCTACATGATATGTATTATGTCATCCCTTCACTACATGGCATGCTCACAATGTCTATACTATCAACAATGCAAATATGAAACAAAGTAAAGGTACTCATTTAGCCATAAACATGAAACAACACAACATGCACCTCAAATTCATGAACCAAACTCAAACTACCAACCTAACTGGTTAAACTCCACAAATTCACAGAATGTCACAACGAAACCTTTCAACCTCATAAACTAAGATTTTCACAACCACTAAGATCACTATACTTGGGGCATGATTGAGCATCTCCGACAATCATCCTATTGGGAGTATTCTCACTAATTCAAATACATAGTTGACTCGCTCCAAATTTTTATGCTCATCATACTTGGACAGTCCTCTGATATACACTTTGTACATGCTCATAATACATGTACACTTCACATAGCATATATTTATCATACTCTATAATGCACATTCTTGCTATAATAGACTCTAGCATGCACTTCGTCATTATATTCTACATATAGCCACATATATATACTACAACATGCATAACAATCACTTATGCATATACTTCATAACTTAGCATACTTTTCATGCTTTTCCAATACACATTCATGCCATATTTAATCTAATATGCACTCAATCCTCATACATCTCCATAACCAACATATAACCACATATATACTTCAATTCATGCATACTAATCACATATGTATACAATGCTTCAAATAAAAAAACATGCTTTCATTTCATATACGTTGCATGTATAACACCACAATTCCTCCCATATCATATAATGAACAATTCTAGCATGTATAATTATAAAATGTAAAGAGGAAAGGGGAGTTCACCTAACTCCAACCACTCACCCATACATGCTAACACAATTCACATAATCTCAACCTCACCAAAACCCTATAATCGATGAGTAAGAGTGAAAAAGCACCCCTACCTCAAGTTTGGAGCCTTCATCTAACAAGCCCTAGAATCACCAACTTCAAGTTCCTCCAACTCAAACTTTCTTTCTGTAGAACCGTAGATCGGGGAAGGGAGAATACTCTTTCCTTATTGGACGAAGCTCGAATCCAAGCCTCACTCAACCCTAACTTTCGAAACTTTCAAATGGGAATTTTGAAGCCACCAAAGTGAAGAGGAAGGAGAGGGGAGAAGCTTTCTCTCTTGGAGTAAGCTCCAAATCTCACTATAAGGTGATGAAAACCAAGGAAAAAGGTTGGAAAAGAAGGAGAGCTTGGAGAGCAACAATGGTTGACTTCCTATATCTCTATAATCTATTCCAACCATATACATATAGTGTATTGACACCTCACAAGGGTAAAATGATAATTTTGCTCTTAAGTCACTTAACGTACCTTCCCGAACTCCGTTTTCAATTTGGAAAGCTCCTATGGCCTTGAAATTACTTTCTTAACTCATTAAACATTTCATTAGACTCAAATTCAAAAATAATTATTTTAAAAAAAAATTTTAGATTTTCGGGCCCACCAGGACCGCATCCTGGGGCCCTGTTAACCTAAAAAGTCAAACTTCTCCAAATGTTCCAAAAACTTTCCAAAACCTCTAAACAATTTTTCAAACATGTTTTCCACCCTAGAAACACCCATAACATCATTCAAAACGCATTTATGGCGAGAATGATGAAAAATTTGAAAACCGATCAAAATTGGACCTGGTCTCTACAATCTCCCCACCTTCAACGAATTTCATTCTCGAAATTAGAAACACACTCCAAGTTCCCATGTGTTGTCACCAACCTTTAGTAACCTCTACTAACTCAATTTTTACCATGGGTAAAATCTATTAATGCACTGGTCTCCAACACTCGGCTCTCACTCTTTAACCAATGAGGCTTTTAGTTATCACCTCACACAACTTCACTCTGAGTCCACGAAACATCTCAGCTATTGGCACACCTCAACTATGCCCATCTATCACAAAAATTGTAATGCAATAATCACACCGTGAACCCTCACGTCAACTATCATCTCCTAAACCAAGTTCAGGAATGATCAAAACTGTAACCAACTTACTTTCTAATTAGCGAAGGTATGCCTACGCATCTCTTCCTAATAACTCATCCTCCTTGGATCTCAATTTCCAAAGTCCTTACACAAGATAACATCATGTGTGCGGGTCTACACTCACACTCCTCATGCATGGCCTAACGCCAACACCTCCTAAGGATTTATAGCATAATCCTCAATCAGTTCAACCATGTTCCTTTTTCTGACAAGAGTACAAAGATTTTCTTTAAGGTGGCGTCTCAAGACGCATGACACTCTTATTTCTCTAAATTTCACAACTGATCCTTAGATCCTTCTAACGCCACCTGTACCACAAGGTATAGTCCATAATGGTGTAAAATCAACAGAAAACATTACCGCTTACTTGTCACATCTTTCTCTCGGTTAACAACTAACTAAAACAAAACTAACAGTTTGTCCACCTTCATCCTTCCATGACATCAAAACTGGTCATGTTCCAAAAACTGAGTCCACTCCAAATGGTAATCAAAACCTCAATCTCTCAGTCTGCCCAAAGATGAAAATCCCACCTCAGCGAATGAGTTCATAGACAAAAACGTGCCTATACTGATAACAACCAACGTAATAGATATGTCAATAGACTAAACTATGCCTTAAAGACATTCTCCCATGAAGACAATCCCAAAATCTATAACTTTCTAAGGATTCCAACTGTCTCCTCACGTACCCTAACAAGTACCACAACATAACCTCAAGAGTGGTTTAAAACTAACCTACTCTTATCATTATGAACCCAGTGATAAGCACTTTTCTGCTCATCTATACCGTACACTCTAATACTACATTGCATAAACCTTTCTCAGTTACATACCCATCTATGAGTAACATCTTTTATACTAAAAAGCATCCGAACCTCACTTCCTTACTCGTCAATACCTAATGATTCAATTCCATGACTACTCAGACCTAACAAACTATAAGAGAAGCACTAATCAAAGAAAAATGTCTAGCCAAGCCATTTTCCCTCGTTAATCCAATCTCGGCAATATGCCATACTTGCCTTTCCAACTTAGGTTCCATCAAACCTGTTACCACAATTAACTCTCAGTTCTCTACGGGGAAAACACTCCATGTAACTTTTCTCAAGGTCCTAAGCCTTTACAACTGGAGTCTATTACCACTCGTCTACCTCAACTGTCATAAATTTACCCAAGCTCAAGCTTTTGGCCCGTCTCATCAAATCTCCAATAGTAGAATCTCTAGGCGATAATAATACGCCCACATACATCATGTGACATCTAATGTATCTCAACTGATCTAAAGCAGTATAACCATGGAATGAGCTAGCTAATATGAGTGGACAACTCCGAGACAGTCACAAGTTGCATAGACAATTCCGAATGATCATACAACCCCGTTAATATATTATTTTGCTAATTGTGAGTGGACAACTCTGACGCTCACAATGTTAAAGACAACTTCAAATTCTAGGCATTAGCCTCAGTATGATGGGATAACCCTAATGATCATACCCTAGTGGATAATTAACCACTTTCGTGACATGGTTGGGCAACTTCAAACCCTATGCACAGTTCATTTAAACCATTCTCTGAAGCACTTGCTTCTACCACTTCAAGATCTGTCCAATCTTTCCCTATCCATAGTCTAAGATAACATCCTTGACTGACTAGATCAATCACTCCCAGTGATATTTTCTTATTATTGGGATCAACAATACTCAAAATCTTTCAATCACTATCAAACATGATTTTCCAATTGGCATACCCTTTTGGGCATGGTCCAAAATCTCGTGCATTGTCAGAATATCCCACTTTAATCCAGTGCACTTAACATAACAAGCACACTTACCAAAATAAGGCACATTAAGAGTGCACTTGCCAGAACAAATCACATAGTTCTGTCTAGTTCCATAGACTATAACCCTATGAATCCAGCGCCAAGTTTAGGATCTTGCATCCCACTAATTTTACAATCTTATTACATCATATCTCATTCCATCCCTCCACTCTAAGGAATTGATTAATGGATAGAAAAAGGTCCTCTTATATAGTACCTCGCTTTAGGCAACCCTTACTAATGAGAGTTTGAGGTCACCTACATTTACCTACAGTAGCTATATAGTGACCTTGGCCTGCTACGTCCACCGTGTCCATCAAGTCCATCTCTTCCCCCTCATGGGAATAAATCATCCTCACTTTAGGTACCACATGTCTGGGTCCACACCCACAGTCAATTATCGTTCACTTAAACACCCTATCCAACCTTTATCACATAATTTTTTAACTCATCTTTTATAACTCATACTTCTCACTTTCAGATGTACAAACCGTCACATGCCAGTAACTTAAAATGAATTAAATCAATTTCAAGTCCCCATCCGACTATCTTAATAACACATCTTAGATATCCCCTATCTAGAATCTCGGTATCACAATACCACCAATTGCCATAGTCAATTAAACAACCTCTTGTCCGCAATAGTCATACAAAGATTGCAATGCTAATATAAATCACCAAGCTCTCTGTTTGGAAAAAGCTAAGGTACAATATACCTTTCCCATCAACCCTAGACTCACGCTCTCAAAGTCTATCACAACACGCCTATCTTAACATCAACTCTCGGGACTTTTGGCCACTCTACACTTTGTAATTTTTCGTACGTGCGAAACATGGGTTTCGCACAATAGAAATTCTCTCTCTACAGAATCCAGTAATTTTATTAAAGGCCAATTTCATGCCAACTCCTCATTCCTCAATACTCATTCATTCTCAATATGATACTAACCATTCTAAATAGTCCATACATTATTCATAGGGTCCAAACACATATATTGATTCATTCCTCAAGAGTTGCTAACTTGCCACACATAATTACTTAATTCCAGAACTCAACTCCTAGTGTAACTAAAATATAAAATTGAAACCTACACCAATGGATAGAGATTTCAAAAATACTTGATTTAAAAAAAAAATCACACTCAATCCTGATCTAAAACAAAGAAGTTACGTCCGATTGAAGTTTGGACATAATAGGAAATTTTGATCATGCGAAATTGCCATTTCGCACAATCGAAATTGCACTCTACAAAATTTCATGCAACCTCATGTTTTGTCCATTTTGGGTTTAAATCTCATTCTAACAACCTAGGATCATTCCCTCAACATTGAAATCATCTACACATGGTATATCATTATACACATACCCCAAATCACACATTTGAATGATCATAAGTTCCAAATCCATAAATCTTTCTCATTATTCTAACATAAGGAAACAAAAGAAAAGAACATAAGTACCATAAGGTACATATGTAACTATCACCTAGTCACATGCCACAAGCCGGCATGGATAACCAAATATACAATATCCAAAAAGAAAAAGTTCAAAATCCACTCGCCAATCAAACCTCGTCCTCTAGAGATGCCTTACCTGAAAAAGATTTGGGAGAGCTGGGTGAGCATACAACTATGTCCAGTAGAGATGACCAAACCCGCCTAAAATCGACTCGACACCGACCTACATGATATGCATCATGTCATCCCTACACTACATGGCATGCTCACAATGTTCATGCTATCAACAAGGAAAATATGCAACAAAATAAAGGTACTCATTTAGCCACGCATAAACATGAAACAACATAACATGCACCTCAAATTCACGACCCAAAACATTAACATGAATTCACAATTCATGAACCAAACTCAAACTACCTACCCAACTGCTTAAACTCCACAAATTCTCAGAATGTCACAACGGAACATTTCAACCTCATAAACAAAGATTTTCACAACCACCAAGATTATCACATGCTGACACCTGTCAACCTCAAGATTGTCACTACGGTTCCTCCTGAATTGAAAATTGCCAATTGAAAGAGAGGAATCCATTTTGCCACCAATTGAAATATGCCAATTGGGGACATTAGCTCATCACACCACTCGTGTGCATCCATTCTCATAGTTCTACTTCCTCAACACACATTCTACTTCCTACCAAGAGCAACCTATGCTAGGCAAGCACAACATACATATTACATTGCATGCATTACTTCACCACATACCACATATAGCTACATATATATCACAAACATGCATATCCCTCCCATATGCTTACCATTCACAACCTAACATATTTTGATCATGCTTGCCCAAATGCACCTACTTGCTACCATTAAACTAGCATGCATACAACCTTCATTTACCTCCATAACAACACATAAACATATATGTACACACAATTATGTGTAGAATTTAACATATGTATTAAAATCACATTATTGCAAAACATGCTCTCATTTTGTACACATAGCACAAATTCAGTCCACACATCATATATATATATATATATATATATATGATAGGCGTTGAATGTTACGCATTCTAGCCTCTTAACTTATGTATTTTATTCTCTTAGTGATAGATTATTATGTGATTTTACTTTGTTTTAGTGTTTTCTGTATTTTCAGGGCCTTAATGATTATTTCAGTTAAAACTAAATTTTTGGGCTTTTAAAGAAGACATCCAAGATGGTAAGATGAAGCCTACATCAAGGAGATTCACTCAACCATTTATTTCAACTCAATTCAGTCCAAGAAAAGAGGTCCAAGAGAATTACAGCTGCTTAAGAAGGTTTCGGGCCTGAAGCCCAAATCTACGCATAATACAGTCTTAATCCCGTTTTGAAAAATGGACCAGAAGTCTTATTTTCGAGCCTCAAATCGACATAATTCTAGCGTTGGGTTGAACGAAATTTGATTCTGCACACTTTTGTATTTCACAAAAATTCTGTAAATCGGACTTCTAGTGGGTCAAAAGTTGGGCCGAAGTCAGTAGGAAAAACCCACCTGATTAGTGCTGCAGGAAACCCTAATTTATTCCTAATTGGATTAGTACGCGTAATTCAGAAAGATGATGTCTTCTTCCTCAACAGTTGAAGCTTCTTCTTCTACTATAAGCGGCTAGTTCATCCACTAGGGTTTTGATGTAGCCCTAACAAAGCATCAATGGTTTGATTGTTTTAATTATTGGGGACCTTTATATACATGCATAGATTGTGTAATTCAGAGGATTCTTATTATAGAATTGAGCAATAAAAGTCTTGTAAATTCAATCTCAATGATTTCTTATCTTGTCTTAGATATTTAGTTGTTGTTATTGAACTCAATCTCTCTTGTTTTCTGTGATCATGAGAGAGATTATTACACAATGGTAATAACTGAATATATTGTTATGAGCTTTGATAGATTATGCCTAGAGAAGATGAACCATACTGCACCTTAGATTAGAGTAGTTAGGCAGATGGTCCATGCCAATCGAAGATAGTCCATGGCTTAGCCTTAATCATATGTTATCTTCTTGACGGATGAAGGTGAGCTTGTAGCCACTGACACCACTTATGCATGATGTAATTCCCCATAGTTAATTCAATTGACCATTGATTGTGGAGTTAGTGGTGAGTCAAACACCCTAGATTTCTCTCAAATTATCTTCATTATCTATTTACCTTTGATTTATTTTATTTTATCTTTTTAATTAGTTTAGTTTAAAAATCAGAATTCTTTTCTTATAAATTTAATTAGAATTAATTCCGTATTCCAACTCAACAGACCATAATCCCTGAGGTACGATACCCCTTTCGATAGCCCTATTCTGCAAGGAATTCGTTCTATTGCGAAGTGTGAAAAAATTTAATTGATATACTTTTTGAGTCACACTCACACACGAATCAATTTCTGTACTTGGGTAGGTTGCTGAGGGACTACTATGTTCCTGAGACATATACCTCGCCAACAGGTTTTCAACTCCCAATGTCACAGCACAGAATTATGAGATCAAGTCCAACATTATTCAGATGCTGCCATCTTATTTTGGTCTGACTCAAGAAGACCCTTACAAGCATCTGGATGACTTCATTGAAGTGTGCTCAACTACAAAAATTCACAACTTCTCTGAAGATGCTTTCAGAATGAGACTTTTTTCATTCTCTCTGAAAGACAAAGCAAAGTATTGGTTCAATTCTCTACCGTTGGTGCTATCACGACTTGGATTCAGATGCAACATGAGTTTCTCAAGAAGTATTTTCCGATAGGGAAGACCAATCATTTCAGACGTGCTATTACTGGTTTCTCCCAACATGAGGGGGAACAATTTTATGAGACATGAAAAAGATTCAAGGACCTTCTTAGGAAGTGTCCTCATCATCAAGTTCCTAAGTGGCAATTAGTGCAGAGTTTTCATGAAGGACTGACAGAAGCCAACAGACAGATGGTTGATGCGTCGTGTGGAGGTACTTTTATGTTGAAGAGTGAAGAAGAGGCATGGACCTTATTTGAAAATCTTAGTGACAACTCTCTACAACATGTGTCCTCTACTCGTTCTAGCAGACTTGCCACTACATGGAAAACTGATGGGATTTTTGAGGTTGGTGCTTCAGAAGCTATGCCAACTGATATTGATTTAATTGCACAGAAGGTAGCAGCAATTATGGCTGCCAATCAAACTCCTTTTGCTTCAAATTCTTCATTGCTAGGCCCTTGTGAATTTTGCTCTAGTCCTATGCATAATGTAAGCAATTGTCCTTCGGTGGGGCAATTTTCTGATATTCAACATGAGTAAGTCCAAGCTACTTTTACTGGACCAATGAATCCTCCACGAGGTAATACTTACAATCCCACATGGAGGAATCATCCTGGTTTTTCTTACAGTAATCAAGGGGCAGCAATGCAACCATCATATCAACCTAGGACTTTTGTGCCTCAACAACAATATCAAACACAAAGTCCTATGACCCAAAGAATTTCTGCTATTGAAGACAAGCTGACTCTTACCTTGTCTAAATTTGACAAGCTTGATTCTCTTATAAAGACAGTGCAAGCTACTGCAGCAACAGTACAATCTACAGTTCAGCTAGTGCACTCGCATTCTCAATCCATTGCCAAACTGGAATCTCAGTTTGGACAGCTTGCTATTTCACTAAGTAGAAGAGAAGAAGGGAAGCTCCCTAGTCAACCAATTGCTAATCCAAGAGGGATGCAAGCTTCCACAAGCAACCCACACCATGAGTAAGTCCAAGCTATTACCACTTTGAGAAGTGGAAAAATAATTGATAATAAGGTGGGTGAGAAGAAAGAAGAAGAAAAAGTGACCACAAGTCCAAGTGCTGAAATTCCTTATGAGCCCAAGGCTCCTTTCCCACAACGTTTCCTTGAAGCATCTAAATTGGGAAAGCAAGGGGACAAGCTGCATGACATGATGGAGGTGTTTCGACAAGTGAAGATTAATTTGCCACTCCTTGATGCCATCAAGCAAATTCCTCCTTATGCTAAATTTTTGAAGGATTTGTGTACTCAGAAAAGGCGCTCTAAAAGCCATGTGCCAAAGAAAGTGATGCTGCCACAACAAGTAAGTTCAATAATTCAGCAGTGTACTCCTCCCAAGTACAAAGATCCTGGTGCTCCAACTATCTCATGTATTATTGGGGAGCACCATGTGGATAAAGCTCTTCTTGGTTTGGGTGCAAGTGTGAATTTGCTACCCTATTCAGTCTACTTACAATTGGGCTTGGGAGAATTGAAGCCTACCTCGGTGGTATTGCAATTTGCAGACAGATCAACAAAGCAACCCCGAGGAATCATAGAAGATGTGCTCATTAAAGTGGACAAGTTCTACTTTCCTGTTGATTTTATTGTACTTGACACTGAGCCGGTTCACAATCCGAAGAGGCACATTCCAGTGATCCTTGGTCGACCTTTCTTAGCTACTGCTAATGCTTGCATAAATTGTAGGTCGGGGATCATGGATATTTCATTTGGCAACATGAATGTCAAGCTTAATGTGTTCAATGCTATCCAACACCCCCCAGATCAGAGTGATGTGTTCTGCATGGATGATATTGATGAATGTGTGGAGGAATTTGTTTCAACCTCTATACCTCGAAACTCCCTAGAAGTATGTAAGTATCTTTATGACTTTGAGAACATTAATGATGAAGGGTTGTGTGAAGAAGTGCATGCTATGCTGGAAGTGAATACTCCACCATGGAGAATTCCAATTAAGCCACTACCTTTTCTCTCTAGCACTCCCCTTGTGCCTTCATTGGAGTCCCCTCCAGAATTAGAGTTGAAGCCTTTGCTTGACAAATTAAAGTATGTATTTTTGGGGGCACAAAAAACTCTTCCTGTTATAATTGCCTCTGATCTGATAGAAATTCAAGAGAAGAGCTTAGTAGAGGTTTTATACCAACATCGTGAAGCAATTGAATGGAGTGTTGCTGATCTTAAGGGCATTGATCCTTCGATTTGCATGCACAAAATTCATCTGGAAGAAGGATGTAAGCTAACTAGAGAGGCACAGAGGCGACTGAACCCCAACATGAAGGAGGTGGTAAAGAAAGAGGTTGTCAAGTTACTTGTTGCATGTATCATTTATCCAATTTCTGACAGTACATGGGTGAGTCCAACACAAGTGGTTCCAAAGAAGTCTCGTCTTACCATTGTCCCTAACTCTATGGGAGAGCTTGTTCCACAACGTACTGCCACAGGTTGACGTGTTTGCATTGATTACAGAAAGCTCAATTCTATGACAAGGAAGGATCACTTCCCTCTTCCATTCATTGATCAAATACTTGAAAGGTTAGCTGGTCAGAGCTATTATTGCTTTCTGGATGGCTACTCTGGTTATAACCAAGTAGTTATGGATCCAGAGGATCAAGAGAAGACCACTTTCACTTGTCCCTTTGGTACTTTTGCTTATCGTCGTATGCCCTTTGGATTATGTAATGCTCCGGCTACATTCCAGAGGTGTATGATGGCCATCTTTTCTGACATGGTGGAAAAATTCTTGGAGGTGTTCATGGATGACTTCTCTGTTTTTGGATCATCATTTGAACACTGTTTGAGCAATCTATCACTTGTGCTTCAAAGGTGCCGAGAGCGTAATTTGGTACTTAGTTGGGAGAAGAGCCATTTCATGGTAAAAGAGGCTATTGTATTGGGCCATATTGTTTCAGAGAGGGTCATTGAAGTTGATAAAGCAAAGATCGACCTAATTGCAACTCTGCCTCATCCAACTTCGGTAAGGCAAGTTCGATCCTTCTTAGGCCATGCTGGGTTCTATAGAATATTTATCAAAGATTTCAGTAAAGTGGCTCGACCATTGTACCATTTGTTATCTAAAGATGTTCCCTTTATCTTTGATGAAGATTGTGTGCAAGCTTTTGAAAAACTTCGATCTCTATTATCTTCTGCACCAATTATGCAATCGCCAAAATGGGCTCTACCTTTTGAAATCATGTGTGATGCCTCTGATTATGCAGTGGGAGCAGTGTTGGGACAAAGAGTAGAGAAACGGCCATATGTCATCTATTACGCTAGTAAGACTCTCTCTGATGCCCAACTCAATTATACAACCACAGAGAAAGAGCTTCTAGCCGTAGTGTTTGCCTTGGACAAGTTTCGCTCTTATTTATTGGGGTCCAAGGTGGTTGTCTACTCTGATCATGCAGCATTGAGACACTTATTGGCAAAGAAAGAAACCAAACCACATCTTATTCGATGGATTTTATTGCTGCAAGAATTTGATTTGGAGATAAAAGACAAAAAGGGGACGGAGAATGTGGTTGCGGATCATTTATCTCGGATTGAGTTTGAGCCGGTGATCGATGCATTACCTATTCGAGACTCATTCCCGGATGACCAATTGTTTGAAATTGCTTTGATGAAAGTTAATGGCCAAAGGTTGAAGCATTGTGTGGAAGGATGTGTGCCAAGAAGAGACGTAGAGTCCGTCGACTTAACGGATCCCGTCTATCCGACTTAATCCCTTCGGAGAGTCAATCGTCTCCTACGGACGTTAAATTGTAGGTTCTGTATGTATTTCTATACTTTATTTCCTTTAGTTTTCTTTAATTTTAATTTTTAGTTTTAGTTTTCTTAAGTTTTTCTTCAATTCTAGTTGCGTTTTAATATTTTTTTCTTTGAGTTTTTGATGTATAAGTTGCTTCCGGAGGATGCCAAGAGGTGTACTGAGGTATTTGGACTCAAGACGGGTGAAAAATCGTGCTCTCGGTCGACCTTGGGCGATGGAGACTCAAAAATATCAAGTCTCGGTCAACCTTGGGCGATGGAGGGTCCAACAGGCATCCGGGGGGGGGGGGGGGATCGATCGCCCCAGCCAAGGGGGATCGATCGCCCCATGCATTTTCTCAAGGATTCCCACCAGCAGGTGGGCGATCGATCGCCCACTCCAAGGGGGATCGATCGCCCAAGGGTATAGAGGGGTTGGCCGAGAATCCTTTTTATATATGGACACCCACTCCTCCTATGTTGATACTACTTGCATCCTAGACCTCTTTGAACTCCAATTCAAGTCCTACATCATTCGAAAAATTAATTTCTTCAATTAGTGAGTATTAAACAAGAATTCAACATTGATCATCATCAACTTCAACATCAAATTGGATCAAAAATCACTAGTTCTAAAAGAAAGCTCTCACTTTTTCAAGTTCAACATCAAAGTAAGTGAAGTTTTTCTTTGAAGAAATTATTCAAATCTTTTTGAGGGCTTTAGAAGACCAAGTTTGGGGGATCAATTTGGTGCATTCACTTGTTCGATTTGGGTGAAAAAATTGCCGAAAAGAGGAGGTTGAAGGTTACAAAAGAATTGTGCACACCAAGTGTTCGATTTAATTCCTCAACCACACTTTTTGTACTTCTATGGTACCAAAGAGAGCAAGTCACCAAGGTGCTTCAAGTTCACGTAATCCTCGCCGAGCGAGGCATGATCCAACCACAGGTTCTTCACGATCTCGCCGAGAAGGTATTCAAGAGAGATGGCATCCAAGGGCGTTGAACTTTGAAACCACGTTTGACATAGCCAAACTTTATGGTATGTTTCCCAAGACACGATGGGGGATTTCCGACATCCGTCGTCGTCGGTCGGCATCCATTTTTGTTCCACTCTCATCTACTATTTACCCGAGGCTTGTTAAGGTATTTTATCAGAACTTAATGCCGACACCTGATGAGCGGGCTGTGCTTACTTCTTCCGTAGATGGAATAATAGTTCGAGTGGACATGTCATCCATTGCCATTGCCATGGGTTGTCCTCATGAGTGCCCAAATGATTTATCTCATATCTACACTCCTTTACCCGACGAGTTGTCAGTGGGTAATAAGGTTGCACGTTTGTGTGTCAACCAATTTTTCGGGCCGAAAAGGAATGCAGCTTCAAAGTCTTCAATGTCGAATCATTTATAGTTCCTTGACGCTGTTCTACTCAAGAATGTATGTCCAATTGGACATAAAACTGAAAGACGTCAAGAGTTCCTCAGACAGTGCAAGTGACTGGGAGTTTCCATTCCCTACTATTATTCACCAGTTGCTTGTGACACAGGGATATGCAGTCCATGAGGACGAGCTTGCCTTTCCACATGATCTTCATTATGGCACGCATGACTGGAACCTGAGTCGATCTCATATGCACCAGAGAGTCATAGCGGCGCCTGGTGAGGTATCTCGGTTGGCCCAGGGAGGAGTGCATGTAGATATACCACCACCGGTGGAAGATCCAGAGGAGATGGAGGCAGAGGAAGAGGAGGTGCATGCACAGGCTGGTGGCCATGATTATTAATATTTAGAGGGGCAGATTGCTGGGTTGACAGCCCAATTTGGCACCCTCCAGACAGAGGTCTCCACACAGTTTGGAGCAATGAGAACTGAGATGGCGGATCACTTTCGTGACACTCGCCAAGAGCAACTAGAGATGAGGAGGATAATGCGTGCACTGATACGCCAAGCAAATTTGGATCCGGATGCTCAATCACCACCACATCCTTGACAGGAAGGTAACCATCTTTTGTATTTTATTTTATTCTTAGTTTTTATTTTTCTTTTTAATTTTATTTTTCTTTTTGTAGTTAGATTTTTTTTTTATGAAAAAAAAAATGAAAAAAAAATATTTTTTTAGGATTCTCTCTTTCATATTTATTTTCACCCATACTTTTTCACTTGATCTTTGGGGTATAGTGGTTTGTTTTGACAGGTTTTAACATCCAAGTTTGGGGGTGTGCTTGCATTGCCTTCATGCTAGTGATGTACTCTATTTTCTTTCCACTACTCCGAATTTCTGGTAACATCGTTCTTACTCTTCTCTATGCTTCAATTGGGTGTACATTGAGGACAATGTACAGTTTAAGTTTGGGGGTGAGGCGATGCCTATTTTTGTGCTTTATTGCATATGGGAAAATTTTGTGTGAAATTCTTTTTGTATTAGGATTTTATTTTATTTTATTTTATTAGTTTGTTTATTTTATTTTATTTTGTTTTGTTTTGTTTTTAGATAGAATGTTTTGACATTATTCAACGGATTAATACCTTATGTAGGTGCTTAACTTGCAATTTTTGAGTATGTTTTAAATTTTTGAAAACTGTGATTTAAATTAAGTGGTTTTAATCATGGTTTGCAATAACATATTTTGGAGTGATTAATTGTAGTTTCCTTACATGCACAAACACACTAGCATAATCTTGTGGGGGTATAAACCTATGTTTTGAGTTATTGAGTTACATATGCTTGATATTAATTAGTATCTCTTGAGAATGAGTACCAATAATGTGTTTTACTTGACTTCAATGAAAAAGAAGTGGAAAAAAAAAAGACGAAAAAAAATGTGATGAATAAGCAATCAATTTGATCCTTTTCATGAGTAACCGGGCCTCTATGCCTCAGGAAGCACGGAGTGTTCGCGTCAAAAGTGAAAGGGTGAGAAAAGATGAGCATTGGTTGTCTTGATTTGTAGCCTGATTGTGTAATTCAGAGGATTCTTATTATAGAATTGAGCAATAAAAGTCTTGTAAATTCAATCTCAATGATTTCTTATCTTGTCTTAGATATTTAGTTGTTGTTATTGAACTCAATCTCTCTTATTTCCTGTGATCATGAGAGAAATTATTACACAATGGTAATCACTGAATATATTGTTATGAGCTTTGATGGATTATGCCTAGAGAAGATGAACCATACTGCACCTTAGATTAGAGTAGTTAGGCAGATGGCCCATGTCAATCGAAGATAGTCCATGGCTTAGCCTTAATCATATGTTATCTTCTTGACGGATGAAGGTGAGCTTGTAGCCACCGACACCACTTATCCATGATGTAATTCCCCTATAGTTGATTCAATTGACCATTGATTGTGGAGTTAGTGGTGAAGTCAAACACCCTAGATTTCTCTCCTATTATCTTCATTATCTATTTAACTTTGATTTATTTTATTTTATCTTTTTAATTAGTTTAGTTTAAAAATCAGAATTCTTTTCTTATAAATTTAATTAGAATTAATTCCGTATTCCAACTCATCAGACCATAATCCCTAAGGTACGATACCCCTTTCGATAGCCCTATTCTGCAAGGAATTCGTTCTATTGCGAAGTGTGAAAAATTTTAATTGATATACTTTTTGAGTCACACTCACACACGAATCAATATATATATATCAATATGAATTACACTAGCATAGAAAATCATAAGGAAAGAGAGGAAACAAAATACCATAGCCCCGCCCCATGTCCCTCATGCATACTAAACCTCTCCAAACCACCTAAAACCCTATAATCGACAACTAGGAGAGAAAGAACACCCCTACCTCGAATTTGAAGACTTTCCAAAATTTCCAGCAAGTTCCACCTTACTAAAACTCAAGTTTGTTTGGTTCAAACCAAAGCCCTCACCAAGCTCTACGACTTATCCTTCTTCGGCAACTCCCGAAACTAAGCTTATGGCATCCGAAATGAAGAGAGAAGGAAGAGGGAAGAAGCGAGAAAGAAATACAAAACTTGGGATATTTATTTGATCAATGAGAAATGAAATATCTCTGCATTCTAGATATTTAAAGTCCCAATGGGTGCGAAATAACCAAAGTGCCTCCGGACCACTTAACGTACCCTCTCAACCTCCGTTTTTGATTCTGAAAGCGGCTATGGCTCCGAAATCACTTCTTTAACTTTTTAAAAATTCCATTTTGTCTAAAATCAAAAATAATTTTTTCTCAATTTTTTTTCAAATTTTCGGGCCCACCCAGACCGCATCCCGGGGCCTCGTTGACCCAAAAAGTCAAACTTCTCAAATTTTTTTGAAAACTTGCATAACCCTTTAAATAAATTTTCAAACATATTTTTCACTCTCGAAACATCCATAACATCATTGAAAACTCATTTATGGTGAAAATGATGAAAAGATTCAAAAATTGGTCAAATTTGGCTTTGGTTTTCACTCTTCAACCAATAAGGTTTTCACTGTTTAACCAACAAGGTTTCTGATTATCACACCACACAAATTCACTTTACATTTCACAAAATATCCAGCTACTGGTACACCTCAAACGATGTCCAGACATCTCCATAATTGTAACACAATCATTATACTATGAACTATCATGATAACTATCTCCCAAAACTAAGTTCAGGAAGATCAAAACTATAACCAATTCACTTTCCAACCAACCCACTTTCCAATCAGCAAAAGTGTGCCTATGCATCACTTTCTAGTAAATCATCCTCCTTGAATCACAATTTTTAAAGTTTTCACACCAAACAATACCATGTTCATAATCCAAACTTACACATCTCATACATGACCTAAGGCCAACATTTTTTAAAGATTAATGACTCAATCCTTAACTGGTTCGATCACAGTTCCCCCAAAACTTATGAAACCCTTACCCTCGAAGTCTCACAATGGATCCTTAGATCTTTTCAATCCTACTAGTATTACAAAACACAGTTCATAGGGAAAAATCAAAATCAGCAGAAAATCTTACTACTTATATATCACATCATTTCCTAGATTAACAAATAACCCAGACAAAACAATGGTACTCTTATCATCATCTTTTCGTGACATCTAAACTAGTCATATCCCAAAACTGAATCAATTCCCATATGACAATCAAAACTCAATCTCTCAGGGTCACATTACCCATAATGGTACATCCATAGACCAAACTGTCTCTAGTTATGAAAATCTCACCTCAAAAAATGTGTCAATAGACAAAGCTGCATCTCAATGACAACAAGTACACCCTCAGGTGTGTCAAATGGCTGGAAATAAAGAAAAGAGAAAAGAAAAGGAAAAGAAGAAAAAGAAAAAGAAAAAGAAAAGAAAAGAAAAGAAAAAGAAGAGAAGAGAGAGAATCGGGAGAAACCGAGAGAAGCCGAAGGAGAGAGAGAGAGAGGCTGAAGGCGAGATCGGCTGGCGGCGCTCACAGCGGGCTTCGCCTGGGCGACGGCGAACTCTGGCAGCGGTTGAAGGCGGTGGTTGCAGGTGAGCACGGTGGGGGTTTCACCTGGGCGACGGCGGTCGCGACGGCTGGGTTAACGTGGGGGTTCGACTTGGCTGAGTTTGGGTTTCTTCTCGGCGGCCGTGGCTGGTAGCGCTGGTGGTTCTCGGTGGGTCTCCTTGGTGCTCCGATGACTGGGTTGCTCCCGATCTGTGGCTGGGTTGTGGCCTTCTTCTTGGTTCGGTTGATGGTGGGTGAGTATGGGTGGAGCTCACGGCTTGGACAGTGGGCATTTGGCAGGAGAGTGGTGATATATATATATATATATATATATATATATATATATATATTTACGGATGATGATGGTTCAGCTTTGGCTCGAGGTGGTTTCGGGTATAGTTTGTGAATGGTATGGGAGTGGTCACGGTTGAGGTGGCTGTTGGCTCGGCTACGAGAGGCTCGGTTGTGTGAGTCTGTGGCTACATGGAGGTAGCCATGGTAGTTGGTGTTCCATGAATTGTGGCTGATTTTGGTGGTGTAGCCGCGACTCGGATTGACTACAGTTGGTGGTTTCGAATAGTTATTTCGGTAGCTGACATCGGCTGGGATTTCTTGGCCGAGGGTTGTGGATCTCACGGCTGGGGTTGGGTTGACTTTGGATGGCCCGACGATGGTGCGCACAACTTGATTGGGGCTGTGTTTGGTTCAGTTCTTGGGGCTCTTTTAGTTGGATTTTTGAATGGATTCCATTTGGGTGTGGGGATTGGAGGTTCACGGTTGGTGGTGGTTTCCGGCGGTGGTCTTGGGTTTGATTGAGGTGTTTGGTTTGTGGATTCTTTTTGATTCAGGTACTAGTGGCTTCGGCTAAGTAGCGAGTGGTGTGTGGGTTGCACATGGGGTTCGTTTGTGACTGATCGAGGGGGGTTCAGTTTGCGGTTGTTTGGGCCAAGAATGGCGGCCTTGTGGTTTTGGGCCCTCATAGATGGTGGGCTTGGACATGGAAGAATAGGTTGTGGTTTGTTTTGGGTAGCCGAACGAGAGGGATTCACAGCTGGTTATGATTTTGCCAGACTTTCCCCACGGTGGCAGCCATGGTGGGACTACCATGGGAGGATTGAGTTGGATCAGTTATGTGGGCTTTGACGCTGGACTGGATCGGGCTTGGAAACAGGCCGATTGGCAGGCACGGACCGGTCGAGAGCAGGACCTAAGGCAAGTTGATTCTTGTCTCTATCTCATACATATATTTTACTTACGTTGAGTAATTTACATATGTTATTAATTTGATCATATCTAGTATGTGTATACCTATATATATGTGCTTATATATGTGTGTGCACATGTGGATATTGAGTATACGTGGTATGTGAGGATATATATATATATGTGGGTATGTATATATATATATGTGTGGGTTGGGGAGCGATAACATGTTAAATTTATCGCCTGTTTGCATTATGTTATGCATGCATGTATAGATTAAAGTCTATGAAAAGTATGCTAAATGATATCTGTTTAGCTAGGTGTCGTCTTGTATGCATATGTGGTTCTTATGCATGATGTTCAATATATATATGTGGTTATATATATGAGTGCTGTGGTAGAAATGCATGCTAGGTATGAATATAACTTTTGGCGAGCATTTGAAAAGCATGAAATGTGCTAAGTGTTTTATATGTTTTTGATACATATGTGGGTGACGTAATATATATGTGTATATTTATTGTGATTGGAATGCATGCTAGCTACTTCTAGTGAATACATGCATTGAATGAGAGCATGATTATATTTATGCTAGTATATATGCATATGTGACTATATGCAGAATGTGACATATATGTGTCTATATGTGGCAATGTGGATGCGAGATGCGTGCTAGCTTTATACATGTATATATCAATTGCATGCATTGGTTATAGCATGATAAAAATGTGCTAAGTTGAAGTTGTTTGCATTTATGAGGAATTATGCAAGTCTTTGAACATATATGTGCTATATGTGTTGGAATGTGATGAAAAGCATGCCAAATACTTCTTTTTAGTATTCATAAGCATGAGTTGATGCATGAAAACATTATGCTATGTATATATATGCATCCATATTGCATATATGGGAGGGAAATGACACATACGTGGTTGTACGTGGGTTTACATGTATAGGTAACTATATGTGTGGTTATGCGGAGATGAAATGCATACTATATTTTCTTATAACTATCTTATGCATTGTGAAACACGAAATTAAATGCTTAGTGTTTATATGTTTGAAATGCATATATAGGGCCGTTGTGAGGGAACGGGGAAGTGTGGTTGAATCACCCAGAGTAGGTCAATACTCAGTCACGGTGAGGGTGTTGGAGCGGTTATGTCACCTTGGAGTAGGTAAATACTCGGTGACAGTGGTCTATCCACCTTAGAGTAGGTAGATACTCGGTGGCGGTGCTGATATGGTCTAACCACCTTGAACCATCTAAGACTCGGTGACGGTACTGATATGGTCTAATCATCTTGAGTCAAAATAAGCTCAGTGGCGGTGCTGATATGGTCTAACCACTTTGAGTTACCCAATACTCGGTGACGGTGCTGATATGGTCTAATCACCTTGAGTAGGCAATTAATTGGTGACGGTGCTGATATGGTCTAATCACCAATGGGCAAACCAAAATATTGCCCTAGAAGTATGACGTTGGCGGAGTAGGTCAAGGTCGTGAGATGATTGTGGGAGGCGTTCCAGGTCACATGATTGGTTGAGAATCATGTTAGGATATCGGATTGAGCCCGAGAGAGAGACAAGTGTGTGAACTTGCTTACATTGTCGATTGTGAAGCATGCTATGTGTTAAACGCATTCTTATATATGCGTTGTTTGTGACAGAACATGATATATGTTGGATATCTATTGCTTTTGAGCATGTTATATAGTTTAAATGTATCTGTATTGCATTTGAGATGTGCTACTTGACGAGTAGGAGATGTAGTAGTTGATTTACATCGTTTATGTAAATGCGTTGACATATATGTTCTATATACATATTGGTGCTGAATGTTTACTGCTTTCAAGCATGTTGAAAATGATTTCTAAAATCATGTGTAGTGGATTTTGTATGTTCATATGTGCTATAGTAGCCATATACATCGTTGGTTCATGCATGCTAGGTAGAGCATGGTCTTAAATATTGTGATATATTTAAGTGTATGTATATTTTTGAGGATATGTGAGGATCGACCTGCTGCAGCGGTGATAGTATGGTTCTACATACCTTGTTGGGCCTTTGAGCTCACCCCCTCCCAGGTTTTGCAAGTATTGCTGATTTCGAAGTCAGTTAGAGGACTGACAGCACCGGTTGTAGAGGTAGTAAGTAGATTCTTTAGAATCTAATGTATGTCCAGGATAGTGGATAGATAGATGCTTTAC
Organism: Cornus controversa; assembly: GCA_026545225.1. Taxonomy (NCBI): domain Eukaryota; kingdom Viridiplantae; phylum Streptophyta; class Magnoliopsida; order Cornales; family Cornaceae; genus Cornus; species Cornus controversa. The sequence goes on along the minus strand of CM048854.1, from coordinate 6,500,813 downwards.
AATTGGATTAAATGTATAAAGCGTTTGTGTAGATTCAGTTCCTTCAATTGTATTTATTCATGTGATGTATGTATTTAATACGGACATTCAAGGACTGAGGCATGTATATTTATGATTGTGTTATGCATGTTGTAGAAATATTGGGGGGGACACGGGCCCAAAAGTGTCCATTTTTTTTGTTTAGATATAAATGCTGGGGGGACACGTGCCCAGAAGTGTCCATATAACTTGTGAAACAGGTGTATCATGCCAGGAGCTGATTATTTAGAATGGGTCATACCCAATTTTCGTAAAAATGATATGAAATTGAGGTTGCATGATCAGGTGGTGGTTAGAGTGTGAGGGTGATCTCACGGAGTTCACACCTCGGTTTCCGGGCCTCGGGAATCGGGGCGTGACATGTGATATATGTTGTAAGTGAGTTAAATGCATGTTATCTTTGTATGAAAAATGTGTGCATTGGTGAAGTATGACTAAAATGTGCTTAGGTGAAGTTTTGTGAGCATATGTGGATAGTATGTTATGTTCTACATGTATAGGTAAATATATGTGTGGTGTCGTGGAGATGAAATGCATGCTATGTGTTTATTCAATTAGCATGTGTATTGTGAAGCATGAATTTCAAGTGCTTGATTCATATATGTCCGAAATGCATATATGGGGCCGTTGTGAGAATGACGGGGAGTTATGGAAGGGTAACATTTTCACCTTGGAGTATGTGATGACTCGGTGAAACTCTTAAAATGATTCAACCACCTGGGAGTATGTGATGACTCGGTGATGAATTTCAAAACTATCTAGTCACCTTGGAGTATGTGAGGACTCGGTGATAGATGATCTAATTACCTTGGAGTATGCGATTACTCGGTGATAAATTACTTAACCACCTTGGAGTATGTGATGACTCAATGATGAATTCCAAAACCAACTAATCACCTTAGAGTATGTGAGGACTCGGTGGTGGTGTTGGAATTGTGTGGAGAAAATGTCTCGGTCACATGGTTGGTTAAGAATCCTGTTGGGATATCGGGTTGAGTCCGAGAGAGAGAGACATGTGGATGAAGTTGCTTTTATTTGATTTATGAAGTATGATATGTGTTTAATGCATTCCTATATATATATGCATTGTTGTGAATGGACATGATGTGTGTTGTATGATATGTGAAATGTTATGACATGTATTCATGTAGGTCGTGTCGGGTCGGCACTTAGGTGGGTTGGGGTATCTCTACTGAGCCACAGTGGTACTCACCCCTTTATTATAAACTCTTTTACAGATAAGGCGCCGATGACGGATAGGACTTGAGTGTCCAAGTGGAACCCTCGTAGCATTTTGCTAACTTTTGAGATGTTGCACATTTTGTGGCTATCTATGCCGGCTTGTGGCACGTGACTTATTTTTGAGTTGTGGTCATATCTTCGACGAATGTAATTTGGATGTATGTATTGGATTTTAAACTTGTTGGGTTTGGAAAGACAACGGTTTAATTTATGCAATGCCCATGGCGGCACTTAGTTCATTTGATGATGTTTCCGTTATGAATGAATTGTGTTTGTGGAAGAGAATGACTCATTTTGATGTATGATTCGATCATGAATATGATTTTAAGTGTGTAAATGATGTTGGTAACTTTCATTTATGTTATGGATCATGTATGAGAGGTTCTAGGATGATAGAATGTGGATTGGGCTCCAAATGAACCATGTATAAGGTTGTTGGAGGTCCCGTGGGGAGCATTTCGATTATGCGAAATGCCCATTTCGCACAATCGAAACCCCCATTTCAATTGTGCGAAGGGGTGATGATTTATGATAATTTTTAGGGTCCAGACAGGAGGAATTTCGCACAATTGAAACCCTTATTTCGATCGTGCGAAATATTGTAGGTCTGAGGTCCCGAAAGGGATAAAACTTCGCACAATTGAGATTTTTTTCGCACAATCGAGATGCCAGTTTCGCACAATCGAAATTTCATTTTCGCACAATCGAAATTACTATTCACAATATTTTTCAAAACTTCATTTCGATGTAATTTCTTCGTTCTAGATCGGAACTGAGTGTGATTTTTTTTTAAATTGAGTATTTTTGGATTCTATATCCAATATTGTAGGTCTCAATTTCAGATTCTAAACAATGTAATTTTTTAGGCTTGAAAGTGTGTGATTCTTGAAAGTGTGGACAAGTAAATTTTTACTAAGGTGTATGATTCGATGTAGGGCCCATGGGGATTGGTTAAGGTGGAATTGGGTGCATTCGTATGCAAGAATTGAGTTAAGCTTCCGCGGTGAATGAGGGTAATGAGGGTCTGTTGGGCTAAATAGACAGTTTAACCTCCGGTTCTCCGAGAGCTACAAATCGGGGTGTTATAGCATGGTATCAAACCTTGATACTAATGCATGAGTGTAATTGAGATCGTTCACAGGGTTGAGTGAACAGGTTCACACTCGGGATTCGGGGTAGGTCCGGGGGAGTCCTGGCGGTCTGGGTCTCGGGGCGTGACAAACTCTGTCGGTGCCATCCGGTACGATGCCATAAAGATAGGCACAGTACTAGGAGCAAGATCAATGCTAAACACAACATCTCTCATCGGAGGGAACTCTGTCAAGTCCCCCGAAAACACATCCACAAACTCACTAACCACCGGTGGAAATCCCCCACTAGTCACAATCTCATCCTCCTCGGCTAATAAGCTAGTTAGGAAATATCCAATCCCGTCCCATACACCGAAACTAAGCAAAGACGGAATGTAAAAATCCTCCCGCTCTCACACAAAGTAAAAGCAATCACCCTTAAGTGTGCACACCGTCACTCTCCAACGGAGACAATGAATCGTGGCTCTAAATGTAGATAGTCAATCCATACCTTGAATGACATCAAAAGTGGTCATGTCTAGTAGTACAAAGTCGAACACTAATCGATACCCAGCAACCTCGATCTCGCAAGACCGACGTACTCTATCTAGGGTAACCCTACCCCCAACCAGTGTATCAATGGACAATGATGACTCCAGTGATGACATCCTCAACCCCATGGCACAAGCAAATGCAACAGATATGAATGAATGTGATACACCTAAATCTATCAACACCCTAGCCCACGAGCTTGAAACTAGGAAAATACCTCTGACCACTGAGGGCCCTAATATGCCCTCTGCCGGAGCGAGTGTGAAAACACGACCCTGTGTACTGACCCTGCTGGCCAGTCCCCTATAAACCTGACTGCTAACTCGAAATAGGCGTAGGACATCTCGCTACTCGAGATCCCTGAACTGACTGTGCTGGCTGTAGCGGTGGTAGTGCCCTAAAGCCAGGCTGAATCGCAGCTATCTGCCTAGCCCTCTACTGAGACCCTGCACCACTGTGTCCCCTGCCTCTGCAGGCAGTTAGCCCTAACATGGTCGGGCTGTTTGCAATGAAAGTATATCTGTTCTCCTACAGACATCACCAGCACTTGTTTCACCGTTTGCCTTTGAGGGTACTCATGACGATAATGGCCAGACTGATGGCAATGATAGCACATAACCGTAGATTGTGAAGATCTGGTAGGCAAGGCCAATGTAGGTACCGAGTGAGCTTGCTGCTGCCCCTGAGAATCTGACCTGCCCTCCCTATTCTTCGTTTGCTGTTTAGAGTCCCACATTCTTTGGGTGTCCCTATCATCTTCTTCCGCCACCAAGGCTCTGTCAACAATCTCATTGTAGGTCCTCAAACCTAGAATGGATACCCTCTTTCTAATAGAGGTTTTCAGCCCTTTAACAAATTTCTTCACTTTTAGTTCCTCATTCATCACCATCTCTGGGGCTAAGCGAGCTAATGATGTAAACTTGGTCTTGTACCCCATAACATCCATGTCCCCTTGGACTAAATCCATGAACTCCTGCCTCATCCAGTCTCTCATCCAAATCGGAAAGAACTTGTTGAAAAATAACCCCTTAAAGGTTTTCTAATCCATGGTCTCGGTGTCGTGGATATTCCCGATGAATTGACACCACCGATCCACCTCCCCTTGTAAGTGAAGCGTTGCTACTCCCACTTTTAGATCATCATCGATTGCTAAGGCAACCATGAGTTTGTGAGTTTGGTCAATCCAACTCTCTGCCATTAATGGGTCACGTGTGCCATCAAAGGTAGGCGGCTTAAATTTCACATATTCCTTCATTGCCACCATTTGGCGGCTCAAGGCAACCCTAGGCAATGCTTGAACCTCCTCTTCTTTGGCTTCCCTAATTATCTGTCTCATAATATTCGCCATGTCACGCATAAATTGTGTTCCATCTATTGGCTCCTGAGGAGCATCAGCGCCTATGTCTCATGCTCTTCTTGGAGGCATTTTGCTATATGCACAACAAAAAAAAATTTAAATCCAAGAAATTTACACTTCTTACACATATCCACCATGCTGACACACGCCATATCAATTTAGTCCATATAGGCATGTTATGAAAATGTAAGCATACATCAAGTTCCACATAAGCAATTTACAACTTCAAGTCAAAATTCTTATGTTCTGATCCTTAACCTCAAGTGATCACTAAATCAAGTCTCACCGTTAAGTGGCCCAGGGGCATTTTAGTCTTTTTGCGCCCTAGATGTTATTTTAAAACATATAGTTGGGGGAGAAGCAGTCATTCTCACAGTTGATCTTCTCTCTTCTCTTCTTTTCTCTTCTCTTATCTTCCTTCTCTCTAGATTTCGGAAGCCTTCGGGCGTGATTTAAGTTCTGCCAAAAAAGGAAGATACATAGGAGACAACTAGGGCTTCCCTTTGAACTAATCAAAGTTGCGATTCGGCAAAGTTGACATTGCTGGGATTTTGAAAAATGTATGGAAGGCATTCATTTTCAAGGTAGGGGTTCTCCTTCTCATTTATTTGTCAATTCTAGGGTTTCGAGTGAAACAGTGAGAGTTAAGGGTCTGTATTGCATGATTTAAAGTGGTAAGAGGGGTGGAATGTGGCATTTTTCTACTCTCAATGGTCTCTATTGTGCAATAGATATGTATGTGGTAGTATACATGGTAAAAGAAGTGAATGTGTGAGAGATATTAGCATGTATGCTTATATGCTAGGTTTTGTGTACATATGTGAAAATGTGTTATATTGAACATGTATGTATTATGTGTTGTTAAGTGAGTTAAATGCATGCTATCTTTATATAGAAAATGTGTGCATTGGTGAAGCATGACTAAAATGTGCTTAGGTGAAGTTTGTGAGCATATGTTGATAGTATGTTAGGTTTTACATGTATAGGTAAATATATGTGTGGCATTGTGAAAATGAAATGCATGTTATGCACTCTTATGATTAGCCTATGCATTATGGAGCATAATTTCTATAAGTTTGATCATTGTTATATGTTCGAAATACATATATGGGGCCGTTGTGAAGAAACGGGGAAGTGTGGTTAAATTACCTAGAGTAGGTCAATACTCAGTTATGGTTGTAGTTGTGAAGTGGTCAAATCACCTGGAGGAGGTAAATTCTCGGTGATAGTGAAATAATCACCTTGGAGTAGGTAAATACTCGGTGAGAATTCAAATGATGGTCTAATCACCTGGAGGAGGTAAATTCTCGGTGATAATAGAATAATCAACTTGGAGTAGGTAAATACTCGACGAGAGTTCAAAAAGGGGCCAAGTCACCTGAAGGAGGTAAATTCTCGGTGACGGCGGTCTAATCACCCTTGGAGTACGTAAATACTCGATGACGGTGTTGAAGTTGTGTGAGAAGTGTCTCGGTCACATGGTTAGTCAAGAATCATGTTAGGGTATTGAGTTGAGTCCGAGAGAGAGAGACAAGTGTATGATTAATGCTTTCATTTCAAATTGTGAAGCATGATATGTGTTAATGGATTCTTATATATATGTTGCTTGAAATGAGCATGATGTATGTTGAATGGTACATGTAATGTAGTGACATACATTCATGTAGATCGTGTCGAATCGGCACTTAGGTAGGTTGGGGTATCTCTACTGAGCCGTCGTGGTGCTCACTCCTTTATTCCAAACTCTTTTACAGATAAGGCGCCAATGATAGATGGGACTTGAGTGTCCAAGCGAAACTTTGGTAGCATTTTTGTTATACTTTGGTATTGTATATATTGTGATTATTCATGCCGGCTTGTGGTATGAGACTTCATTTTAATGTTGTAATTATATTTTGGACAAATGTAACTTTATGGTATGCTCGGGTTATAAGCTTGTTAAATATGATAAGACAATAGGCTTATTTATGTAATGCTTATTAAGAGCATCTAGTTTCATTTGAAGGACTAAAATAGTTGTTAAATAGTTTCACTTTAGATAAAATGTGTATGAGGGAAAATGGCTCCTATTGGCACATGATTTGATTACGAGCATGATTTAAAACTTGTGAATGATGTAGATTCCTTTCTTGCATGATCTAGGGGTTGTAAGAATGGATTATGTTGGTAGAAAGGGCTTAGAATATCAAAAATGACCATTTGCAAAGTTGCAGTTTTTGGGCAGTTCAATGCATCGAAGCCCAGTTCAATGCATCAAAACTGCTTCGATGCATCGAAGTTCCTAGTTCGATGCATCGAAGAACCTGCAAGAATTTTGGACTCTAAAAGTCCCGAGAACTGTTTTTGGTCAATACTTGTTCGATGCATCGAAGTGCCAAGTTCGATGCATCGAAGTCATTTTTTACAACATGCTCCGACATTTTTCCAAACTTCAATCGGGTATAACTTTTTCGTTTTGAATCGGAATTGAGTGTGATTTTTTTTTAAATCGAATATTTTTGGACCCTCTTTTTAATGGACTAAGTATCACACTCAAATTCAAAATGCACAGAAAGTTAGGTTTCGGATGCTTAGTAGTTTAGGGACGTGGATCTGGCAGAACATCTACTGTTCACCCTCGGTTCCCGGGAGTCAGGAATTGGAGTGTGACAATGCCATAATGGATTAAATATATACTTGTTGAGTTGCATTGAGTTGGTTGACATGAAAATTTGATATATGTCATGTAATGTAGTGACATCATGGTCGAATATCATATAGGTCGGTGTTGGATTGATGCTTAGGTGGGTTGGGGTATTCTTACTGAGCTCGTTGTTTTGCTCACCCATCTCTCCCGAAACCTTTTTACAGATAAGGCACCAATGACGAATGGGACATGAACGTCCAAGTGAAGTTCCTCATGGCATTTGGGATTTATTTTTGGATATCTTGTATGTGGTTATTCATGCCAGCTTATGGTATATTGATTTCATTACAGTTGTAATCATAGTTGAATTGCTAATGTTTTTGAACAATATACATGTAATTCATATGATGACTATGAAGACCACATTTATAAAATGCATGACTTAGATTCAATGTATGACTTACAAATCTGTGAAACTGTTGTACTGCCCCTGAGCCTCTTCTTCGGCTGACTATTCGAAGACTGCCCTGTAGTTCCCTTCCGTGCTCTAGCATCCCATGTCCGCTGAGCATCCCTAGTATCCTCCTCAGCTATTAAAGCCCTCTCTACTACCTCTGCATAGGTCTGCAAATTCAGAATAGAAACTTTGTTCCTGATAGAGGTCTTCAACCCTTTCACAAACCTCTTCGCTTTCAGCAGATCAGTACGCACCATTTCTGGCGCAAAACGAGCCAAAGATGTGTACTTTGTTTCGTAGTCCATCATGCTCATATCCCCTTCTTGGAGAAGATCAATAAACTCCTGATTCAGCCAATCCCTCACCGTTGTTGGAAAATACTTTTCAAAAAAAAGTCTTTTGAAAGTCTCCCAGTCCATAGTCTTGGTATCATAAGTGTTACCAACAAAGTTCCACCACCGATCTGCTTCACCCTGAAGATGAAGTGCAGCAACTCCAACCCTAAGGTCCTCATCAATGTCTAAAGCTACTAAAAGCTTCAGTGTACGGTCAATCCAATCCTCTACTATCATGGGATCAGATGCACCATCAAAAACAGGAGGATTGTACTTATTGTACTCCCTCAGTGCTACCATCTTCCGACTAAGAACAACCCTATGTTGCATTGGTGCTTCATCCTCACGAGTCTCCCTAGCAATACGACGCATGGTACCAACCATGTCGTGCATAAACTGTGCTCCATTAGTCGATTCCTGTGGAGCATTAGCACCTCGTCCGCGTGCTCTACGTGGTGGCATCTTGCTATATAGATAACAAGGAGACATTTAGATACCAAATGTATACCACTAAATCAACTCTTATCATGCCTACTCAACGCCATGCTAGTCATTCCATAATTAGTATGCAATTCTAAACACGTAAGCGCATAAGCATATTTCACAAAACAAATTGAAACTCTCAAGTCCAAGTGTAAAATCTCTACACTTAAGGGTGGTTAACCCTAACCCTTCGCCCAAAGTTATTCAAACCTGGTTAGGCTTTGATAAACTATATGTCAACACATAATTCCCAACTAACACATGATTAGACCCTCACCCTTCGTCCTTTGATTTTCGAACCTAATGCTCTGATACCAAATTGTCACGCCCCAAATTCCAACACCCGAAAGGGCATGAAAAATGGAGGTGATTAAATAAAACCTCAACACCTTACAACTACAAACAAGCTTTGATTTTAAGCTTGACCCCCTACTTTCGATACCGAAACGGATATAGGAAATTAGGTGTGAATATGGGATGAAATTACCAGAATACCCCTCTTGAGACTGATAAGTGTTCAATTCTATGCATTTGAACCCTCTTTATTGCATATGTTAGTTCCGTTGCTACGTTTACCGAGATATGTTTACGGTATTTTTGTGTTTTTGATGTATTGCATGTCTTGTAGTAAAAGGAGCAAAATTTGAGGCTTTTTGCAGCTAAAGAGAAAAGTCATAAATTGCAGCCAAGGCATCTCGATCAATCGAGATCTCGATTGATCGAGATCTTATTTCGATTGATCGAAATCTCGATCTGATCGAGATTCTGCAGAAGCCACTTGCCCACTTGCTCACCTGCTCTCCCACTTGCAACAAAATCCCCCTTTTTGCACGACTTAGGGGGATTGTCTGACTTGAACAAGACCCTTGGGGACCTTCTTGATATAATGGATATATATATTGATATATATATATATATATGGTGGGCCCCAAGGTTGAAAAAGGGAGCCATAAAGCACAAAGAAGCCACATTTCTCAAATATCTCTCATACACACATCAGAATACAAAGAGGAGAGACATTCGGGAGAGGGGAAAGAGGAGCTGAACCAGACCAAGAAGCTTCATCTTCTCCATCAATGGAAGAATGCAAGGCAACCATGAGCAACTAACTCTTCTACTAGGGTGTGGTAAAACCCCTAGCCATATAAACTTGTTCATTTTTGTAGCACTTGGGATTTGTAATTAAATGTTGATTATTTAGCCTAGTGACCATGTACACTAATACATTTCTTTTATATATTCATTTGATGTTGAGTTTATTCTTGTCTTAGAGTAAATTCTTTCATGTGAATGCACAACATTTGCATATTCCACAAGAAGTGCAAAAGATGGCTAGATAATGGTGTTTAATTGAATGTGTGGTGTTTGCTTGTATAAACCATGCCAAAATAAGATAGTTTGGATGCATGTAGGTTCACTTAAAGAGTAGGGTAATTAGGTAGTTAGTTATGATAGGTAGTTAGTTATGCTTGTTGAATATGGATTATGATAGGTTAGCACACACATTAATCTTTTGATATGTCATTGAGGTCACAAGCCTAATGACATTGTTAGGCATTTAATTTATGAATCCCATGCTTGCTACACTTATGAACATGTGAATGGCTAGTGGTGGAAACCAACCCTAGTTCTCTCTCCCAACTTTTACTCTTTAAATTTATTGTCATTATATTCATGCAATAGTTTTATAAACAAAAACTCAAAACCATGTTTTTAGGATTAAAGTGGAATTAATCTTTCTTTAAGACAATTGTGACTAGTCCTCGTGGGATCGATACCCTCTATATAGAACCGTATCTACAAAGATTCGTGCTCTTGCGAGTGGTTAAATTATATTTTGATAAAAGGGGCATAAATAAGCTTACAATATAATTCGAGTTTAGCCACATCAGAGACCATTCTCATCCAAATGGAGTCTCAATACCGTGGAAGCAACCTTTAAAACACATTTACATCATTAAAACTAAAATATAACCGAGTTACATACATACATCAAAATGTAACTTGTCCAACCATATCCAAATATACACAATCGTCCAACATAAAAAAGACTAATGGAACTACTACTTAACAATATAAAAGTACCTATGTCTAGAATGCTAATACGTCCGTTCCACATACAAAATATATAGTTCTTCTCAAAATACCCACACATGGCATATATATATATATATATATATATATATATATATATATATATATATATATATATATATACCATAAAAAAAACATCCAAGCCCAAAAGAAGGCCCGAGGCCTTTACCACTATAATCAAGCGTTATCCACAACCGGCGCTTTATCTGTAAAAAAGTTTGTAGGGACGGGGTGAGCAACCGACTAGCTCAGTAGAGACATCCAAACCCCCTATGCACCGACTCGATGCAACTTACATGAAATGTAGTCATAGCATTCCTATACACTACATGACATATTTTCAATGCTCATAACGTCGACAATATAGTGCACAAATCATGCTCCAATATATATATATATATATATATATATATATATAGATATATCATGTCCATCATGCTTAATTTACCATAAGTAACACAAAGCATTTCGCAACTATACAAGTTAAACAATAACCATGAATATCACAATTCATAACAAAGGTTGAAAATAATTCAAATAAGCTCAAAATCAATCCATGAGTGGGGAGTATTCGTAGTAACCAGATAAGTACCCTTGAGTTAAATATCTATCTTCCTATCTTTACAGGTTGCTAACCCGATGGTCTAGAAGAAACCACTTGGCCAAGGTTGAGGTCTTGCACCCTTGAATATTAAGCTCAACTTACTTTATTCCGACATTTCCCCAAAATCATCAAACAACACATAATTTCAAATAAGTGCATTATAAGCTACTTAAATTACATTCAATATAAGTACATCATAAGCTACTTATATTAAAACATGCATATACAATGCAATAACCTTTCTTTCACAAGAGATCATACAAATGCAAAAACGACGATATTGTCCTTTATATACTTTTAATCAATACATAGCGTGCAACCCGTACACCTGCTATCCCAATAACTCATACATGATTCTAAATGGATATCATGCAATTTTAAACTAGCATATAAGACATACATGCTCAAAATATAATTCTAGTGCAAGAATCACATACCTTTAACATACTTTAATTACCAAGATCAACCATATACACGTACAATGCATATATAATTCAAGGACTTCATATAGAATATATAAAAACCCCTTTTAACACTTGCTTATTCCAAAAAAGAAAGAAAGAAATTAAAACAGAATTTTCTAAGACTTTTCTAGCATGTTAATCCACTAAGATCCACCCGAAACTCTTAAGGAATCGATGATAAAAAGAGAGAACACCCCTACCTCGAATCCAAGCTCAAAACCCAAGAGAGCTCCAAGCCCTAGAATCTGCCCTAGCCCAAAAACACTTGAAAATCTGCCGAAAATAATTTTCAATCGGTGTAGAACGTAGGCAATCCCGAGGGGAACAACTATCGTGTAAAGTCCCGAGACCCGAATCACACTTCTAAGCCTCCAAAACTAAGATCAACCAAAAAGATGAAAGAGAGGAGAGGAAAAAGTTGTAGAGCTGATCTTTAGAGAGAGAAATTTGATTTGAGTTATGACTAAGTCAACCATTTTGGGATATTTATAGAAAAAGTTTCCCAAAATTGCACATTAGCCCCTCATCTCTTTAATTTTGCTCCTCTACCCTTTTCTACTCCATTTAATCGCAAAATGGCACTCCCTCATTTCAACAAACTTCACTAAAGCCCCTCCAAGTTCATTCATACCCCTACCTCACTTAAGTAATCTGTAGTTATTTTTTCGAAAACCCAAACCATGAACAGTAACTTTTCGTAAAAATTTCAAAAAATTACCCTAACCTTGATTCCATCCCACTATGGTCCTAAGGTACTTTAAAGCCCTTTTTAGAACTTTTAAAGTGGTCTCGAAACTCACACATAAGCATGCAATTATCATATAATTATGCTTAACAATTAATTAACCACGTATCTAAATAATAAAAAAAATTCAAGGTTTTACAACTTAGGTGAGACTCTTTTATAAATATGACATGTTTCTCCCAAATCAAGGGTAACGAATTATGAAGAAATCAATTGTCAAAACCTAAAATTCACCCACAAGAACTAGATTTTTAGATAATCAACCTCAATGGTCATAATTGTGATTCTTAGATAATCAACCTCAAGGGTCATAGCGGTGATTCTTACGAGGCAGTACACTAAAGGAGATCGATTGTTTCATCAACGGTTGAAGACTAGGGGGTTGAAAAATTATCCCCATCACGTATTTGATCTTTGAATCCCTTATATTCTATCAATCATATTCGTGTTTATGAGAAAAAAATTTTGTTACTTGTATAATTTTTCATACATCAAGGGGTTCGATTTTATTTTAATGAACCACACTTCCGCAAACTGTTTTTGATGCTTTTTTAAGAAAAAAAACAACCCAACCCCATCAGGACAGGGAAAAAACACTAAAAATCGCAGAAAGAGAGTGAGAGAGCAAGAGCTAGGGTTTATGGGTTGAAACTTGTTATCTTCTTTTTTTGTATAGTGAAAATTTTCGTCAAATCTTCACCGTGTACGTAAACACATTGTGAAACCACGTAAATTCTTGTATTTTGTATGATGTTTGTTTCGTCGTGTTTCGTGATTGTACTTAGTTCGTGGTTGTTTGTCACAACAATCGTTTTGACTCGAATTGACATGATAATTAAACATATCGTATTTGTATTTGACTCATCTACTTGTTTCTAATTTGATTAAATTCGTTTAACTAAAACGTGTCATGTTTGTGTTTGAAATGACCCTAACAATATAATTTTTCATTAAATGTGTAATAATCGTGTCATATGTGTATCAATTACCCATATAGGAGATACACATATCATGACACGGACACAAATAGGACACAAAATATGAATTGTTACCCTAAAACTGTGTATGGTTCTGCCAAATTATATTGGAGAGAGAGAGAGAGAGAGAGTAAAATTAATAGCAAGAGGGCATAATAATCATATTCTAAAAAGGTAATTACATCTAAATTATAAGAAAGTCTTCACAAATATTGCCAGGCTGAAATTGTCCTTTTGAAGTTCCAGTTTGATGACATCAGCTACAAACGAAAGGTGACGTTAAGAGGTAATCAGTTAAAAATGTATGAAGTAAAGGGAATCTAATTTGTATTTTAAAAATTGAGGGAAACCGCATGTAATTTTGATTTACTGGGAAGTCGGTGTGATTTGTCCAAAATTGTTAGATATGTGTTTAAAAGTGCATGAAATCTGTGGTCAAAATATCTTAAAATACACGTTAGAAGATAAAAATATATATATAAAAAAAATCAAATTATGGATACGCATTGGAGATGTATATGTGACTATTTAGAATATTCCACACCACACAACCAAACAACCCCAACAACCACAGTCCCGTTGTAAAAATATCCATGCTTCAGAAATTGGGTTGGTGAGTACTTGGCATAAAAAAAATTTAAAAAAATAAATAAACAATTGAAGTAAAATTATATAGAATTTAATTGTATGGAATATTCCACCTTCAGTCTAGTTCTCATCGAAACATTGGATTAGTATTATTCTTGTATAGCTCACATATACCTAAATATTTTCTCAACCCGGGGTAATTTAGTCATTTTATCAAATGCAGTTGGTATGTGTTTGTCTTTGTGAGTTTGGTATGTGATTGTCCTTGAGACTCCGAATTTACCATCCTCTTTCCACTTGCTTGATTTTGCAACTGTCACCGAGTTTTAATACAAATTTAACAAAACTTAGAGATAATGGAAGGCAAGCAATTAGAACTCCATGATTGCCTCGAGGGAAAATGAATTGGAAAATGGCTTTATAGAAGAAGAAATAAATGAGAAATAGCAAAAATGTTATTGAACTTAACTCAAGGATGCATGCATGCATGCAGGTCCTTAACTTGGAAACAATCTGTTGCAGTAAAATGAAGAGTGATTGACATCATTCCAAGTAAGACCATATATAGATTGCATGCATATATGCCAATGGGTATGAATATCATCAGTATGAATGAAGAGTAAAATTGTGACAGCAAAAATGATTATGAACAGGAAAAACAAAAGATATAATTTTCTTTGGTATCAAACCAACTCATCAGAGATTATATGTGACAGTGACACTAAATCCCAGGCATTGGTGATCGTTTGATTGATGTGCCTTTTTTTATGGGAGATATATGAATTAAAATCCATTAACATTAGTAGAACTTATCAGTACTTGTGCCTTTTTGTATAAAGCTGTAGGTGGTTAAAAAATTGTAATAATATAATCAGAGCATATGTTACCTAGCTAGTAGTTCAAATTCCAGTCATAAGGCTGATATAGCACCTTCAACTGAGTCGTGGCAAGCAACTCCAGCAAGGCTTCAGAGTCAGCTGGCTCCAGATAGTTTGCTGCGTGCCTCATTACCTCAACCTCAGTCTTCCCAAAATCTACACTATACCTGAGCATCCATGAAGGAGATCATAGCATTATTTCTTCAAAAAGTATATAAAAAAGGCTTCACCAAACAAGTTACATGCAACAGTCAAGTGTCACAAAGCTTCAATCAAGTATATATATACATGCAACAGTCAAGTGTCACAAAGCTTCAATCAAGTATATATATACATATATATATATATATATAACAAAGGCTTCACCAAACCAATAATCTCCGTCATTGCATTAAATTCTTGTTTTCTTAAGATGTCATAATAACATGGATTCAACAATACCACGTGTACCTGAGACAATTGGGCGTGTATGTGTGTGTGATTTACCTATCAAAAATAGCATTAAGGTTCTGCTGGATGTAAGAAATAGTTGCAAGGAATGCATTTGGGGACCTCTAGCGCTATTAATTAAAGCAACTTACCATTTGAGTATCTTACTGGCTGATGCAACCTTCTCATTGAGATCGACAACGAGTCCTCCACTTCTTAAGAAATTACGGGCTGCCTCCATCAACTCTTTATCAATGTTCCCAGGTGCGTAGCATCGAAGAGCAGGTCCAGATCGATTTCCACAAACCAGTGCAAAGTGAATAAGAGGCTCTGGGTAAGGAAGAGTGACCTTTAAACGTTTGTCTTTCACTCCAAATGGCTTAATAAGATTGTATGGTGGTCGTTGATTGCCCCTTAATATGCCATTTTCAATAGCTGAAAGTGAATAGGTCAACCCACCAATAACATACTTGAAGTCTCCCAGCAATTTCATTCTTTCCAGTGCTCCATCAGGATGACCCCACACCAAGATTGCATGAATGGCCATCATATTGTAGAGATTTATGAACAAAGCAAGCTTCTCCTCTCTTGAAACGTTATGTAAATCTACCCTTTGAAGCTCCTCCACTATTCTCAGATACCTAAAAAAGACTATAAATTAAGTTAACACTAACAGCAAGTTAATTAAATATCCAAACCATAAATATATGTTTTTGTTAAGACTACAGTGTTTATCTATACAACACATTGGCTACAACAAACCTTGCAAATTCCTCGCTCCCATGGATACTTCTATAATCAACGTGCTTTCCATCTTCTGATGTGTAAGCTTCAAATATTGCATACGATAAAAATCTAAGCCGTGATGAGATTTCTATTATAGGCTTTGGCTTCACTACAATTATGCCCCTTGCAATGTTCTGACATTGTGACATTATAATAGGATCGTGATCCAAGAACCGGTACAAATGGTTGCCATCTTCAAATACGTTCTCACTAGAGCAATATAATAAGAATCACACACAACAAAAAACTAAAAATATTCAGTCAGGGATATGAAATTTAGTGTGTTTTAGAGAGAGAGAAATGGATACAAAATTGGAAAAGACTAGTTCAAGCTACTTACTCAAGAACATGCTGGAAGAAGAGTTTTCTAGCAAGCTTTCGAGCAAATTCAATAGCCTATAGAAAAACACAAGAGGTAAGAAAATAGTTAATATTTATACGATCTAGGCAGAAAAATCAGCGGGCTTCATTTATTTAGAAACTATTGGCTGTTGATTCGTTCCAGCTGTATTTTCATATAATATAGATATAATTTAAATCTTCCAATGGAAAATATACACATATGTAATAATTAAATAAATAATGATGTTTAAGATCCATCTATGATGGAATATGGTGAGTCATCATGCACAAGCAGCAATAAGCTTTGACAATATGACCCGTTCACAATAAATTAAAGATTCTTCAGTTATTTATTTCACTTAAATAATAAGATAATACCAGTCAACGAGAGCTCACGAAAAACAACAATCCATGGATCAAATTGGAATGCTCAGAGCTAATGATAAGTGTAGTTACAAAAAATTGCTTAGCTAATTAATTCAATGCACGCACCCAAAAAAATAAAGAACACAATATTTTCAGAGATACATTCAAGAGAGGATTCGCAGATCCCTTTCATTCATATGTCCTTAGATATTTATACAAGTTGGAATCTGAGTCCTAGGACTACAATTCTCTTATTTGCAGCTATCTTTACTCTCAAGAATTTGAATTCCTTTTTGAGTGTGGACTCTTGTTTGGTTTGGGCTGTTTCAGCCTTTAAATGGGGCAACAAGGCCCTGTTAGCCTTTTGGATTTTCTGCTGATACTTAGGCTCAAACCAACTTGGGCTTGGTCCGTTTTTATACCAGTTCAACCCTTTGAGCTAAGTGAGAATTTTACCCCCACACATTGGCCCCAATTCCCTTCAGTTATGAGTTTCGTCATAATGGAGGGACTTTGTATAAGTTTTGTAATGATTTCGCTGATTGAATCGATGCTTCTCATTTAATGTTGGAGTACTAGGACGACACTAAGCATGTAAGTGATCTCTTCACGTTACACTTTGTATTTTGTCTTGATACCTGTCATTTTTAGTCACAAACCTTCTGCGACTGATTGTCTTCTCTTCCAGATTCACTTTCCTTTGATCTTCTTGGTACCAATTTTCTTCTCAGGTTAGTCTTCACGTCTTTCCATCTACATCTTTTTCTTTTGTACGATGTCTTCTAGTGATAGTGATCGTACCCTATTTGCTAACCAAGAAGTCACAATGTCTAGTTCCTCTCTTCAAGTCGTAGAAACTGCCTAAACTTCTGTTGTTGCTGGGAAGCAGTCACATTCGATCAAGGTGTGGTCGCTGCTCCGGTGACTAGGTAATTGGTTGATGTTGAGAGAATTAGAGAAGAATGTCGTATTCCTAGCGACATCATAATCGAGGGTTATCCCTTGGATTATGATTATAGTACTAGGGAAGGAGTCAAGAAAGGCGAAGTCCTTTTCTCGACTTCTCATTTGAAAACTTTCAGATTTTCCCTTCATTCGTTCTATAGTTTCGTTCTCTTCAAACTAAAACTTGCACCGCTTCAGTTAAATCCTAACTTTTTCTATATTGTTTCTTGTTTACTTTCCTTGAACCGAATACATGAACTGGACTTGACTCTGCACGATCTCCTGTTCTGCTATTCCCTCCATCGCGTTAGATCGGAGGATAACTGCTGCCATCTGTTCCCTAATAAGGACAGAAAATTTTGTTCTGACACTCCTGACAAGTTGTGGAATAAAAAACTTGTGTTGGTGAAAGGGGCCTGGAATGTTAGAGCTGCTCAAGGTTTCCCTATTCCCAGTGCCTTAGCAGATGTTGTGATTCCTCCCTTCACTTTATCTGGTAAGTCCTTTTTTGTAGATACCTTAGGAGGTTCTTAGCATATATTCCCTTCTTCTTTTTTGGTAACTAGGTTCTGTTCTTCTTTTTCTTGCAACTGAACAGATTGAGTTTTTATGGGAGAAGGTTTGGAGCATTCGTCTTTCTGTGAAGGACTTGTCACGTCGCCAGCTCCAGGCTATTGCTTACGACGCTTCGGTTGACTCCTCCCGTCTGTATCCTGCTTCTGATTCAGAAAAAATGGAGAGATGCCAGAGCCTAAGACTAGGAGGGAATCTGCTGGTTCTGTTTAGCTCAAGGCTAAGGACACTGAAGGGCAGTCCAAAGCCAAGTAGGACAAGAACAAATCCGTTTCCCCCTCTTCTCCTCAAAAGAGGGTTGGCGTTGCTCTTGCGCCTAAATGCCAGAAGCCATGAGGGGTCAGAGCTCATTTTCTCCTACTCTAACTCTATCTGGTTCTACAGGTGACTCTATCTGGTTCTGCAAGTGGTGCAGTTGATGAGCCATTTGTTGGATCATCTAAACGATGGACTCCAGACTTGAAGTTTGATGGTTCATTTTTTACAGTAGGGGACCGTGCTGCCCTTAACCGTGAAGTGATGGGGGCTCTTGCTCATTGGATCTAGCTTCCCAGAGATGAGCTCCGTCAACAAGGAGCTAACAGGGATGAGCTCCTTGCTCATACGCCTCTTCATATCATGGAGGTTTGCTCCATCACATGCTCTATTTATTTCTTTACTTGTCCTTTCTGATGTCCTTGTTCTAACTTCGTTTGTCTTTTTGTGTTGCAGAGTGCGTATATGACAATTTCTCTCTGCAAGGCTTTGGAGGTTGAACGTTTGAACGGAAGTCGAAAGCGTTAAGGGGAAGGTGAAGCTGCTGACCCAGTCTCTTGCTGAAAAGCAAAAGGCTCTTGGTTACTTTGAGTAGAGGGCTTTGGAGGTCGAAGGGCTACCGAGCTTGAGGCAATGCTACAGGTCTGCAAGGCTGGGGGACTTGAGATGTACCAGCAGTTTTAAAGATCCCAGCACTGAAGTTTGCTGATGGCTTTCGCTATGGCTTCGAACAAAGAGGCAAGCCTAAACCCTGATGAGTTTGATGCTTATCAGGCCATTGACTCGTTTCGTGAATATGGCATTCCTGTGCCTGGCGAAGCCGAACGCAAGTTTGCGAACTTTCTCACTCAACGCCCCCCCCCCCCCCCCACCCCCTTCTTCTTTGGTGGTTGCTCCTTCTGTTCCCACCCCTAGGAAGGGAACTCCGATAGTGGACTCCTTTGACTAGGACTTCCGCAAGGAGGATGAGGCAGCTCCCCAGGATTGACCCCTATAGCTTTTTTGTTCTTCTCTTTCTTTGTAATGCTCGAAAGGAGCTCTCTTTTTTTTTTTAGGGATGACTTGTACCCTTCTTCTTGTAATGACAATTTTGATAAATGCATGTATTTTTATGCTACAAATTCTTCAAGTGTGTCTTCAGATATAGAATGATACTTCTGCTTTTGATAGCTACTTTGCACTAATAGTTGCCTTGATTGGTTGGGGTTTTTTCCTTTACTCAAAACGAAAAACCTTCTTCCAATTTTGTTCAGCAATACAGACAATCAAAGTTCAGCACTTGATGTCTTATCCCTTTTCTTTTTGGTAGAAAGTTCAACAGGGGATTGACCTAAGCAATCGGCTTGCGAAGATGGCTGCTCTTTTCTGTAAATTGACTTGACTGGGCATATGGCCTTCTTTTTCTTCTGAAAGCGATTAGTCGTTCAGGCCTTAGCTTAGATAAGTGATCGGTCGTTTTAAGAGCTCATCTTGATTTGGGCCTATGGCCTCTTTTGTTTAATAAGCGATCGGTCGTTCAGACCTTAGCTTCAATAAGCGATTGGTCGTTTAAGACCTTAGCTTGATTTGAGCCTATGGTCTCTTTTAATTAATAAGCGATCGGTCGTTCAGACCTTAGCTTCAATAAGCAATCGGTCGTTTAAGACCTTAGCTTGATTTGGGCCTATGGCCTCTTTTTTATTTTTTATTCAAGAAAGTTGGTCATTATTATTGGTGCAAAAGCAATCGAGGGCATGTTACGGCAGATTTTCCGTGCACCGTACCATGTCCCCACCATGTCCTTAAAGGCACTTGTTTTCTCTATATGCGCCGGAAAGTAAGGATTCTTATTCAGTGTTGGACTACTTTCATTCACAAGTATTTTTCTAATAACCAACTAACAAATGGCTCTCATTGTTTTTGAGGCCAATTCTAAACAAGGTGCATTCCTTTCTTCAGACAAAGTAAGGCTATGTTGCCCAAATCTAAACTCTAAACTTTAGTATATTGAGTTCTAAACATGCGATTCCCCCAAGGAAACCTTTTTTTTTATAAGCGAAGGTTGATAACCGTTTCTCAATCGCAAAAGAGGAGCAAGAACATGTTACTGCGCATAATCCCTTTCGCAATAACATGTTCTTGCCGCGACTTTAAGGCCACTCCTTTTCCTTTATATAAGATATAAAACAGGGATTTTCATTCAATGTGGGACTGTGCCCACTATGTATTTTTCTTGTCACGATAGTAAATCGCAACTAACTCTTATCATTTTTTTTCTTTTTTGAGTTCGATTTCTAAAGGTGTATTGTCAGAATTCAAACTCTACATTCTGACGTGTTTGAGTTTTAAACGTATAACTTCCCCAAAAACTTTTTAGGGGTGGAAATTTTACCCTGTCTTCTTAGCAAATAGTTGCTTCAGGTAATTAAATACCTTCATAGGAAAGGTAAAAAGAGGGCAAGGGCAAGGCATTGCCACTGTGCATTCGTTCTTACACAGCGACCACCCTTGCCATAACTATAGAGTTTCAACTCTACCCTTTATTTGTCGCAAAGCTTGACACTTATTTTTCGATGTGGGACTAAGTCCTTTCTCTTTTTGGCAATGAAGTACTTTCTTTAAAAGATGCACCTTTTATTGTAAGATTCTTCCATTCTCTTGAAAGTCAAAAGATACACTGCCAAAAGGGAATAATCTAATTTTAACATACTGGCATCTAAACATAGTACCTTTTTAAATGGGTGGCATTCCAAGGCTTGCGAATTGCTTCTGTGTTGCTAACTCTGCGAAGCTTGTATGCGCCCTTTCCAATCACTTTAGTGACTTCGTACGGGCCTTGCAATTTTGCTGTGAATTTTCTAGCATTTTGTTCCTTTGTATTGTCAGTGACTCTTCGTAGCACCCAGTCCCCAAGGCCGAACGCTCGATGTTTCATCTTCTTGTCATAACTATTCTTAATCATTTTCTGATAGGACGCAAGTCTTATCTGAGCTGCCTCCCTCTTTTCTTCCAAGAGGTCCAGATTTTGTTCGAGCAGTTGATTATTCTACCCCCTTTCTAGTACCTCTGTTCGGATTATTAGGGTAGACAGCTCGGTTGGTATCACTGCTTCAAATCCATAGGCCAGGCAGAACGGACTCTCATCGGTCGGATGCCTAGGCGTCGTTCGGTAGGCCCAGAGAACCTTTGGTAATTCCTTTAACCATTTGCCTTTACAGGCTTTCAGCTTCTTTCAAATACATTCAAAGATGGTCCGATTAGTTATTTCCGCTTGGCCATTCCCCTGTGGATATGATCTAGAGGAGAACTTTTGGTTGATCCCATATTTTTTAAAGAACTTTTCTATTGATTGGTTGTCGAAATTTGTGGTATTGTCCATGATAATGGATTTTGGCAACCCAAACCGACAGATGATGTTGCTCCGAATGAATCTTTTAACTTGAATGTGGGTGATTGTTGTGTAAGCTTCAGCTTCAACCCATTTTGTGAAGTAATCCGTGGCCAACGAAAATATTGTTTTGCTGTAGGCGGCCTTCGGGAGAGGCCTAACTGAGTCCATTCCCACTTCACGAAGGGCCAAGGATTGGCCATGGTGGTCAAATCCTCTGGAGGTTGGTGAGGTATTCTTGCATGTCGCTGGCATTTGTCACACTTGTATACTTCTCGACGTCTTAGGCCATGTAAGGCCAGAAGTACCGCTGGGTAATGGCTTTGTGAGCCAGCGATCGCCCACCTGAGTGGTTGCCACACACGCCTTTGTGAATTCTGGAGAGTATTCCCCTCGCTTCTGCAGGTACCACACATCTCAAGTATGGTTCTGAAAATGACCTTCTATACAGGTTTTCGCCGATCATGGAATATCTGGAAGAATTCATTCAAACTTTTCTTGCCTCTTCTTTAGAACTTGGCAATACTCCATGGACAAGATAGGCCTTGATAGGATCCATTCAGCTGGGTTGATTTTGTATGACCAGTACCTCTCTCTGGACATGGATACTAGGTATTTGTAAAGAGTCGATCAACACTGTGGAAAGAGTCAACGATTTCTAAAGATTGTATAGAGCTGTATAATGTACAGCTATGTATTTAGATATTGTACAGGTAGGTAGATCAGATCTGTTACCATATTTTTAGGAGTAGATTATTATCTGTTACCATAATTGTAGGAGTAGATTACTAGCTGTAAATTATATTTAAATAGGGAGTAATCTCTTGACTTGAGAAAATGAATATATGAATTCTTCCTGTGTTGTGCTCATGGTATCAAAGCTGGTTCTCCACTGGAACCAACTTTTGTTTTCTGCTTAATCCTGAAGTTTTTTTCTGCTTTGTTCTCGGCACTTACTACCTTTTGTTTTTTCCAGACCATTGATCAATCTGTTCATGGCACTTATTGCCTTTTTTTTCCAGACCATTGATCAATCTGTTCGTGGCACTTATTGCCCTTTGTTCGTTCAAATTATTACAGCATTTATTGTTAGTTAATCTTTTGTCGTGCTTCCTAAAGTTTTTTCAGGTCTCTTTTTTGGTGTTCTCTGTATTACGATCTCCCTGTTTTTTTACCCGAATCCTAGCTTGTGCTGCACTTGCCTCTGAAGGTGTTATCCTGTTTATTGAAGGTCTGGTCCAAAACCCCTAAGTGTAGAAAATGGCTGAAGAGAAAAATCCAGGCACCCCTAGTGGCTCCAATAAACCTGTAACTGCTGGTCTCAGTCCTTTACAAATTCCCTCAACTGACAACATGTCTCTGCAAATGTCTCTACAAAAACTCAATGGAAAAAATTATCTCAGGTGGTCTCAATCCATTATGTTGTTCATTAGAGGGAAAGGAAAACTCGGCTACTTAACTGGTGAAACAAAAGCTCCGGATATAGGGGATCCAGCGTACAATACATGGGATACGAAGAATTCCATGATAATGTCTCTAGTCATCAATTCAATGGAGCCTGAAATAGGAAATAATCACATGTTTTTTCCTTCAGCAAAGGATATTTGGGATGGAGTAAAGGAGACTTTTTCTGATCTAGAAGATTCAGCCCAAATGTTCGAGATCCAAACCAAGATATACGATTTTAAACAAGGAGATCATGATGTTACGAAGTACTACAGCATGCTACGAAGCTTATGACAGGAGTTGGATTTGTTCAACGAATTTAAATGGCATTGTACCATGGATAGTACTCAATATAAAAAAAGCCTGGAGAGAGATCGAGTATTCAAGTTCCTTATGGGTCTGAATAAGAACTTGGATGAAGTAAGAGGTCGTATACTTGGAAAGAAACCGCTGCCATCAATTGGAGAAGCTTTTGCAGAAGTTAGGAGAGAAGAAAGTCGACGATCAGTCATGTTAACCGCTGCTGCCCCAACAAATCCGGAGACCTCAGCTTTGGTTTCTAAAGGACCAAACAATAACTCTTTTAGCAATCAAAAAAACATACGAAAGGAAGAAAGAGTATGGTGTGATCACTGTAATAGCCCTCGTCACACACGGGAAACTTGCTGGCAACTACATGGTAAACCAGCCAACTGGAAAGGTATGCGACCACAGAACAGAGACAATCGGGGTATGCAGGCCAGTGTTGATAACTCAGGAAGTGCAGGACCAGCAAAGAGTTCAGAATCTGTTCCCCAATTTAGCAAGGAACAAATGGATCACCTGTGTAGACTTTTGAGTGAGTCCTCCTCTAATTCCAATTCTGGTACCTCCTCTTGTTCTGTCGCCCACCAAGGTAATCTTTTGACTGCTTTTAGTGCTTCAGCTGAAAAAAACAGTCCCTAGATCATTGATTCAGGTGCCTCCAATCATATGACCAGCTTGTCAACCTTGTTTACAACATATAATCCTTGTCTTGGTAACTCAAAAATTAAAATTGCTGATGGATCTTTCTCGGCTATTGCAGGAACAGGATCAATCCCTCTTTTAAAAGATCTGTTTTTACAGTCTGTTCTCCATGTTCCAAAACTATCTTGCAATTTAATATCCATTAGTAAACTGACAAAGGATTTAAATTGTGTTGCTAAATTCTCGTCAACTCAATGTGAATTTCAGGACTTGCATTCGGGGAAGACAATTGGCAGTGCTAAAGAGTATGGAGGTTTATACTATTTTGAGGATGAATTTACCTTGAGTGGACAAGCTCAAACAACAAGTTGTGATACTTCCTCTTCTGCTAATAGTGAAATAATGTTGTGGCACCGTAGGTTAGGCCACCCTAGCTTTCCTTATTTAAAGACTTTGTTTCCACTGTTATTCAAAAACAAACCTCTTTCATTGTTTCAGTGTGAAGTTTGTCAATTTTCTAAACATAAACATTTTGTTTTTCCTTCACAACCATATAAAGAGTCTTCCCCTTTTTCCATGATACATAGTGACATTTGGGGTCCATCTCGCACTCTTACCATTACGGGTGCTCGTTGGTTTATAACATTTATTGATGATCACTCACGTGTCTGTTGGGTTTTTCTGTTAAAGGAAAAATCTGAAGCCGGAAAAATATTTCAAAATTTTCACTCCATGGTGCTAACACAATTTCAAAGAAAAATTCAAATTCTCCGCACCGACAATGGCAAAGAGTATTTTCATTCCATTCTTGGCAACTTTCTATTACACAATGGAATCGTTCATCAGTCTTCTTGTTCTAACAGTCCTCAGCAAAATGGCATTGCTGAAAGGAAAAATAGACACCTATTAGAAGTAGCTCGATCTATAATGTTTACTTCTGAAGTTCCTAAACATTATTGGGGAGAGGCTGTCCTTACTGCCTCTTACTTAATCAATCGCATGCCAACTCGTGTTTTCCAATTTCAAACACCACTTTCTTTCTTTACCCAATCCTTTCCCAATGTTCGACTCTTTACCTCGATACCCCTAAAATTTTTTGGGTGCACTGCCTTTGTTCATAACCACAGTCCAAACAGAAGCAAACTCGATCCCCGAGCCTTAAAATGTGTATTCCTAGGTTACTCCCCAACTCAGAAAGGTTACAAGTGTTATGATCCTATCTCTCGCATATTCTATGTTACTATGAATGTCACCTTTTTTGAAAATCAGTCTTTCTTTCCCACAACTTCTCTTCAGGGGGAGAATCATATGCTTGAAGATAAGTTCTGGGAAGTTTTATTACCCATGTCTTTACAACCTTCAGCTTCACCTCTGTCTTCGCCCGCAATTGAACCAACAGTGACCACAACACCAAGGGGGGTGTCACCGCATGTTGCTCCACCAACTGAGCTTCATGTTTACTCAAGGCGACAACCAAATTCTCAAATAGCAAACGACCTTATCTCTCAGTATGGCCAGGAGTCTGAACCAAATGCAAGTTCATCAGGTAACATTTCTCCCATTCCTATATCGGATTTGGAGTCAACAGATGACCTTGATCTACCCATTGCTCTTAGAAAAGGAATTAGAACCTATACACAACACCCCATTTCCAAGTTTGTTTCGTTTCATAGACTGTCCTCCTCTTTTAAAGCTTTTGCCACTAATCTGTCATGTCTAGAAATTCCCAGGTCTATACAGGAGGCTCTAAATGTTCCTGAGTGGAGGAAAGCCGTTTTGGAGGAAATGCGGGCCTTGGAAATGAATAACACTTGGGAGATGGTTGATCTTCCAAGAGATAAGAAACCAGTGGGATGTAAATGGGTGTTTGCAGTCAAGTACAAAGCTGATGGATCTATTGAAAGATATAAGGCAAGGTTGGTTGCGAAGGGCTTTACACAAACATATGGTATTGATTATCAGGAGACATTTGCACCAGTGGCAAAAATGAATACAATCAGAGTTCTTTTGTCTCTAGCTACCAATTTTGATTGGCCTCTCCACCAACTTGACGTAAAAAATGCTTTCCTAAATGGGGAGTTAGAAGAAGAAGTGTACATGAATTTACCTCCTAGATTTGAGAAGAAACGTGGAAGTAATAAGGTGTGCAAGCTAAAGAGATCCCTCTATGGATTGAAACAATCACCACGGGCATGGTTTGAGAGGTTTACCAAGTCTATTAAGCAACATGGATACCTCCAGAGTCAAGCTGATCATACACTCTTTTTCAAACACATGGAAGATGGTAAAATCACTATTCTTATAGTGTATGTTGATGATATAATTATGACTGGTAATGACAGTGTTGAGATAGAGAAATTGAAGCGGATTTTGGCCGGTGAATTTGAGATAAAGGATCTAGGCCCTTTGAGATATTTTCTTGGTATGGAAATTGCAAGGTCCAAGAAGGGAATTTTTGTCTCACAAAGAAAATATACCCTTGACTTACTCAAGGAAACGGGATTACTTGGTAGTAAACCTGCTGAGACACCTATTGATCCTAATCACAGACTCGGTAGTGAAACCAAGGGATGCCCTGGAGATAAAGAGCAATATCAAAGATTAGTAGGGAAGCTAATTTATCTCTGTCATACTAGAGCAAACATTGCATTTGCAATTAGTGTAATCAGTCAATTTATGCACGCTCCAGATGAGAAACATTTTGAAGCAGCTTATAGAGTTCTTAAGTACTTGAAAAGAACTCCAGGGAAAGGTTTATTCTTTGAGAAGAATAATCATATGCAGGTTGAGGCGTTCACTGATGCTGACTGGGCTGGATCAGTTTGTGATAGAAGATCAACTTCTGGGTATTGTACATTTGTTGGAAGAAATCTAGTGACTTGGAGTAGTAAAAAGCAGTCTGTGGTTGCAAGAAGCAGCGCTGAGGCAGAATTTAGAGCAGTTGCACAGGGAGTTTGTGAACTGTTATGGTTAAAAAAACTACTTAAAGAATTAAAGGTTCCTATGTCTAGCCCTATGAAACTGTATTGTGATAACAAGGCAGCTATAAACATCTCTCATAATCCTGTTCAGCACGATCGTACTAAACATGTTGAGGTGGACCGCCATTTTATTAACGAAAATCTTGAAAGGGGTGTGATTTGTATGCCTTTCGTACCAACCGAACAACAACTTGCTGACATTCTCACGAAAGGATTACCAAAAACGTCTTTTGAATCAATAACTAGCAAGCTGGGAATGACTGATATCTTCGAACGAGCTTGAGGGGGAGTGTGGAAAGAGTCAACAATTTCTAAAGATTGTATACAGCTGTATAATGTACAGCTATGTATTTAGATATTGTACAGGTAGGTAGATCAGATCTGTTACCATATTTTTAGGAGTAGATTATTGTCTGTTACCATAATTGTAGGAGTAGATTACTAGCTGTAAATTATATTTAAAAAGGGAGTAATCTCTTGACTTGAGAAAATGAATATATGAATCATTCTTCCTGTGTTGTGTTCAAGCACTATTCTGATCATGTCCGGCTGAGCTGTCGAGGCTGAACACGTTAGCCTATCGGCCTTCAAGTTCAACTTTCTTAATACACGAGAAACCCTAACTTGGTTAAACTCTTTGAGCTCTCTTTCTACCAAGTCTTTATAGGCTTTCATGCGATCATCTTTTGGTGTATAATCCCCACTAATTGTTTCAGGATTAACTGAGAATCACTAAAAACTTACAACTTTTTACCTGAAGTGTTTGCGCCAATCTTAGACCTGCTAGCAAGGACTCGTATTCAGCTTCATTGTTTGAGGCTAGAAATTCTAGATGGATTGCTTGCTATAAAGCAGTTTGTCTAGAGTTTCGATCTCTATTCCAATACTTGATCCTGCCCGCGTCGATGATCCGTCGACATAAAGTTTCCATTCGGGCTAAACCGGAACTTCTGATTCTTCATCGCTTTCTGGCTCATTCTCAAGTAAGAAATCTGCAACTTCCTGTCCTTTTATAGCAGTCTGAGGTTCATAGGTTATGTCGTAGATGCCCAACTCGATTGCCCATTTAGTGACTCTCCCCAACAGATTAGGCTTATGAAGAATTGCTCTAATCGGGAATTTGGTTGAGACGATGATTGGGTGAGCCTCAGAATAGTGCGTAAACTTCCTCTTTGCTTGGACCAAGGATAGCACAATTTTCTCCATCTTTGAGGACCATTCGTTTTCTTCAGCCCCCCATACCCCTTTTCCCTTTGCCTTGATGGCATCGAAGAAGGGCTTGCATTTGTCAGAGAGCCGAGAGATTAATCTACTCAGAGCGGCGATACGCCATATCAAAATATGAATATCCCTGTGAGTTTTTGGTTCTTCGTTATAAAGAAGGGCCTTCACCTGAACTCGGCTTGCCTCTATCTCTGTTCGGTTCACTATGTGTCCCAGAAACTATCCCGAATAAACCCCGAAGTAGCACTTTAATGGGTTCAGTTTCATGTTGTGGTTTCTCAGGGTGTCGAATACCTCCTGTAGGTGCTTAGGTGGTCCTCCTTTTTGAGACTTTTTACCACCATGTCATCTATGTAGGCCTCGATCATTTGGCCCATCAGATTCTTAAAGACTTTGTTGACCAGTCGTTGGTAGGTTGCTCCAGCATTCTTCAGGCCGAACAACATAACTTTGTAACAGTAGATACCCTTTTCGATGATGAATGATGTTTCCTTCTGATCATCAAGGTTCACTGGAATTTGATTATAACCAAAGTATGCATCAATGAATGTCAATCGTTCGTACCCGGTCGTGGCATCGATCATTTGATCGATCTTGGGCAGAGGAAAACTGTCTTTAGGGCAAACCTTGTTCAGATTAGTGAAGTCTATACAGATTTGCCACTTGCCATTCTTCTTTTGAACTACTACCACATTTAAACGCCAATCTGGGAACTAGACTTCCCTGATGAAGCATGCTTGTAAAAGGTGATCTATTTCTACTACAATGATCTGATTCTTTTCTGGAGCAAATCGTCTTTGCTTTTGATTCACTGAAGGGTAGCTCGAATTGACGTTGAGCGCATGGCATGATACTGATGGATCTATGTAGGGCATGTTTGTGTGATCCTAGGCGAAAACATCCACATTCTTTTTCAGCAATTGTAGTAACTGTGTTCTGTCTGTCTGGCATAAAGAGGTCCCAAGATTTGTGGGATCCTTGCCGGGAGAGATCTCTACCTCTTCGAGCGGCTCCTCGGTTGGCTTCTATCTTTTTTGCCCTAGTGGAACGCCCTTTGGCAGAGGGTTTCATAATTACTATTTAGTCGGCTCTTCCTGCACCGCCTTTCTCTTAGTGTAAGAGCATAACATTTCTTAGCAACCACTTAATCTCCCAAGATGTCAACTGTATCCCTTTCGTTCGGCGCTATACACGTTAACTGGAGGAGCTTCGAAGGGACTCCTTGCATCCTGTGTATCCAACCTTTTCCCATTATCATGTTGTATGAAGAGTTGAAATCAACGATGACGAAGATTTCGGTCAAAGTTCTTGTTGCTGCTATTACTGGGAGCTCCATTACTCCTACTGGGGTTACTTGCTTGCCGTCAAACCCTATCAGTGGCTCGGCAATAGACTTAACATGCTCCAATTCTAGGCCCATTTGTTGGAAGGCTGACAATGTCAGAACGTTGGCACTGCTCCTTGCATTCACCAATATTCTCTTTACTTCACACTATGAGGCTGATCACAAGCGGGTCCTCATGCAGCATTTCGATTCTGCTCATATCCTCATTCGTGAAGACGATTGACATACTGGCCGAATGGTTATGTACTGAGTGGACTTCTCTGATCTTTTGGAATTTCTGGGCATTCTTGAGGTGTGGCTGCCTTTCGGATTCACTTTCTCGATCCAAGGCTGGTCGACCATGAATAGCATTGATAACACAAACGAGAGCGAGGTTATACTATTTATTCGCCTTTTGTTGGGATTGGTCGAAGGGTTTGGCTTGTTCTTCCTGAACGACATACTCTAACTGTCCACCTTTAGCGATTAGAGCCTCCACTTGTTGCCTCAAACTTTTGCACTCATTGGTGATGTGGCCAAAGTCACTGTGGAGAGAACAATGTTTGTTCTTATTCCTCTGTTCTGGAGGTTATCTGATGGTCGATGGTGAGCGAAAGATTCCTTTGCTCTTATTTTCATAGTAAAGCCTGGCTAGAGACACCTTTAAAAGAGTGATCTCCTCAACTTTCTGCTTTTTCACAATCTCTGGTGCAGACAAAGGAATAACCCGAAGTGGTTTTGCCTTAGCAACCTGGGTTTTTGTTCGTTGTGTTATAGTGATCAAGGTCGATCGTTGTCTTCTAGCCGCCTCATCCTCTTCTATCCTTAGATACTTCTGAGCTCCGAAGTTCAGGTCATCCATATTTCTCGAGGTGCATTTTACCAGGGATCGGTGGAAACCCTCTTCTAGAAAGATTGCTATCTTGAAAGCTTCCACTACCGCGGTCTAATCGCACTAATCTATCATTGACATCTCCAAGTTGAAATGGGTTAGAAAAGATTTTAACGTCTCCCTTTTAGCTTGTCTTATGGTAAATAACGAGGAGATTGTCCTTTTTCGCTCCTGGTTTTTGCATACTGGGCCACGAACAGTTCACACAGTCTGCCAAAATTCGGGATCGAATGGGGCGGTTGCTGTTTAAACTAGAGTAACGCTGGTCTAGCCAGATTGGACAGAAAGATTTTGCACATGAACGCATCATTTTCGGCGTCCAGAGTCATCTTCTATTGGTACTAGTAAATGTATTCCACCGGATCTGTCTTTCCATCGAAGGTTGTGAACGTAGGCAGGGTGAACCTCCTTGGCCTTTCAGTTCTAATTATATTCTCCGTGAAGGGAGATTTGGTCAGCCTGGTCGTAGCGAGCACTCGGTTGGTTGGATAGCTGGACCGGTCACCATTTAGTTCGTCAATCTTCTATTGCATCTAAACCCTCCACTCTGGGTAGAACTGTGCAGGGTTGACCTGATCTTCGCTGGGTTGGCCTAGATTAAAGTTCCTGCCGACGAGTTAGTTGTAATGCGAGGTACTCAACAAGTGGTTACTCAATCCAGCCTCTTCATTCCGTTGTCGTCCAGGGTTTCTCATGCTTTCTACACGCTCTACCCTTGCTTGGAGATCAGCAATCTGTTGACGCAGAGCTTCGTTCTACTGGGTAAATTGCTGAACATTTGGGCGTGCCAGAGGATCTTGAAAGTTTGGCTGTGCCAAAGGATCCTGGACGTTTGGTTCTATAGGCAGTACCCCCCTTTGATTCCTAGGGGGTCTGCCCAGATCTGCCACATCATAAGTATTTGTTCTCGTGTCCACCATGATTGCAAGTTTTTCAAGTTTTGAATTGGAAAACGATTAATCGCTTCCTACAGACGGTGCTAAAGTGTAGGTACAAAAATTGCTTAGCTAATTATTGCTAATTAATTCAATGCACACACTCAAAAAAATACAGAACACAATATTTTCAGAGATAAATTCAAGAGAGGATTCGCGGATCCCTTTCATTCATATGTCCTTAGATATTTATACAAGTTTAGATATTTTAAACTCTTATTTGCAGTTATCTTTACTCTCAAGAATTTGAATTTTTTTTTAGTGTGGACTCTTGTTTGGTTTGGGTTGTTTCAGACTTTAAATGGGGCGACTAGGCCCTGTTAGCCTTTTGGGTTTTCTGCTGATACTTGGGCTCAAACCAACTTGGGCTTGGTCCATTTTTGTACCAGTTCAACCCTTTGGGCTAAGTGAGAATTTTACCCCTACAATAAGTTAAACAAAACAAAAAAAAGAGCTAATGATAAGGCAATAATTGGATTGTTATGACAACCTCACTCATCAATATTTAAACTAAATATTCTATATAAAAACACAAAAAATAATTAAATAAAGTCCAAAGGTCTAGAGTTACTTTACCATGATTAAGATGACGATTGAGAATCAAAAATTCTTTGGTCGTGATAGGAAAAATGTAAATGGGTTCACAAAATTTTGCGGCACTTTGGGTGCACAGATGTCCCTGAGTCCTTGACTCAAACTCCGCCTGTTTTGAGCCAAAAAATCGGAAACCAATTCCATTGGATTGCTTCGATGGCCTGTCTATGGAGATGGTGATTGTGATTAGGTAACTTTAAGGTAGCAAGGGGGGTCTCTCCTTCCGAGTTTGCGTTACTTTGTTACCGAAGACTTAATATTACCCGGTTTGTTGGTGATAATATGATGGTGGAGATGGTGTGTGAAATGGGGTGCTCTATGAATAGTAAAATGGAGAAGACATAGATGGAAAAGAGAAGTAAGCATCGGATGCATTCCATTGATATATTAGGTGAAAATTTTGGATTACAAAGAGAGGATTAAATTAAACTAAATGTAGATAGAGAAAGACTAAACTAAACTATATCTAAGGAAGATGAGAGAACAAGGAACAACTAAGTAAAGCAAAATACAACTAGATTAAGGCAACATCTAAGTTACACTAAAGCTAAAGTAAAGCTAAACCACAACTAGATTAAAGCTAGGAGTAGAATAAGATAATGGTGTAACATTAGATTTGTAAATAGAGAGAATAAAAACTGGGACTTCTGTTGGTGTGTGGGGACCCCTTCCTTTGAAAACAAGGGCCCTATTTATAAAGCGAGCGAGGGAAAGCTTGATGGTTTTAGATGTTGACAAGTGACTCTCTCAATCTTCTAATCCGACCCATGTGGGTTTTTTAGTGGTCAGTGGAGCCAATGCAACAGCACTTGGAAACATAATTTTTTACTTTTTGGTGAAAGAATCTATGGGCTTGTTCTTGCAACTTGTCCCTTTTTCCTCTTCAGGTTTTGCGGCACTACTTAAGGCATTATGCGGCTAACTCCTACAAAATTACCCTTTCCCATATGGAGCTCAGATGTCCTTCCATTGCCATTTTGCTGGTGGATGACTTAGCCTTTAAAGTGCCAAAATCCATGTGGCCCTTGATTGATCATGTCGTGTAGCTGTCATGTCTATGGTAACAACCTGACAACATCCCAATCTCTAATTGTTGTTTATCCTATAAGTGATCAGCCAACTCACATTTGATGAAATTATTTGGCCACTGCACTCATTTCACACATAAACAAGGTTGGCTGTCATATCCAGTCTCCGTCAACTACTCCAAAGCATTTTTCAAGTGAAAATGGTGAGTATAAACTTCGCTCAAAAGGGGAACGCATCCAGCAACCTACAAAAGGGCCAAATAGGGCCCTTAGACACTCAGAATTTCTAAAAAATTCACTATCTCCCCTATAGATTTAAAATTTCTCCCCTGAAGCCAAAAAAGTAAAGTATTAAGCATAGAGAACTTAACCTCGCTAACGGGATTTTCCTCTCTCTCGAAGGATCGCTTATTCCTTTCCTTCCACAAGGACCACCAAAGACACAAAGGCGCAACTCTCCAAGCATCCCGAGCCTAAGACCCAACAGGGCAACGTCTCCAAGCCTCAAGGAAACTCCTAGCGGAAAAAGGCACAACCCACTGAAGCCTGAACAACCCAAGGAGCATAACCCAACAATCACGAGCCACAGGACAACAAAGAAGGAGGTGATAAACCAACTCCGCATCTCCTCAGCTTGTCAACTATATGAACTCGACCCCAATGTTGAGTGAACCACCACCCCTATGTTGAGTGAATCTGATAAGATTGGTCGATCTCGGCCTCGACATTTTTCTCAAAACAGAGATGCGGTCGACACTTAGTGAGCCATCCCCACCCTGATTCCTCAAAATTCGGGTTTCAAGATTGGTTGTCGTCGACCTATGCCAAGTCCATTCTAAATAAAGGGCTCGGGGACTGTCCCTTGCCCTCGGATCCTGCATTAACCACTGGAATATAGTCAAAAGTTGGTGAGATCCACCAATTCAGTAGGGTTGTTAAGCTTTAAAATAAATTCTCCCATAAAAAAGTGAAATATTAACCCTCTGTGCTATGGTCGACCATGGTTATTTCTTTTGAATTTTCTAGCTGCCACCATTTTAATGGGTCTTCACGACTAAGAAAACTAATATTCTCAAGTTGGTTTTCTGGACTCCTTTGAGTCCTCTTACCAACAGCCATTTTCTTGCTTTTGGCTGTCATTGGCTTGTAAGTTGTAACAAATATCGGCTTTAATGTCATTTGAAGACCATACATGGTGGTGAGATCCACCAATTCAGTAGGGTTGTTAAGCTTTAAAATAAATTCTCACATAAAAAAGTGAAATATTAACCCTCTGTGCTATGGTCGACCATGGTAATTCCTTTTGAATTTTCTAGCTGCCACCATTTTAATGGGTCTTCACGACTAAGAAAACTAATATTGTCAAGTTGGTTTTCTGGACTCCTTTGAGTCCTCTTACCAACAGCCATTTTCTTGCATTTGGCTGTAATTGGCTTGTAAGTTGTAACAAATATCGGCTTTAATGTCATTTTAAGACCATACATGGTCGTGTTTAAACATTTGTAAATTATTGCAAGTCAGTTGCTTTCTTTGTAAGAGACATTATTTCTTGGAAAGCCACCTACATGGCTTTTAACTCCGATCATACCATTTTTAAATGCTCTTTTACCCAATTGGAAATCTCATCGGGTGTTCACACAATTTTGCGACTTTTCGGGTGCTAGGGAGTGCAAGAGTTTTTTACGCGGACTCGGGATCAGAAATAAATTCTTGGGCCGACCGAGCCGATGCCCGGTCTATGGAGATGGGGGCTAAAATCATGCGATTGTAAGGAGGCAAAGGAGGCTCCTTCCAAGTTAGTATTGCTTTGATACCGAGGACTTAAATAATACTTGGTTGGTGATATGATAGTGGAGATGGTGTGTGAGATGGACTGATCTATGAATAGTAAAATGGAGAAGACGGAGATAAAAAAGTGATGTATGCACCGGACCATGCATCAAACTAATACATTCTATGAAAAAACTGTTTTACGAGGGAGAGAATTATATTAAACTAAATGCAAAGAGAGAAAGACTAAACTAGACTATATTTAAGGAAGATAAGGACCAAGGTACAACTAAGTAAAGCTAAAGTATAACTAGATCAAGGCTACATATACATTATACTAAACCTATAGTCAAGCCAAAGTACAACTAGATTAAAGCTAGGAGTAAATAAAGCTATAACATTAGAGTTGTAGAGAGAAAATGAAGACAGAAACTTGTGTTGGTTCGGGGTTTGGGTTTAGAGCCTTACTTTGAAGACAAAGGGCTCTATTTGTAGGGTTGGGGAGGGGAAGCTTGATGGCTTCAGATGCTGACATGTGGCTCCCTCAATCTTCTAATCTGGCACATGTGGGTCTAATGTTGGTTGGTGGAGTTAATGTAGCCCTTCCAATGGTTGTAGCTAGGGATGGCAATAGGGCGGGGGGCCCTTCCTTGTCCCCACCCCTATTTAAGTTCCTCCACCCCAAACCCGCCCAAAACCATTTAGAAAAGAACCTCCCACACCCGTTTAAGTTCCCTCGTCCCGGCACGTTTAAATTCCAAATCAATTTTTTTCCCTAATTTTCCTACTCAAATTTTAAAAACTCATACTTAGGAATATAAACCAAATAATATTCTTCCAAAATTTACACAATTGTACCAAATTAACCAAATAAACATCAACATTCTTCCAACAACAAGAGTAATTTTGTTTATAACATATGGTACAAGGGTATTGTATTTGATTATTTAACATTATAAATGGGGCGGGTGACCTTCCCCCATCCCTGCCCCGCACCACGTGGGTTTTCACTATAAAATTCGTCCTCACCCAAAACTATTAAACGGGCCTCTAAAATCGTTTTAAACATGGCGGGCTATTTTGCCATCCCTAACTGCAGCACTTAAGAACAAAATTTTTCCCCTTTTGATGAGAGAATCTCTAAGCCTTTCTCCACAACTAGTCCCTTTCCTTTTTAGGCTTTATTGTGCTGCAACTCCTGCAGAATCAATCTTCGCCATATAGAGCTCATATGTCTTTCCTTAACCACCATTTTGCTGGCCAATGACTTACCCTTTCACATGCCACCCACATTTGGACTCAGCAAAATTGCTTGTAAACCACCATTACTATGTTGAGCATATATGACAATGTTGGTCAATGTCAGCCTCAACTATTTTGTCGGTGGGCTTGATGGACTTGGTGAGCCACACAACCCCACCCTAAGCCAAGTCGATGCTGGTTGTCCATTGTTAAGTCATGTGAACAACACATGACATGTTTCCACAACTAATTTGCAAGGTACATCAGCCTACTTCACTTGGTGACTTCACCTCCGATGTTGCCACTATATGACATCAAGGTATGTGACACACATTGATCCCTCATGATTCCACATGGCCAAATATGATCCAAATTGGAACCAAATTGGGTGTCAACAATATGTTAAAAAATCAAATTTTGAAATATGATAAGTTTCTAAAGCACGACCAATAGAGAAGTAACAAAGATAAAGAAGACCAAAGTTACCACTGATCAGACTCTGTAGGAAAACCTACAATATTGTTCAATATTTTTAAAATAACACACATATCAAGCTCTAGAAAGCAGTCACACAGCGACTATATCAATACAATATAACTCATGGGGATCACAAATTATGACAACAGAAAAAACTTAAAAGAGAATATTCAAGTATAAAAGTTTCAATACTCTAGCAGTAAAAGAAAAAATATAACAAGTCTAAAGGTCTATGATTGCATCCTTGGATCTAATTGGTATATAAAATAAAATTCACTCGGGTTTCTCTTGGACCATAAACTAATGATAAGGAGAATAATTGGACAGCTATGACATAGCCTCTCTCCTCAGCAGTAAGTATAAAATTTTCTATATGAATACAAACACCAGTCTTAAGTTCCTGAGGCATTGTGACAATGATTAAGATGACTATTGAGAATAAAAAGTTTTTGGAGTGATTGAAAAACTTGAATGATAAAAAAACTAAGAATAAATATGGTAAATATGACTATTATAAAGTAGGCCCACGAGAGAAGTAAGAAAGATAAAGCAGACCAAAGTCATCACTAATAAGGCTTCCGAAATAAACCATAATTTTGATCAATATTCAGGAATACCACCCATAACAAGCTCTAGAAAGCGGTCACATACCGGTCATATAAATACAATATATGTTATGAAGGTCTTGATACCAGGCAGACAACTTCAAAGATCGATTCGTACAAAATTTTTATTACTCCAACAGAGAAAACAAACCAGAGGACCTAATTCCAGATGAGGAATATTAGGACATGATTCCAGAATCTAAAAGGAGAAAATGTAAAGTAACTATCAGAGTATCAGGTGAATTGCCAATAGACATGGCCATGCGCATTAGGCATGAGAATGAGATCAAATCTCATCTACCCTCCCAAGAGCATGATCCTAACATAAGATTTTCAGATTGATTAAACCTTGGTCACAGTGGATTAAGATTTGCAGAAGTTTAAGCAGTGAATAGGGTTTGAGTCAGAGTCAAAGTTTAGATCTACGAGTTCTTGTACTAGTGGAAATTATTTGAACTTCTTAACTTTATCAGTTAATCCGTGTTTAACTTTGCATCAAAGTTCAATCACTCCAAAATACTTGGTCACAATAATTATTTTCAACTTCTTAACTTATCAGACTTAAGTTAATCTGTGTTTAACTTTGTGTCAAAGTTCAATCACTCCAAAATACTTGGTCACGGTTGACTAAAATTTGCAAAAGTTAAATTAATGAATGGCGTGTAGCTCAAAGCCAGAGCTAGAACCATAAGCACTAGTACTATTTATTCCATAAGTGGAAAATATTTCCATCTATGAACTTATCAAACTTTTAGCTAATCTATGTCTAATTTTGAGTTAAACCTCAATCTCTTCAAAATAGAATTTATCCATATCATTTGATAAAAACTTGAAATCAAACTCTAATAACATCTAGTCTCAGGAATTGCCAAACTAATTGGCATATTTCTTTTAAAAACACGAAAGAGTGTAATTAATGAGAGGAACATCTTCTGACTTAGGTCTGCCTTATCTTACGATCATAACATAAAAAGTGATGGAGTCCTAGAAACCTGCATGTATGACACACTTAGGATTATGCAGACTGTGAACAAACCACCTATAAAAAGTAACATTGGTTTCCCAAAACATGAAAATCCACATGCAACTAACCTCTTCTCTTTCCAAGTACTGATCCTCTGATAAGAAATCCACAGCTTCTGAACCTAGAAAGGAGTTAGTGAACCAGCGCATTTTATAAAACCGGTCTTTAATGACGATAGATTCTCTCATTTTTCGGACAATAATAGCTAGCTCATCAACCGCCCCAGAACTGGACTCATCATCCTCACCAGAAAGTGGTGGTAAAGGAGCTTCAGATGATGCCCTTTCTGTAACAACATACTCGATCTTCTCATCAAGTTTGCCAGACTCATCCAAGCCCTTTAGCTCACCCAATCCTCCAATAAGGACTTCATTAAAAAACACTCTAGGAACAACAGATGACCCGGAAATTTTCTCTAGTTCCAGCTTTCTGCTGGGGTATATATCAATATTAATCTCAATGTATCTGAGCCTTTTCCAGTGTAGAAATAGCCTAGCCTCTTTGCAATCCTGGCATCCTAACCTTGTATATAATATAACTCTTCCTTTCATGTCTGGTGGTTGTGCCGATTCTTTAACTAACTCCTCCTGCAGTACAACTTTCTTTTCTGCATCAACATCACGCGAGATCTTAATAAAACTAAAGGGATTCCATCCAGATCTTTCTACTGGTTTTTGAGAGACTTCTTGGGCTTCACTTCTTTTAGGAGAATCCACAGGCTCCTTTATATAGCAATGGCTGTTATCATTCTTATCTTCAACATCAGGAACATTCTGTCCATCGTCACTTTTTCCTGAGATGCGACGCAGAACACTGGAAACTGCAATTACACTCTTCTCCCTGACAAAGGTTTTAAGAGCCACTGCTTTCTCAGGCCAAGCATAACCTCGACTCTCTGGATCAAGATCCGAACGAGTAGATTGGCTCCTGTTAGCTTCCATTCCAGGAACCTCTGTCCCGTCAAAGATAGGCTCCACCTCCTCCCCACTAACTTCCTTGAGTTTTTTGTTTATTCCTTCTTCATTTTCGAACCCCAATTCCCTACTCTCGTCCATCCTGTCTTTCAAGTTATCTAACTCTTTTTCATTGACTATACTGGGACCTTCTGCATTTTTATCCGATGATTTCATAACCCTATGTGATTTTACTAGGTCCTCTTTCTGACCATCAAGTTTATCTACCGCCAACTTTTCAGAAGATGGAGATATCGAAACAATTTTCAAAGAAGAGTCTTCCTTTTCGTGGTCATCTTTCTCAAAAGCAGGTCTATCCCCCTCCTTTTCAGCCGCTGGAGAATTTACCATGTATTTCCTTGCAGACTTTTCCCTTTCCTGGTCTTCTTTCTGAACATCAGGTAAATTTACCTCCATTACATCAGTGGGAGTTCTTACTGAATTTTTTTTAGTAGAATCTTCCTTTTCAAGGGCTTTATTCTGAACATTAGGAGTTTCACCCTCCTTTTTATCAGCTGTTGAAGTCTTCACTGAATTTTTCTTACTGGAATCATCCATTTCCAGGCCTTTTTGCTGAACATGAGATGTATCTCCCTCCATTTCATCAATTGGAGTTCTTACTGAATTGTTTTTAGAAGAATCTTTCTTTTTGAGGGCTTTATTCTGAACATTAGGAGTTTCACCCTCCTTGTTATCAGCTGTTGGAGTCTTCACTGAATTTTTCTTACTAGAATCATCCTTTTCCAGGCCTTTCTGTTGAACATCAGGTGTATCTCCCTCTGTTTCATCAATTCGAGTTCTTATTGAATTTTTTTGAGTAGAATCTTCCTTTTCGAGGGCTTTATTCTGAACATTAGGAGTTTCACTCTCCTTTTTATCAGCTGTTGGAGTCTTCACTGAATTTTTCTTATTGGAATCATCCTTTTCCAAGCCTTTTTGCTTAACATCAGGTATATCTCCCTCCATTTCATCAATTAGAGCTCTTACTGAATTTTTTTTAGTAGAATCTTCCTTTTCGAGGGCTTTATTCTGAATTTTTTCACCCTCCTTTTTATCAACTGTTGGAGTCTTCAATGAATTTGTCTTATTGGAATCATCCTTTTCCATGCCTTTTTGCTGAATGTCAGGTGTATCTCCATCCTTTTTTTCAGCAATAGAAGAAACTATCACATTTGTCTCAGTAGAGTCTTCCTTTTCCATTATGCCAGCAATATATCAAGTTCAAAACCCAACCCACTGATACATGGCTTTCAGATGATGCAAATCCTTCCAATTGTTGATTTTGAAAATTTAGGGAGTTACTTGCAGCATTCTGTAACAAGTTCAGATGAGGGTTTAAATATTTTGAAAAACCAAATAAATAATAAGAATAAATATAACTTTCTATCAAATTTTTCCCTAACCCCTAATTTGATACAAATACAATCATAAAAAGAAGATGGCATAGAGGTAGAACTGTGTGATATGACTTCTAGTCTATGCTATATTTTGCTTCAACATCTGCATTGACAAGGTAACGTTCTAATATAGTAACCTGGAAAATTTTATTAAATCACCAAAAAAGAAAAAAAAACTTGTGGATTTAATGATACAAGGAGATAGAAGAAAAAATGGGCATTGTAGTTCTTTCATTTATGTTGATAAATGACACTAAAGTTTCTCCTTTATTTAAAGCAATTCTTTCATTTATGTTGATAAATGAGGCTAGGGTTTCTCTTTTATTTGAAACACCACCCATCATTGGCCTAATGAATGCACTG
Source organism: Cornus controversa (assembly GCA_026545225.1). Lineage (NCBI taxonomy): Eukaryota > Viridiplantae > Streptophyta > Magnoliopsida > Cornales > Cornaceae > Cornus > Cornus controversa. The sequence continues at coordinate 6,460,036 of CM048854.1, read as the reverse complement.
GTACTTCCAGGTTCAATTCTTATAAAAATCCTTCACAAGTTTTTGAATTGCAACAATGGATATGTAAATGGTCAATCTACAGTAGGAAAGTTGCAAGGCTTGACTCACTAGTGATACTATTGCTGACAGTAAATCGAACAAGTGGCAACACCTTTTCTAGAAAGGGCCACACTTGAAGCCCCTCCACCAATATACATGCACAAACACACACAAGTGCCATGCATGTAGACAAAACACCTAGATTTAAAACAATGAGAAATGTCAATAGGGTGTACTGAATATATTGCTCTTGATGGGGGTGCCCAATAAGATTAATAAAATAAATATATCTGTAAAGATAAAGCAGTTCAAACAAGGATTTGCCCAGATGCCAAATTCATTACAAAGAAGGCATAATCATTTATCATCAAATGACTGTTCAAAAAGAGTAACAATTAATCATTTCAGATTCAGAATAATCTTTGAGATACATACCCAAATATACATACATATACAAAGATTTCAGGGGGAAAAAGATAAATGAAAGAAAAATTAAGTAAACATAGAATGAAACTAAATAATGACAATTGTCAAGAAGAAACAAAAATAATGCTCATAAACTCCAAACAAATGCATAGACAAAAAAATATGAACATAAAGACTCACATGTACAAAAGCCAAACAAATCATCTAAAAGATAGTTTAGCAGATGAAGTTTAACATAATTTTTTGGTAATAAACGTACAAAGCATTTTAATCTCATCAAAACCACCAAAAAAAGTATTAACCATCAACATAATTGATAACAAAAAGGAATCTGCAATTCATGTTGAGGAAAATCTATCATTTATCATTTATCATTATCATTTATATGTATGTGTGTGTATAACTATATACATGTATACGTCAGTGCGAAAATGAAAAGAGAAACTTACATATCTGAGTTCGATATGAGAGAGAGAAGAAAAATAGAAGAATAGAGAGATCTGAAAATAGATAAATTACGAAATGGAAATGAACAACGTGATTAGAAAATAGATAGTATTAAGAACTGGAATTGAATTGAAACCGTCGTAGAATTGGGGGAAAAAGGTACTTATCAAGAATAAAGACTTTTTACTTTAGACATATGAGGTTGGATTAAGACCAGCGCGAGAAGCGGGAAGTCCTTCTATTATTATGATATTTATTGCAAGCATACCCTCGATTGTTTCTCATATTACCAAATAGCCATTATACCCACTTTGGGCAAAGGGTTGTCATATGCTAGCAGTATATATATATATAGAGAGTGTTTGGATTGGTAAGGCGGAAGAGTTTCGGAATCCAAAAAGAGCGTTTAAAGGAAGTTAGGGGGTACCAACTTCCTGATTTAGCTTCTGCTTCTCTTTTTCTTCTATGTAAAAGCTGAAACAAAAGCTCTGCCAAACAGGGCCATACTCCATTTGCAATTAGATACTTCAACCATCAATTTTCCTTCAAGAATTACTATTTTGGCGATCATTGTGGTTGTTTTTTGTACTGGGTCGAGAGATTGCTCTCTATTTAAAAGTTTAAGTTATTAGATAATTTGTTACATACTCATCCATTTATAATCAATCACTTTCTCATCCGAATTCGATGTGGGACAAGACCCTCTAACATTTTCCCCTATCTGAACTCGCAATGCCCTCGTTACGGTAGGACCATCCTGCCTATCCGTCATCCTAATTACGGGAGGACTTAGTAACGACCCAAACCCAGATTCCAGTCGAGTAGGCGCTAGGCGTAGAAACGGATAAAGGATTGGGTCTGACTCTTATACCAACTGTAACGGGTCAGACGTTTTCCTCTACCTAAAAGCCTAAGTTATTGGGTAGTACTGCATATCCACCCATTTTTACCTAATCACTTTTCTATCCGGATCTGACGTGGGACAAGACCCTCTAACATTTTCACAACTCTAGTCTCATATGTCTCATGAGACATTTTTTTTTTCGAATAATAAAAAATTAAATTAGAGAGAAGAAAAGATAACAAATATATCGGAAATTTTATTGAAAAATGAGTCCTTGAAATTTGTATTGTTTGATTAAATAGAAAGGAGTAACGAATGATTTAATAATTATACCAATAAATAATTAAAAATACTTTTTAAAAGTGTATTTGTGTGTATATATAAACCAGGAAGATGTTTCTTTCTTTACTCAAGGACCTAAGTGTAGTTTATAAATAAATAAAAATGGTCATATTTTTATCTAGATGAATGGAGTCACCTCAATAAATAAATTGATTTGGAATAAAGGATTTGAATTAACATAAATGGTTGACTATTAAAAGTTGGATTCCAAAGTTCTAATGTAATATTAGATAAGAGGTTTGAAAAAACAATTATTACAATCATTGTGCAACTTCAATCCTAACACTTTATTACGAAAAAGAAAAAAATTCAATCCTTACTCTACAACAAATTTGGCTTTTTACTACAAAACATTTTGTCAAAAAATAAATTTGTGCGGAAAAGTGACATTTTGGCATAACCAATAATTTTATGCCAAAAGCTAAAAATAATTCCAAAATAAATAAATTTGGTTGTGAAAATTAAAATAAATGCCGCAAACAGTTAATCTTGTGGCCAAATTTGATTTTTTTTAACCACAAAAATCATTTTAGTGCTAGAATAGTACCTTCTAGCACGAATATGCCTTGTAGTGAATATTTTCTCAATTGGCCACAACTCATATTATACTTTGTTTTTATTTATTTTTATTTATCTGAACTCAAGTCATATATATATACTCATTTCTTTCCACACTCACTATCTTACGAGAATATCTGACCTCTTTCCTCGTGGAGGATCAACCATCTATAAACCAAATAAAGCTCAACCAATCCAATCTTTATCCAATTAAAGCTCTCGCCAATCTGTTTATCTCCTCTCACGGTTTCTATCAGATTTTTCGATCTCTTACTCTGTGTCTCTCACAGTCTTTATAAGATCTGTTGATATGTTCTCTTATTTCAAAAATTTGTGATTAATGCTTTTAGATTGCACCGATCTGTTGAGCTGAACTATATGTGTGTGTTTTTCTCTAGTCAAGCTAGGTTATGTTAATAAAAGGTGTATATGTTTTGAAACAACTATTCATGGATGTGTACGTGGAATAGATTCTATTTTATTTGTTTAGGCAAAAGACATTCGATATTGAAAGTTAGATTGGTGCGATGTTGCCTCATCTGTGTTAGATTGGTGTTATGTTGACTTTTTCTCTACCTCCATCATCGTCCTGGCCCTTTGTTCATGTACGTATTTTTTGGTGTGATGTTGCCTTTTCTCTGTTCGAGGTTCTATCTTGAGATGACTGTTGTTGTTGATTCTAGCTTTTGTTGCTTTTATGATTATTTTGTTCAAGGATTTGTACCTAGAATACATTTTATTTTGTTTATTATTTTGAAAGTTAAATTTGTGATATTCATTGCTTCTCTTTTACTCGTATATATCATAGTTAGGGCTGCACAAAGAACCATTGGAACCGAAACCGTATGGAACCGTACCGAACTGTTGGTATGGTTCCAATTCTGATTCCATTTTTCTAGGAACCGTTGAACATGGTTCCAGTTTTGGTTCCAGGTCCGGCAGAACCGAACCGAACCGGAAGCGTGAGATTAAGTTACATAGTTAAACTAGTTATTACTCTTATAATTTATTACAGTATTAGTGTATTAATAATTTACTATTACACACTCTGACTTACTCACTTAGACAGTTACACACACGTGCCACACTTGCACAACACATTACATAAGTTACACCACCGAACCCTAGATCTAAACTTCTCACTTCTTAGCTCTCTTCTCATGCGAAACAGCCAAATCGCAAATGCATCGCACTGGACTCCCTCAATCACTGACTCACTATTCCGTCAAAAGCTTCATTAACTTCATCATCTTCCTTAGTCCGTGTAATTTCTCACTCAATCTCTCTCTAAGTAATTTAGGGTTTTGAGGTTTTAACTTCTCACTTCTCAGTTCTCTTCTCACATGAAGTAGCCAAATCGCAAATGCATTGCACTGGACTCCCTTAGTCACCGACTCACTGTTCCGTTGAAAGCTTCATCATCTTCCTCGATCCATGTAATTTCTCACTCAATCTCTCTCTAAGTAATTTGGGATTTTGGGGTTTCACTAATTCAAATATGATATTGGAGTACTTTGTTTTGATAAGTAGAAGTGTAGGACTACTTTACTATTTCGGGATTGAACCTACAAGCCTAAATGCCTAATTGCTTGTCCTATTAAGGACTGTCTTTTGAATATCTCACTTATAAATAATAGCATATGATATCATTGCTTTTCTTCAACTATTAATCTTGGATTGATAATTTTTATTATTTCTTAACTGCTTTCAAGTGAAGCATTTATTTTTTTTAAGTGATTGATTTTGGGATTTTTGTTTCTGAATTCCGTTATAATTTGATTTAAACAGAAGAATCACATTTCGGAACTGAACCGAACCGTAACGTACAGTTCGATTTGGTTCCTCCTCCCAATAGTTCCGGTTCTAAAAATTAGGAACTATTGGGAACGGTTCTAGTTCCGGTTCTGCTAGGAACTGTAGGGAACCGAACCGTGTGCACCCCTAGTCCTAGTCATTTGAAAGTTGATATTTTGTTTATTCTTAAGTTAATTGAGTATTAGGTACTTGCAGAGGAAAAAATCTACTCACTGAGATTGCAAGTAAATTAAAGCAAGAACACTCAAAGAAATCATAGGAATTTTTTTAGAAGTTCACTCTACCCTCTTAAGGAGTCTCATGAATGTATTTATACTGTTTTTTCTTAACAAACTGCTTATTTTCCTCCACAAATTGGGGAGGTTATTAGATAATTATATCCCCTAACCATGGGGATTGGATACAAACTTAGGATTAAAATATATTCAAATTGATTCCTTTGATTTTTCTAATTCAGGTTGGGGCTGCCACGTAGGATGCCACATGGGCTTTCTTAAGCTGAGTTGTTGCCAAGTTATTACCTTACGGTTATTACACATGTTTATATTCCATTGGAGGGATGTTTTCCCTCCACACTTTGTCTCAAATTCTTTTCCGTTTCTAGGTGTAGAAGCTGGAAGGAATTTTATTTTTCACCCGCTAATGTCATAAAATAGAGAAGTATGGTGTCACACCCCGATTTCTAACACCTAGTTGAGAGCGAGGGAAATGGAGTGGTGATGATTGAATGTGATGTGACCCTTTACCTGAATTCTTAAGCAATTCAAATCTCATAACAGCGAAACTATAGTCATAATCATAAATACAATGCATATGTGTGTAAATATATTAACTTATACAAATGAGTCCCTCATTAGGGCATATGTGTAAGAACCGTGACCATTTTTTGCTGTTTTCTTTTTATTTTATTTAAATGCATATAAATGATTTAAATGATTATATATATATATATGTGTGTGTGTGTGTGTGTGTTTTATTTTAAAATACAAAATACATATTTAGGGACTTATATGAAGGTTTGGGAAAGTTTTGGGAGCGTTTGAAAAAAGTTGAGATTTTTGAGTTTGGTGGGCCCGGGACGTGGGTCTTGTGGGTCAAAAAAATTCGAAAGTCTTTGAATGACACCAAATTTGGATAGTAGCTTAAATAAAATATTTGATATGCCACGGAATTGATTTTGGGTCCATTGGAGTTACCGAAAGTGAAAACGGAGCTCGGGAAGGTTTAGTGAGTGGCTAGTGACATTTTTGTAAATAAAAAAGCTATAAATAACAAAGAGGAGAATGCTGAATTCAATTCCCTTATTCTTCATCAGTTGTGAGAGAGCAATATAGATACATATATATCACTACATTTTTTTCTTCCCTTCTTCATTGAATTTGAGATGTTTGGGTCGATAATTGAAAGGCACTGAAGAAGGAAGAGTTGGTCTGCGCAATAAGGGCTCAAGTTTGGTCCATCCGGAATCTAATTCGAAGAAAGTCAATTTCGATGAAAAATTTGTAGAATTCATTTGGAAGATCTTTCAAATTGATGTAAGGATGCATAACCCATAAAATCTAGGATTTTTGTGAGTATATTGGTTATTTATGGCAACCAATTAGTTATGTGGGTATAATTAGATGTCTTTCAAGGTTAAAGCATGCTAGAGTATACTAATTAATGAATTATCAATATTAACTGATGTATTACATGTTTATAATTGCCTTAGATGAGTATATAAGCATGTTGAGATTGAATTGTGGAATAATTATGTATATTCATGTGTAATTGTGAAGGTGACACTTATGTGCTTGATAAATTATCTTGAAAGTATGTTTGAATGTGAGAACATGTTCAATTGTCAATATAAGTGATATGAAATGTGCAATATGTGAAGCATGTTCTATATGAAAGTATGTGATGCTCATTTTGAAAAATGTGCAAGCATGACAATTAGTATTGCATTACTTTGAATTGTAATTGCATGGTGAACATGAATGTATGGGAATACATCTTCATTTATTGGCATGGTGAGGGTGGTGAGATCAATAAGGCATGAACGTCCTCTTGATGAAAGACGAAGTGATCCTATAAAGGGAACCCTCATGGGGTGGGCTGGTAAAGGAACTTTAGTTAGATGGAAAATGATACTCCCTAAAACGGAGTCCTACGATGAGGTGGACTAATAAAAGCCTCAGATAAGTGGGATTGGGCGGTTTGGGAAATCGAAATCCAATAGATGTGTGGAGAGTATGAGGGAGTTATGCATATCACATTACATTATACATTGCTTGTGATATGATTATGATGTACGAATATTTGCTTAACATGATTAAATGCAAATGCATGTTTATGTAATATTCACAGAATTTGCGAAATTGTGTTTTAGACATTTCTACTGAGTGTGTTTAGCCATCCCATAAGTATTAACTCTTTTTAGAAAATGAAAAGGAGGTGATGGAGTCTCTCCAATAGTGAGTTGGCATGGAGTAGTATCAGATCATTTAAAGACTTAAACATTTTGTTTGAATGCATGTCCGGATTGTGGACTATATGCATGTGATGAACATGTAAAGACCACTTATGTTTCGAGAACATGTATTGTTTATGTCTTATGATTTTCATATATTATGAGCATGATAGATGCTAGACGATTTAAATATCGATTCTTCATTTATGTTCATTTTTGCATGTTTGAACTTGTAAGAATGGTTATGTTGATGAATTGGTAAGATGAGGTTTGTATATCATGAAAATGGGGATGAAAGTGTGAAAATTGACAGTTAAAGAATTCTACAAGATTTTTTTTTTGAGGGAGTTTGATCAATTGAAATTCCCTGTTTCGATCAATCAAGTGCCTCGATTAATCGGCCAAGTATCGAAATAATTTTGATGGAAGTGAACCAATTCCAGAGTGATCTCGATAGTAATTCGATGGAATCTTAATCAAGCGAGACTTTCGATCAATCCAAACTCCCATTTCGCATAATCGAAATGTGTTTCACACGATTGAAATGTGCACTTCGATCAATCAAAAAGTACATAAGCTGAGAGTTGTAAATGGACTTGTGTATGTATGTTTTCAATGAAGGGTATCTGTAGTGGACTTGAACTAGTTATCCATGTATGATGCATGGTAATGATGGTATAAAGAATGTTTCCGCTAGACTTTGAGATAACAACTTAGATTGTTGATCATTGTGACATATTTGGTGATGGATAGAAGTATTGATAAAATGTAAAGACTTCCTCTATATGTAATGATCTCGGTGGTTTGGGTAGGAACCGAGGGTGACAATGGTAATTTTCTATGATTATTCGAGTCATAAGATATTGATCGGGCAATCATGACACCTCACTACCCAGAATTCAAGCTCGTACGGGGGGAGTCCCGGCAGTCTGGATTTTGGGGTGTGATAACATGGTATCAGAGCATAGCTTGTTATTAGAGCTTAACTAGGTCGAATACCTAGGGATGACAGGTAAAGGTTGAACCACGTTTTGATCTACATCACGTATAGTTTCGGGATGGTTAGAGCTTAAGGTTAAAAACCTAGAAATGCGTGTAGACATGACATAGTTGAATATAAAAACTTATAAGCACTTAGCATATGAAAATGTACTTATGTGATAACATGTGTTATATGTTATGTGTTGATTTGAGAAAATGTTTATGTGATTAAATGTGCGTTGAAAAGTATGTCTACGTGTCACGTATGAAAGTGATAACATGTTGTTATATTGTGTAATAGTGTAATCGTGTTGAGAAAATAGCATGAGATAACTTATTGTGTTGACCTATATCTTGAACATATAGAGATATACCACCTAGACACCGAAGAGGGGCAGTTGGGGGTGGAGTACCCAAGGGAAATCATTTGGTCACTGATATAACCACGACCCTTAGAGACCTTATAAGGGCTACAGTTAATGAGGTACAACCACCGGTAGTGCAACCAGAGGAGAGTGAAAGTGAGAGATGAATCAAATTTATCACTCGATTCAAGAAATTGATGCCTCCTAGTTTTGAGGGGAGTTCAGATCCATTGATAGTGAATAATTGGTTGGAACAAGTGGAGAAGCACTTAAAGATGGTGTCTACTCCTAATAAAGGGATGAAAGTGATTCTTACTACTTACTTATTTTCTAGTGATGCTGAACTTTGGTCGAAGTCGGTGAGCGACCGACACGATGTTGAGACAATGTCGTGGGAAGAGTTTAAGACTCTATTCCTTGAGCATTATTTTCCTAGGCCAAAGAGGAGGGCATTGAGGAAGGAGTTTGAGGAACTAGTTCATAATGGCATGATTGTTACTGAATATAAAAACAAGTTTATTTCTCTTTCATGCTTTGCACCCAAAGTGGTAAGAGATGAAGTGGAGAAGATATGGAGGTTCGTCAATGTCCTTCATCATTCAATTAGGCCATTTGTATCCATTTTGGGTTTGAAAGTATATGCTGAGGTGGTAGAGAAAGCCTTGATGGCTAAAGCAGAAATGAAATATAGGCATAAGAAGAGAAAGGCATTGAAGCAAAATAAGGCTTTGATAGTTGCATCAGAGGGGCGTGCAAAGAAGAAGTTCAAGGGTGGTTCTTCTCATTCGATGGGTTTAGTGGGACAGCCGATGGCACGTTCTACACCTACTATTCCCTGGACTTTGACATCGACTAGGATAGAGGTTGTGTGCTACAAGTGTAAGCAACTGGGGCACTACAAGTTAAATTATCCTTTAAGTCAGCCTAGCATGACACTTGCTTTGGTTATGGGCAGCAGGGACACAGGGTGCGGAATTGTCCACAACAGAGTGGAAATGCCAAGGATGGTCAGAGTGTATAATAGAGGCCGACACAAACCATGACTACACAGTCGGGCTATAGAGCATTTCCTCCACCGCAGCCAGCTATGTTTGCACAGAGTGCGAGAGTAGTGAGTGGATCTACCCATAGTGCATCCACATAGTAGTCAGGTTTTTGGGCTAGTGGAGTATAGGATCAGAAAGCTCAGGGTAGAGTATTCGTTGTGACACCTGAAGACACCTTAGCATGACCTTTAGTGGTCAAAGGTATATTTCTGGTGTATAGTTCTTGAACACATGTATTGATTGATTCGAGTGCACCATACTCATTTATTGCAACATCATTTGCACAAAAATTAGGGCTAGAGGTTAGTCTATTGGGTAAAGCTGTGTGTATTGATACGCTAGTGGGCGGTATAGTGATTCTCGATAGAGTGTGTTAGGGATGTGCTATTGAGATTGTCAGACAAACACTTGAGTTTGATTTCATTCTCCTAGACATGAGTAGTTTTGATATCATCATTGGGATGGATTGGTTGTCGGAGTTTCATGCGACGATTGACTGTTTTAGAGGGAGAGTGATGATTTGCATGCCCGAGGGTGATTGCTTTTTTTTGTGGGAGATCAGAATGACTCCTATACTGCACCATGCTATGGAATTAGTAGTCGGGAACGACACAGTTTTATCTTGGCTAGTCATTTGGCCGAGGGAGAGGAGATGCCGAGAGAGGTTTATCTGCCGATGGTATATGAGTACTTGGATGTATTTTTGAAGGATTTGACGAACTTACCTCCCAAGAGAGAGGGAGAGTTTAGCATTCATCTTATGCCTGGTACTATACATCAAAGGATTTAACGAACTTACCTCCCAAGAGAGAGGGAGAGTTTAGCATTGATCTTATGCCTGGTACGACACCTATTTCTATGGCACCATATCTAATGGCACTGGCGGAGTTGATGGAATTGAAGCGTCAATTAGATTATTTGAAAGCTAAGGGCTTTATTTGACTGAGTGCATCATAGTGGGGAGCACCGATGTTGTTCGCTAAAAAGAAAGATGGTTCTTTGAGATTGTGCATCAATTATTGAAAATTGAATCATGTGACAATCAAGAACAAGAATTCGTTGCCGAGGATAGATGACCTATTTGATCAATTAAAGGGAACTCATTACTTCTCAAAAATTGATTTAAGAGGATATCGATAAAATAGTTTTTCGTATGCGGTATGGACATTATGAATTTCTTGTAATGCCATTTGGTTTTACTAATACACCAGTGGCATTTATGGATTTAATGAACCGCACATTTCATAAGTATCTAGACACTTTTGTAGTAGTGTTTGTAGATGACATACTTGTGTACTCATCTTCGGAGGAAGAGCATGAGTTACATTTGAGGACAATTTTGCAAATTCTTAGAGAGCACTGAATGTATGCTAAGTATGAAAAGTGCGAATTTTGGCTCCAAAAGGTGAAGTTTCTTGGACCTGTTGTTTCTGGAGGTGTCGATCCATCTAAGATTGAGGTCGTGATAAGTTAGGAGAGCCCGAAGAGTGTCTTCGAGATTCAGAGTTTTCTAAGATTAGTAGACTACTATAGAAGGTTTGTGAAAGACTTCTCTAGTATTGCAACCCCTATGACACGACTTACTCATAAGGGTGTGAAATTCTTGTGGAACGAAGCATGTCAGTTAGCTTTTCTTCAATTGAAGAAACGGTTAATCACAAGTCCTATTTTGGTGATACCCAAGCGTGGCTTAGGATATGTGATTTATTGTGATGCTTCAGGAAGTAGGCTAGTTTGTGTATTGATGCAATGTGACGGAGTAGTTGCTAATGAGTCAAGGCAATTAAAAACTCACGAGCATAACTCTATCCTACGTGTGATTTGGAACTAGCAGTAGTGATCTTTGCCTTGAAAGGGTGGAGACACTACTTGTATGGTGAGAGATTTGAGGTGTATTCGGATCATAAGAGTCTCAAGTACATTTTTCTCCCAAAAGGACTTGAACATGAGGCAGAGGCAATGGGTTGAGTATATGGAGGATTCCAACTTTGATTTGCAATATTATCCCAGAAAAGTAAGTGTAGTGGCAGATGCGTCGAGCAAAAAATCTCACGAGACTTTAGCTAGAATAACCAAACGAGAATGAAAAATGTTGGAAGATTTCTCAGAGTTGGGATTGTATTTCAGTGATGATAGTGAGTCAGTTACATTGTTTAGTTTGGTAGCTCAATCTATACTTGTGAGTAAGGTGATTGAGGCACAGAAATGGGATAGTGAGTTGGAGGTCATCCACTAACAGATTGCTAGTGGAACGATAGTAGAGGATTGAACCTTGAATTTCGATGGGGGTCTACGATTCAGAGGACTGATGGTTATTCCTTTTGATTATCATGATGATGTATTACAAGAATTTCATCATTCTCGTTTTGTAATTCATCCTAGTGGCATGAAAATGTACCATAATTTGAGGTGCCAATATTGGTGGCGAGGTATGAAGAAATATGTAGATTAGTTTATGGTGAGATGCCTTACTTGTCAATAAGTAAAGATAGAACATCAGAAGCCAGCGGGGTTATTGCAACCATTACTAATGGCGGAATGGAAATGGGAGCATATTGCTATGGATTTGTGATGAGTCTTTCGAAATCAAACAAAGACAATGATATAGTTTGGGTAGGCATAGATAGATTGACCAAGAAATCATATTTCTTGCCTATGAGGTTGACAGATGATGTGAGGAGGCTCAATAAGCAATATGTACAGCAAATTGTGAGATTACATGGAGTTCTAGTATCCATTGTATCGAATAGGGATCTACGGTTTACTTCGAGATTCTGGCAGAGATTTTAGATAGTATTGGATACAGAGTTGCATTTTAGAACAACATTTCATCCTCAGACCGATGGCCAGTTGGAGTGTACTATATAGATAATGGAGGATATACTTCGTGCTTGTATTTTAGACTTTGGCGGTGGTTGGGAGGACCATTTTTCACTTGTGGAGTTTGCGTACAACAATAGCTATCATGCCAGTATTGAGATGGCACTAGATATCATGCATAAGACTACTGAAAAGATCAAGCTGATTAGACAGTGATTGTTAACCATTCAGAGTCGACAAAAGAGTTATGTCAATAGGAGGCAGCGGCCATTATCTTTTGAGGTGGGAGACCATGTGTTTCTTAAGGTTTCACCATGAAAAGTATTAATGTATTTTGGGCAGAGTGGCAAGTTATCGCCTAAATAAATTGGACCATTTGAGATCCTTAAGTGTGTTGGTGAGGTGGCTTAAAGATTGGCCTTCCCACCACAGTTAGAAAAAGGTTCATAATGTTTATCATATTTTGATGTTGAGAAATACAAACTTGATCCATCACATATCTTGAGTTGGGTAGACATGTCACGCCCCGATTTCCGAGGCCCAGAAAACGAGGTGTAAACCCCGTGAGATCACCCTCACGCTATAACCACCACCTGATCATACAATCTCAATTTCCTATTATTTTTATGAAAATTGGACATGACCCATTCTAAATAATCAGCTCCTGGCATGATATACCTGCTTTACAATTCATATGGACACTTCTGGGCACGTGTCCCCCCAGCATTTATATCTAACAATAAATATGGACACTTCTGGGCCGGTGTCCCCCCAATATTTCTACAACATGCATAATACAAGTATAAATATACATGCCTCAGTCCTTGAATGTCCGTATTAAAAACATACATCACATGAATAAATACAATTGAAGGAACTGAATCAATATAAATCGCTTTATACATTTAATCCAAATGTAAAGCATCTATCTATCCACTATCCTGGACATAAATTAGGTTCCAAGGAATCTAACTACTACCTCTACAACTGGTGCTATCAGTTTCCCCAACTGACTCCAAAACTAGCAACACCTGCAAAACCTGGGAGGGGGTGAGCTCAAAGGCCCAACAAGGTATGTAGAACCATACTATCACCGCTGCAGCAGGTCGATCCTCACATATTCTCAAAATATACATGCACTTAAATATATCACCATATTTAAGACCATGCTCTACCTAGCATGCATGAACCAATGATGTATGTGGCTACTCTAGCACATATGACCATACAAAATCCGCCACACATGATTTTAGAAATCATTCTCAACATGCTTGAAAGCAGTAAACATCAGGCACTAATATGTATATAGAACATATATGTCAACACATTTACATAAACAATGTAAATCAACTATCACATCTCCTACTCGTCAAGTAGCATATCTCAAATGCAATAAAAATGCATTTAAACCATATAACATGCTCAAAAGTAATAGATATCCAACATATATCATGTTCTGTCACAAACAACGCATATATAAGAATGCGTTAAACACGAAGCATGCTTCACAATAGATAATGCAAGCAAGTTCACACACTTGTCCCTCTCCCGGACTCAACTCAATATCCTAACATGATTCTTGACCAAATCATGTAACCGAGACCTTTCCCACACCATTCCAACTCCGCCACCGAGTATTTACCTACTCCAAGGTGGATAGACCACCGTCACCGAGTATTTACCTACTCAAAGATGACTTGGCCCCTGTTTAGAATTCTCACCGAGTATTTACCTACTCCAAGGTGAGTAAACCACAATCACCGAGTATTTACCTACTCCAAAGTGATTGGGCATCTTTTTTTTTGGAATCCCCACCGAGTATTTACCTACTCCAAGGTGGATAGACCACCGTCACCGAGTATTTACCTACTCCAAGATGACGTAACCACTCCAGTGCCCTCACCGTGACCGAGTATTGACCTACTTTGGGTGACTTGCCCACTTTATGACCACAACCACAACCGAGTATTGACCTACTCTAGGTTACTCAACCACACTTCCCCGTTTCCTCACAACGGCACCATATATGCATTTCAAACATATAACTACCGAACATTCAATGTTCATGTCTCACAATGCCTAAGCTAGTTAAAAGTACATAGCCTGTATTTCATCTCCACATAAACCCACATATAACCACATATGTGTCATTTCCCTCCCAGATATGCAATATAGATGCATATATACCTAGCATAACACTTTCATGCTTCAACCCATGCTTATGAATACTAAAAAGAAGTATTTAGCATGCTTTTCATCACATTCCAACACATATAGCACATATATGTTCAAATACTTGCATAACACCTCACATATGCAAACAATTCCAACTTAGCATATTTTTATCATGCTATAACCAATGCATACATTTTCTATAAACAGATAGCATGCATTTCATTCACGTAACCCTACATGTAAACACGTACATGTCAAATCATGCATATAAATCACATATGCACTTACACTAGCATAAATACAGTCATGCTCTCATTCAATGCATGTATTCACTACAAGTAGCTAACATGCATTCCAATCACAATATATATATACATATATATATTACATCACCCACATATGTATCAAGAACATATAAAACACTTAGCACATTTCATGCTTTTCAAATACTTGCCAAAAGTTAAATTCATACTTAGCATGCATTTCTGCCGCTGCAACCATATATATAATCACCTATATATATATTATCACATACATAAAAGCCACATATGCATACAAGACAACATATAGCTAAACATGTATTATTTAGCATACTCTTCATAGACTTTAATCTATACATACATGCATATCACAATGCAATTAGGCGATAAATCTAGCATGTTATCGCTTCCCAAACCCGCACATACATATATATACACACACACATATGTATATCCTCTCACACCCCATGTATGTACCACATTCCCTATACACATATATATATAAGCGCCTACATATATATGTATATACACATACCACATATGATCAAATTAAGACATATGTAAATTACTCAACATACATAAAATATCTGTATGAGATAGAGGCAAGAATCAACTTGCCTTAGGTCCAGCTTTCGCTAAGTCCGCACTTGCAAAGCGGCCTATTTCCATGCTCGACCCGGTCCTGTGTTGAAGTCCACACGAACAATTCCATCGGGCCGCTTCATTTCCTTTTTAATTTTCATGCTTGGCCCAATCCTCATCATAACCCTGGCTGCTACTCCAAGCAACTCCCATGACATGCCCAGCTGAGACCAACTGAAACCTTCTGATATTCAACCCCCGTGGTTACCTCTTCACAGCCCAACCACGAAACCATCCATTCGGCAGCTAGCCTCTAACCGGCCATTAACCGAAATCAATCACAAACCTATACATTTGTAGATCTCCAACATTGCAACCCAAAATTATGGCTGCTCAAACAAACTCAACCCGGCTATCTGCCGAGTCTCATCCCGAATCCCAATCGAGAATTACAACCATGGAAGCCCAACCATCATTGATCCAAAATCAACCCAGCCGTAAGCACCAATCACGGCTGTCCATGAAGCCATGGGTACCACCATAGACCCTCACCTCAACTGTGAAAACCCAGCACCACAACTGAACCATAGGAGTCCAGTTCGAACCCATCCGAACACAACCCAAGTGAGAAGACCCAGTCCGTGGGACCACCACCATCTTCCCCAACTGTCCATCGCTGGAACACTCCACCAACCGTGAACCTCCAATCACCATACCCAGTGGAATCCATTCAAAAACCCAACTGAAACAACCCCAAGAACCGAACCAAACACAGCCCCAATCAAGCCGTGCGCACCATCGTCGGGCCATCCAAAGCCAACCCAACCATAGCCGTGAGATCCACAACCCTCGGCCAAACAAACCCCAGCCGTTGTCAACAACCGCAGCTTTACCCATGGAAATCCGAAGTCCCCATTCGGATCTGACCCATGAACAAGGGGTGTTCGTGCGAACACCACTCGAACCACCACCACAGCCACCATCAGCCGCCGTCACCGGCCCACCGCCAGCGAACCCAACCTACAAACCCCAGCCGCGAAACCCCTAGTCACGGCCAATCACCACCGTGAGCAACCCCCTTCAGTCCGACCCTCCATCGAACCCGCGAACCCGAGGACCGAGGAACTGAGCTCCGCAACAGCCCACTGCCACCGGGCCGTGGCCACTGTGGATGGCGGCAGCCACTGTCGGCGCCGAAACCGTCGCCTCCCTCTCCCCGATCTCGGCTTCTCTCTCTCTTCTCGATTTCTCCCTCTCTTCTCTCTCCTCGATTCTCTTTCTTCTCTTCTTTTTTTTTTCTTCTTTTCTTTCTTTCTTTTCTGCCAAAGACCACCACTTGGTCTTTCTCCTTTCTTCATTTTGGTCCACTTACACTTTTGTCCAACACTCACAGCCACACGTATATACATAATACATATAATATATATATATATGTATATTTTTATCACATGGGCATCTAATTATATATACACATATGTATATACATCACCACATACTCTTGCCCCTCCACATGCACAAAATTACGAATGTGCACCACTATTCCTTCATAATTGCATAAGGCCCCCCCATATATTTATAATTAAATATAAATATAGGTACTATGTATATATATATATAGATATATATATACATATACTCACCTTCCACTTGTCTAGAAATATATCCACGCCCTTTCCGAAATTTAATTAATCCGAAAAAAATTTTAATCCGGTCAAAATTCACCCGGAACCGGTCAAAATATTCCGGTCCTTACAAGACGTTAAGGTCGATGAGAATGTCACCTATGAGGAGAGACCAGTTCAGATTCTTGATGCTAGAGAGCAAGTTCTTAGGGGTAAGACTATTCCATTGGTCAAAATTTTGTGGCATCATCAAAATGTTGAGGAGGCTACCTGGGAGCGAGAGCAAGAAGTTCATTATAAGTATTCGAACTTGTTTCCTTCAAGTATGGCCTGATTTCGGGGACGAAATCCTTTTAAGTTGGGTAGGTTGTAAGAATTATGACCATTTTTGGCCAATTTTCTTTTTATTTAATTTAAATGCATATAAATAATTTAAATGATTATATATATATATTTGTGTGTGTGTGTGTTTTAAATACAAAATACATGTTTGGGGACTTATATTAAAGTCCGAAAAAGTTTTGGGGGCGTTTGGCAAAAGTTGAGATTTTTGGGTCGGGTGAGCCTGGGATGCGGGTCCCGTGGGCTCGAAAAATTTGAAAGTGATGAAATGATACCAAATTTGGAGATTAACTTAAATAAAATATTTGGTGGACTACAAAATTTATTTTGGGTCTGTAGGTGTTATCGAAAGTGAAAACAGAGCCCGGGAAGGTTTAGTGAGTGGCTAGTGACATTTTTGTAAATAAATGAGTTAGGTCTACAAATAATAGAAATGAGAATGCTGAATTCATTTCTCTCATTCTTCATTAGCTGTGTGAGAGCAATATAGATACATATTTATCACTGCATCTTCTTCTTCCCTTCTTCATTAAATTTGAGAGGTTTGGGTCAATAATTGGAAGGCGCCGAAGAAGGAAGAGTTGGCCTATGCATTGAGGACTCGAGTTTTATCCATTCGAAATTGAATTCAAATAAAGTTGATTTCGATAAAAAATTTGAAGAATTCATTTGGAAGCTCTTCCAAATTGATGTAGGGATGCCTAACCCATAGAATCCGGGGATTTTAAGTATATTGGTTGTTTATGGCAACAAATTGGTTATGTGAGTATAATTAGATGTCTTTCAAGGTTAAAACATGCTAGATTATACTAGTTAGTGAATTATCAATGTTAAATGATGTATTATATGTTTATAATTACCTTAGATCATTAGATGTGCTTGATAATTGCATGGTGAACATGAACGTATGGGATTGAATCTTCATTATTGGCCTAGTGAGGGTGGTGAGCTCAATTGGGCACGAACATCCTCTTGATGAAGGACAACGTGATTCGGTAAGGGGAACCCTCATGGGGCGGACTGGTAAAGGAACCCCAGTTAGATGGAAGAAGATACTTCCTTAAACGGGGTCCTACGATGAGGTGGACTGGTATAAAAGCCTCGGATAGGTGGAATTGAGCGACTTGGGAAATCGGAACCCAATAGTTGTGTGGAGAGTACGAGGGAGTTATGCATATCACATTACATTATACATTGCTTGTGATATGGTTATAAGGTATAGATATTTGCTTAACATGATTAAATATAAATGTATGTTTATGTAGTATTTACGGAACTTGCGAAATTATATTTTAGACATTCCTACTGAACATGTTGTAGCTTATCCCATGAGTGTTAACTCTTTTCAGAAAATGGAAAGGAGGTAATGGAGTCTTCCCAATAGTGAATTAGCGTGGAGCGGTATCAATTCATTTAAAGACTTAAAACGTTTTATTTGAATACATGTCCGGATTGTGGACTATATGCATGTGATGAACATATAAGGACCATTTATGTTTCGAGAACATGTATTGTTTATATCTTATAATTTTAATACATTATGAGTATGGTTTTGAGCATGGTAATTGCTAGGTGATTTAAATAATGATTATTCATTTCTGTTAATATTTAGATGTATAAACTTGTAAGAATGGTTGTGTTGATGAATTGGTAAGATGAGGTTTATGTATGATTAAAATGGGGATCAAAATGTGAAAACTGACACTTATAGAATTTTGCAGGAAATTTGTTTCGAGGGTTTTTGATCAATCCAAACCCCTGTTTTGATCAATCAAAATGCCTTGATTAATCGGCCAAGTATCGAAACAATTTTGATAGAAGTGAACCAATTCCAGAGTGATCTCGATAATACTTCAATAGAAGCTCGATCAAGCGAGACTTTCGATCAATCGAAACTCCCATTTCGCACAATCGAAATATGCACTTCGATAAATCAAAAAGTACACCAGCTGAGAGTTGTAAATGGACTTGTGTGTGGTTGTTTTCAATAAAGGGTATGTGTAGTGGACTCGAACTACTTATGTATTCATGTACACATGGTAATGATGGTATAAAGAATGCTTCCGCTAGACTTTGAGATTACAACTTAGATTGTTGATCATTGTGACATATCCGGTGAGGGATAGAAGTATTGATAAAATGTAAAGACTTCCACTGTATGTAATGATCTCAGTGGTTCAGGTAGGAACTGAGGGTGACAATGGTAGTTTACCATGGTTGTTCAGGTCGTAGGATGACGATCGAACAATCATGACACCTCATTACCCAAAATTTTGGCTCGTACTGGGGGAGTCCTAACGACCTGGATTTTGGAGCTTGACAATATATGTACTTAAGCTCAAACTTCAATTTCATATTCAGTTACTCAGTATGATCAATCATACCTTGAGCTACGATCTATCGTAATACTCATTACGATCAATTGTAATTGTGATACATTATAGGTGTATCATAGGATCTATCAAAGTCTACTAGTTTTCCCAACTCAATTTCCCTTCATTATCCATCGTAAAGGGTCGTATGATCCATCATAGAGCTACGATACATCATAATGGAGATTAGGATTGATCGCAAGCTCTCGACAACAAAGACCTGTTTAGTCACAGTGGTATGTTTAGACATCCAACATTCATTTAACACCAAACATATATTGCACATGCATCAATACATGTTTAAGATAACCAAAGACATGAGTAATAAACATGAAAACCATGATCGGGACTTATTTACATCATTAGAATTGGATCAAGTTCAGAATATAGCATTTAAGTTCTCAAATTGACAATCAACATAACCAAATTGTCAAAACAACTATCCAAATCCATATTCAAATTATAGAGCTCCAATAATTGCCTAAACATGACATAATGATCATAAAATAAGTCTCCATTTTTAAACTGAGTGCTTCGATTCTAGTATCTCTAAGCTCCATCGACCACGGGTGCCTTATCTAAAATATTTGGGGGAAATGGGAAAGAGGTGAGCACTTGACTAGCTCAGTAGAAATGTCCAAACCAACTTATGCATCGACTTGACACGACGTACATGAAATGCAATCGTGGCATTCCTATATACTACAAGGCATGCTTTCAATGCTCATAAAATGGAACCTCTACATAATGTAAAGATAAATCATATGTTCAACAATGCTTAATTAATGAAAAACCATACAAGCATTAACATGAATATCACAATTTAATAGCAAGACTTAAATACCAAGTCACATAAATCTCAAAATCAAATAAGAGTGGGAGTATTCGTAGATCCACGAGTCAAGGGCTATTCAAGACAAATTTTTAAATATTCTACTTTACGGGTAACTAACCCGAGGATCTAGACAAAACCAATATTCTACTTTACGGGCTACTAACCCGAAGGTCTACACAAAATCTCCTTAGCCATGTTCCGGGCTTTGCACTCAAGGGCACAGGGCCTTTCATGCTTTTTTGACCTCTTCCCAAAATCAACAATCAATTAAACATGCATTAAGTATGTCAACACAAATAATTTTATGTATCACACATTTTCAAGCGCATCATCAACTACTTAATTTCATGCTAAAACCTGTCATTTTCATACATAAAACAATGCGATATCAATTCTCTCACAAGGCATTCACAAAATGTGATTTTATGAAGAAAAAAATATTCTCATGCATTTTATCAAACATGTTGCGTGCAACATGTATAACATGGTGATTCGTGTGCGAGTGTGACTCAAAAAGTATATCAATTAAAATTTTTCACACTTCGCAATAGAACGAATTCCTTGCAGAATAGGGCTATCGAAAGGAAGGGATATCGTACCTCAGGGATTATGGTCTGATGAGTTGGAATACGGAATTAATTCTAATTAAATTTATAAGAAAAGAATTCTGATTTTTAAACTAATTAAAAAGATAAAATAAAATAAAACAAAGTAAATAGATAGTGAAGATAATAGGAGAGAAATCTAGGGTGTTTGACTTCACCACTAACTCCACAATCAATGGTCAATTGAATCAACTATAAGGGAATTACATCATGCATAAGTGGTGTTGGTGGCTACAAGCTCACCTTCATTCGTCAAGAAGATAATATATGATTAAGGCTAAGCCATGGACTATCTTCGATTGGCATAGGCCATCTGCCTAACTACTCTAATCTAGGGTGCAATATGGTTTATCTTCTCTAAGCATAATCCATCAAAGCACATAACAATATATTCAGTGAGTGATTACCATTGTGTAATAATCTCTCTCATGATCACAGAAAACAAGAGAGATTGAGTTCAATAACAACAACTAAATATCTAAGACAAGATAAGAAATCATTGAAACTGAATTTACAAGACTTTTATTGCTCAATTCTATAATAAGAATCCTCTGAATTACATAATTTATGCATGTATATAAAGGTCCCCAATAATTAAAACAATCAAACCATTGATGCTTTGTTAGGGCTACATCAAAACCCTAGTGGATGAACTAGCCGCTCATGGTAGAAGAAGAAGCTTCAACTGTTGAGGAAGAAGACATCATCTTTCTGAATTACGCGTATGACTTTGTTCTCCAATAGCTCTGCAAATATGTTTCTGTTCTCTTCTCAGCCTTCTCAGACTCTCCAAGCTCTGTTCTCTCTGTCTCTAATCTCTCTCCTCTCAACTCAGCCTCCAAGTCTTCACTTTATTCCCCAAGAGAATACACCAAAGTCCTAATCCAATTAGGAATAAATTAGGGTTTTCCGCAGCACTAATCAGGTGGGTTTTTCCTGCTGACTTCGGCCCAACTTTTGACCCACTAGAAGTCCGATTTACGGAATTTTCGTGAAATACAAAAGTGTGCAGAATCAAATTTCGTTCAACCTTATGCAAAAATAATGTTGATTTGAGGCTCAAAAATAAGGCTTCTGGTCCGTTTTCCAAAATAGGATTAAGACTGTATTATGCGCAGATTTGGGCTTCAAGTGCGAAACCTTCTTAAGCAGCTGCAATTCTCTTGGACCTCTATCTTGGGCTGATTTGAGTTGAAATAAATGGTTGAGTGAATCTCCTTGATGTAGGCTTCATCTCACCATCTTGGATGTCTTCTTTAAAAGCCCAAAAGTTTGGTTTTAACTGAAATAATCATTAAGGTCCTGAAAATACAGAAAACACTAAAACAAAGTAAAATCACAAAATAATCTATCACTAAAAGAATAAAATACATAAGTTAAAAGGCTAGAATGCGTAACATTTAACACCTATCACACCCCCAAACTTACATATTGCTAGTCCCTTAGCAATAGAATAAAAGAAAACTAAAACAAAAGAAACTAACAAATACTAACTAAACTACCCAACTCCACTTTCGTGGGAGAAACGATAGCATTTAGCATATGCAACAAGCCTTTAAACCCCTAGGTTCCCCCTAGTGGACGAGTATAGTCTTGTGAGGGTTTCCAGAAATGTTACCCACAAACATTCAAAATTCTGTTTCAACATTAATTCAAGAAGAAGATTACAATACATAGTTACAAATTTGCATTCAAGAATAATTTCAAACTTTCAAATTCTATAATTCAAATCAATGGTCCCCATGCATAATTCACAACAACATATCTCAAAATAATCAACTCTAGCTCCCTCGTGTAAAGTGAACTAGCAGTCCTCTCATTTAGCATAACCCAGCTCTGAATATATTAAGACACATATCCCTTCAACTCACTAGCTCCCCTTATTGAAATCATACTTCCAAACATGAATACATGACTTTTTTATGTTTTTTTCATCCTTCTTTTTTTTCTCATTGTTTTATTGGTTGTGCAATGTCTTGATCTATTAAGCTTTCTGAAAGATCCATGTAGCAAGCTTTCAGTCAGTGAATCCCAAACCAGATGGCTTTAGGGCACTAAGCTTTAAGATACCCTGAAGACCTAATTACTCGAATCAGTTAGGCTACAAATCAAGACAACCAATGCTCATCTTTTCTCACCCTTTCACTTTTGACGTGAACACTCCGTGCTTCCTGAGGCATAGAGGCCCGGTTACTCATGAAAAAGGATCAAATTGATTGCTTATTTATCACCTTTTTTTTTTCACTTCTTTTCTTTCTTTTTTTCATTGAAGTCAAGTATAACACATCATCGGTACTCATTCTCAAGAGATACTAATTAATATCAAGCATATGTAACTCAATAACTCAAAACCAAAGTTTATACCCTACAAAACTATGCTAGTGTGTTTGTGCATGTAAGGAAACTAAAATCAATCACTCCAAAACATGTTATTGCAAACCATGATTAAAACCACATAATTCAAATCACAGTTTTCAAAATTTTCAAACATACTCAAAAATTGCAAGTTATGCACCTACATAAGGTATTAATCCTTTGAATAATGTCAAAACATTCTATCTAAAAATAAAACAAAATAAAATAAAATAAACAAACTAAGAAAATAAAATAAAATAAAATCCTAATACAAGAAGAATTTCACACAAATTTTCCCCATATGCAATAAAGCACAAAAATAGGCATCGCCTCACCCCCAAACTTAAACTGTACATTGTCCTCAATGTACTATCAATCAAAACAAAGAGAAGAGTAAGAACGATGTTACCAGAAATTCAGAGTAGTGAAAAGAAAATAGAGCACACCACTAGCATGAAGGCAATGCAAGCACACCCCCAAACTTGGATGTTAAAACCTGTCAAAAAAAACCACTATACCCCAAAGATCAAGTGAAATAGTATGGGTGAAAATAAATATGAAAGTGAAAAATCCTAAAAAAAATAAAATATTTTTTTTCATTTTTCAAATTTTTTTTTATAATAAAAATCTAACTACAGAAAGAAAAATAAACTTAAAAAGAAAAATAAAAACTAAAAATAAAATAAAATACAAAAGATGGTTACCTTCCTGTCAAGGGTGTGGTGGTGACTGAGCATCTGGATCCAAGTTTGCCTAACGCATCAGTGCACGCATCATCCTCCTCATCTCTAGTTGCTCTTGGCGAGTGTCATTAAAGTGATCCGCCATTTCTGTTCTCATTGCTCCAAACTGGGTGGATACCTCTGTCTGTAGGATGCCAAATTGGGCTGTCAACCCAGCAATCTGCCCCTCTAAATATTGATAATTATGGCCACCAGCCTGTGCATGCACCTCCTCTTCCTCTGCCTCCATCTCCTCTGGATCTTCCACCGGTGGTGGTATATCTATATGCTCTCCTCTCTGGGCCAACCGAGATACCTCACCAGGCGCCGCTATGACTCTCTGGTGCATATGAGATCGACTTAGGTTCCAGTCATGCGTGCCATAATGAAGATCACGTGGAAAGGCAAGCTCGTCCTCATGGACTGCATACCCCTGTGCCACAAGTAACTGGTGAATAATAGTAGGGAATGGAAACTCCCAGTCACTTTCACTGTCTGGTGCCTTGGCCACAACCTTGGAATAGAACTTCTCCATCTGGCCCCAAACAATCTGTGGGAATGACAACCAATGCCCAAAATGTATGGCATATAAGGCTCTGAGGAACTATTGACGTCTTTCAGTTTTATGTCCAATTGGACATACATTCTTTACTAGAATAGCGCCAAGGAACCATAAATGATTTGGCATTGAAGACTTTGAAGCTACATTCCTCTTCGGCCTAGAAAATTGGTTGGCACACAATCGTGCAACCACATTACCCACTGACAACTCGTCGGGTAAAGGAGTATAGATATGAGATAAATCATCGGGGCACTCATGAGGACAACCCATGGCAATGGCAATGGATGGCATGTCCACTCGAACTATTGTTCCATCTATGGAAGAAGTAAGCATATCCCACTCATCAGGTGTCGGCATTAAGTTCTGATAAAATACCTTGACAAGCCTCGGGTAAATAGTAGATGAGAGTGGAACAAAAATGGATGCCAACCGACGACGACGGATGTCGAAAATCCCCCATCGTGTCTCGAGAAACATACCATAGAGTTCGGCTATGTCAAACGTGGTTTCAAAGTTCAACGCCCTTGGATGCCATCTCTCTTGAATACCTTCTCGACGAGATAGTGAAGAACCTGTGGTCGGATCATGCCTCGCTCGGCGAGGATTACGTGAACTTGAAGTACCTTGGTGACTTGCTCTCTTTGGTGCCATAGAAATAGAAAAAGTGTTGTTGAGGAATTAAATCGAACACTTGGCGTGCACAATTAACTTGAAACCTTCAACCTCCTCTTTTCGGCAATTTTTCCACCCAATTCGAACAAGTAATTATACCAAATTGATCCCCTAAACTTGGTCTTCAAAAGCCCTCAAAAAGATTTGAACAATTTCTTCAAAGAAAATCTTCACTTACTTTGATGTTGTTGAACTTGAAAAAGTGAGAGCTTCCTTTGAGAACTAGTGATTTTTGATCCAATTTGATGTTGAAGTTGATGATGATCAATGTTAAATTCTTTTTTAATACTCACTAATTGAAGAAATTAATTTTTCGGTTGAAGTAGGACTTGAATTGGAGTTCAAAGAGGTCTAGGATGCAAGTGGTAGCAACAAAGGAGGAGTGGGTGTCCATATATAAGGAGGATTCTCGGCCAGCCCCTCTATACCCATGGGTGATCGATCCCCCTTGGAGTGGGCGATCGATCGCCCACCTACTGGTGGGGATCCTTGAGAAAAATGCATGGGGCGATTGATCCCCCATGGCTGGGGCGATCGATCCCCCTCCTGAAGGCCTGTTTGACCCTCCATCGCCCAAGTTCGACCGAGACTTGATAATTTTGAGTCTCCATTGCCCAAGGTTGACCGAGAGCACAATTTTTCACCCGTCTTGAGTCCAAATACCTCGGTACACCTCTTGGCATCCTCCGGAAGCAACTTATACATCAAAAACTCAAAGAAAAAACATTAAAACGCAACTAGAATTGAAGAAAAACTTAAGAAAACTAAAACTAAAAATTAAAATTAAAGAAAACTAAAGGAAATAAAGTATAGAAATACATACAGAACCTACAATTTAACGTCCGTAGGAGACAATTGACTCTCCGAATGGATTAAGTCGGATAGACGGGATCCGTCAAGTCGACGGACTATACGTCTCTTTTTGGCACACATCCTTCCACACAATGCTTCAACCTTTGGCCATTAACTTTCATCAAAGTATTATCTCGAAAGCTTTGAATCTCCACGACACCATGAGGAAAAATTGAAATAACTTGGAATGGTCCATCCCATCTTGAACGCAATTTTTTGGGAAACAACCGAAGCTTGGAATTGAAGAGCCACACTTTATCACCTGGGGAGAAGGACTTCCATGAGATATGTCGGTCATGAAATGCCTTCGTCCTCTCTTTGTAAATTCGTGAACTTTCATAAACATCACATCTAAACTCTTCTAATTCATTCAATTGCAACTTCTTCTCTTCCCCAGCTCTTTTTGCATCGAAATTGAATTTTTGAATTGCCCAGAGTGCCTTGTGCTCAATCTCTACTGGAAGATGACATGCTTTCCCATACACCAACCGATATGGTGACATACCGATAGGGGTCTTCTACACCACCAGAATGTGGCTCATTGGCATCATATCACGCCTCGACATTGAACCCAATCTTTGACAATGATCACAAGTCATACAGAAAACATATGCATCATGAAACAAAGAAGGCCAAAAGAATCCACATTGAAGTACCTTTGCTGCTGTCTTCCTTGCACTGAAATGGCCTCCACATGCCAATGAGTGGCAGAATTTGAGAATATCTTGAAACTCATGGTCTGGGACACATCGCCGAATAATCTGATCTGGACAATATTTAAATAACTCTGGATCCTCCCAAAAGTAATGATGAACTTTAGAGAAGAATCGATCACGTTCTCGCTTGGTCCAGTCTTTTGGCACTTTTCCCGTGGCTAAATAATTCACAATATCTGCATACCATGGTGTGGAGTTGTCGGATACTCCAAACAATTTCTCCCTCTGAAGTGTTTTGGAAGATGTAGTGCATACAGAAGTTACCAACATGGTAGAAAATTGATCTTCAAACATCTTCTTCTCTTTCTATTTTTCTTGCACCCTTATTTCATTTGTAGATTCAACCACATCTTCAAAGTCCATGAAGAAAACATCAGTCTGATCTGGAGGATTCTCAACAGCATTGAAAATATTAAGTTTAACCTTCATGTTGCCAAATGAAATATCCATGATCCCCGACCTACAATTTATGCAAGCATCAGCAGTAGCTAAGAAAGGTCGACCAAGGATCACTGGAATGTGCCTCTTCGGATTGTGAATCGGCTCAGTGTCTAGTACAATGAAATCAACAGGAAAGTAGAACTTGTCCACTTTAATGAGCACATCTTCTTTGATTCCTTGGGGCTGCTTTGTTGATCTGTCTGCAAATTGCAATACCACCGAGGTAGGCTTCAAGTCTCCCAAGCTCAATTGTAAGTAAACTGAATAGGGTAGCAAATTCACACTTGCACCCAAATCAAGAAGAGCTTTATCCACATGGTGCTCCCCAATAATGCATGAAATAGTTGGAGCACCAGGATCTTTGTACTTGGGAGGAGTACACTGCTGAATTATCGAACTTACTTGTTGTGGCAGCATCACTTTCTTTGGCACATGACTTTTAGAATGCCTTTTCTGAGTGCACAAGTCCTTCAAGAATTTAGCATAAGGAGGAATTTGCTTGATGGCATCAAGGAGTGGCAAATTAATCTTCACTTGTCGAAACACCTCCATCATGTCATGCAGCTTGCCCCCTTGCTTTCCCAATTTAGATGCTTCAAGGAAACGTTGTGGGAAAAGAGCCTTGGGCTTATAAGGAATTTCAGCATTTAGACTTGTGGTCACTTTTTCTTCTTCTTTCTTCTCACCCACCTTATTATCAATTATTTTTCCACTCCTCAAAGTGGTAATAGCTTGAAATTGCTCATGGTGTGGGTTGCTTGTGGAAGCTTGCATCCCTCTTGGATTAGCAATTGGTTGACTAGGGAGCTTCCCTTCTTCTCTTCTACTCAATGAAGTAGCAAGCTATCCAAACTGAGATTCCAGTTTGGCAATAGATTGAGAATGCGAGTGCACTAGCTGAACTATAGATTGTACTCTTGCTGCAGTAGCTTGCACTGTCTCTATAAGAGAATCAAGCTTGTCAAATTTAGACAAGGTAAGAGTTAGCTTGTCTTCAATAGCAGAAATTCTTTGGGCCATAGGACTTTGTGTTTGATACTGCTATTGAGGCACAAAAGTCCTAGGTTGATATGATGGTTGCATTGCTGCCCCTTGATTACTGTAAGAAAAACCAGGATGATTCCTCCATGTGGGATTGTAAGTATTACCTCGTGGAGGATTCATTGGTCCAGTGAAAGTAGCTTGGACTTGCTCATGTTGAATATCAGAAAATTGCCCCACCGAAGGACAATTGCTCACATTATGCATAGGACTAGAGCAAAATTCACAAGGGCCTAGCAATGAAGAATTTGAAGCAGAAGGAGTTTAATTGGCAGCCATAATTGCTGCTACCTTCTGTGCAATTAAATCAATGTCGGTTGGCATAGCTTCTGAAGCACCAACCTCAAAAATCCCATCAGTCTTCCTTGTAGTGGCAGGTCTGCTAGAACGAGTAGAGGACATATGTTGTAGAGAGTTGTCACTAAGATTTTCAAATAAGGTCCATGCCTCTTCTTCACTCTTCAACATAAAAGTACCTCCATACGATGCATCAACCATCTATCTGTTGGCTTCTGTCAGCCCTTCATGAAAACTTTGCACTAGTTGCCACTTAGGAACTTGATGATGAGGACACTTCCTAAGAAGGTCCTTGAATTTTTCCTATGTCTCATAAAATTGTTCCCCCTCATGTTGGAAGAAACCAGTGATAGCACGTCTGAACTGATTGGTCTTCCCTATCAAAAAATACTTCTTGAGAAACTCATGTTGCATTTGAGTCCAAGTCGTGATAGAACTAGCCGGTAGAGAATTGAACCAATACTTTGCTTTGTCTTTCAGAGAGAATGGAAAAAGTCTCATTCTGAAAGCATCTTCAGAGAAGTTGTGAATTTTTGTAGTTGAGCATAGTTCAATGAAGTCATCCAGATGCTTATAAGGGTCTTCTTGAGTCAGCCCAAAATAAGATGGCAGCATCTGAATAATGCTGGACTTGATCTCATAATTCTGTGTTGTGACATTGGGCAGTTGAAAACCTACTGGCGAGGTATATGTCTCAGGAACATAGTAGTCCCTAAGCAGTCTAGCTTTTTCTCCATCAACATTAGGAACAAGGTTGTTATTCCTCTCTTCTGCCATGTCTTCAATTTTTTCTTCCTCTTGCACAACGGTATCAACAGGGATGTTCCTCTGTTGTCTAAGAGTACGTTCAGGTTCAGGATCAAGAGGTATCAAAGGATCAGCTACAGAACGACGACCTTGCATATATTAACCAAAAGCACCTGAAAAGAAAACAAAAACAAAATTAAAAATAAAATATATAAAAATTTCCTAAACTAAATGTCACGCCCTGGTTTCTGACACCCGGTTAGGAGCGAAGGAAGCGGGGGTGAATCCGTAATTTCACCTCAAGTTCCCACACCTTAATCTCATTATAGTCTATTCTATTGTGAAAGCATTCTATATGCACACCCTTAAGGTGGCATTAGATCATCAATGGCCCTTGCAAATGATTTTCATCTTTGGTTCCATACTTATAAACCACTAAGTTCTGGACCACAACTTTTCACACAGATATAATTTGATTATGAAACCTACACCATTGGATAGATCTTTCAAAAATACTCAATTTCAAAAAAAACCACGCTCAATTCCGATTTGAAACGAAGAAATTACATCGAAACGAAGTTTGGACAATTTTTGAACCTTGCTGTGAATAGTAATCTCGATCAATCGAGATTGGATCTCGATCAATCGAAATCCATCTCGATTAATCGAGATTTTGACCCCTTTAATCGAAGAAAACAGCCTCTCGGTAACTTGGACCTGCAATATTTCGATTAATCGAGATTGGGACTTCGATTAATCGAAATTAAGCCTGAAAAATCATAAAATCTCGTAATCATTTCGATCAATCGAGATGGGCATTTCGATTAATCGAAATGGGGCTTCGATTAATCGAAATAAAGCCTAAAAATCCTTAAAACCTCGCAACCATTTCGATCAATCGAGATGGGCATTTCGATTAATCGAAATGGGCATTTCGTTTAATCGAAATGCATTGCCCAAGACATCTCAAACACCTATACAAGATCAATTTGGACCCAAATCTCAACCAAACCACCTTAGATCATTCATATCTCATACAAATCATCTACCATTGATATAAAATCACACTCACACATCAACCTATACATTTGAATCTCAAATCTTGTATAATCATAGAAAATTTATCCAAAGTCCACCATGCCCATAAAATTCAAGTGAACCTAACATCCTCATTATTTTCAAAGGTAATCCTCATTAATTCAACCACGCAATCTAACTTATACATTGAGACCCTACAACCATGATTCCAACATAAATCCACAACTCTAAACATTCATATCCACGAAATTGAAATACAAGAGACAAAAGAACACATTCATCCATTTAAATCCCAAATCCATACATAATCCATGGAACCATACATATAAGAATTTGAATGGCCCATTTTGCATACATTCAACAAGTCTCAAATGAAGGGAGCCATTATACATACACTTCTAAAAAAATCACTTTCCTACAAGTGTGGCACTTACATTTGAATTTCACATACATAAGAGGATACAAATGTAAAGGCAACACCACAACCATTGTCCACATGCCACAAGTCGGCATGGACATTTATCTACATCTCAAAAGAGCAAAAGTCAAAAAATAAGCTCAACATATCTATAGAGCTAATCATGCTTCGTCTTCCATTGGTGCCTTATCTGAAAATGTTTTGTAAAAAAGGGTGAGCATCTCAACGGCTCAGTAGAAATGATCCACCCATCCCCACTCTAACCCGCAAGCCATGCATGAATGCACATGCTCATGCATTTTTACCCAAACATTCACGTTTTTTTTCAAATCATGCATGATGCTTCACATAAAGTGCAAATACATATGTACATATATATATATATATGTATATCAAATTGGACAAGTCACAATTTATATATATATATAACTCACACCAAATCAATCCAAAGGGGCTTTCTCATCACTCCAATAGTAAGGGTCTCTTCGGCACCCAAACTCTGCTTGTGCTTTATCGGGTTACTAACCCGAAGGGAGCACCTCCTCTTGGCCAAGTTTTGGGTCTTTCACCCTAGGGGCCTTCCCCTTATCTTAATTTCACACTCATGCCCCAAAATCATCATATAGTGCATATAATCACACCAATGCACATAGTCACACAATGTATGCATTTTTTTCTTAAAACAATGCATTTTCTTTCCAACTCAAGATTGTCACAATGCTATCACACTCACATCATGGAAATCACTATGCTCATGAATTTTGCTAGAAAATCATATTTTTCATGTTTTCATCAAACAAACACATTTTTTTTTTCACCAAAAGCATTATAGTCACATTTGCACATAGATACCATGCATAAGCCCTAACTAACATGTTGGACACTTATACATGCATAAATCACCATGGTATACATATATATATGTATATACATAGACCTAGGTTCAAGAAATCAAAAGCTATCTCTTATGATATTTAGAAAGGGATCACAAGATCAAAGTAGAAGTGAGTCTAGCACCCCTACCTCAAATTGGAAGAGCTTCCAATTGATTTCCCCCGATCTCTCAAAACCCAACTTCCTCCAAAATGATTTTTGAACCGATCTATCTCGAGCCCTCGATGCGTAGGTCGTTTCTTCCTTCTTTGGTGAAATCAAAATCCCACTCTAAGGCCCTCAAATCTAGTGAAGAAGAAGAGGAGATGAGCTTTCTCTCTCGGCTGCTGGGATGAAAATGAGAGAAGAGCTGATCTCTCTTAGTATTTATAGCTAAGTGACCTCCTCTTAATTACTAGTTTGCCATCACCCTTTTGCAAAACCTTCTCGGGCTCATTTTCGGAGTTCCGTAACTCAGATTGACACGAAATCAACTCTGTTGCACGTCAAATATTTTATTTAAGCTATCCTCAAATTTTGAAGTCATTCTGACACTTTTAAAATTTCTGGGCCCACAAGGCCCACGCCTCTAGGTTGACCAAACTCAAAAAAGTCAACTTTTGGCAAAAGTCCCCAAAACTTCCCAAAACCCTATTCCAACCCTCTAAACATGTTCCCCGCATTCAAAACACGTTAAACATCATTTAAAATGCATTTAAAGAAATAAATGACAAAATTGAAAAATTGGCCAAAATTGGGCACGGTCTCTACAACCTCCCACCCTTATAAGAATTTTGTCCTCAAAATTAGAATGTACCTCAAGTGGTGAACAACTCGGGATACTTTGAGCGGACTTCTTGTTCTCGCTCCCATGTAGCTTCTTCCACACCATGATGCCTCCAAAGCACCTTAACCAATGGAATGGTCTTGCCCCGGAGCACTTGTTCTCTAGTGTCCAAAATCTGAATCGGCCTTTCCTCGTATGACACATCCTCCTCCACCTCAAGGTCTACCCAATCAAGCACATGTGAAGGGTCCGATTCATACTTCCTCAACATAGACACATGGAAAGTGTTGTGCACACTTGACAATTGCGGTGGCAATGCCAAGCGGTAAGCAACCTCTCCTACTCGATCCAAAATCTCAAATGGCCCGATGAATCATGGCGCAAGTTTGCCACTATGACCGAACCTCATCAAACCTCTCCGTGGTGAGACCTTCAAAAAGACATGATCTCCCACCTCAAATGCTAGTGGTCGCCGTCTCCTATCGGCGTAGCTTTTCTGACGACTCTGAGCTGTAAGCAATCTCTGCCGGATTACCTTGATCTTCTCCGTAGTTTCCCGAACTAAATCCGGTCCCAAAGAAACTATCTCTCCAACCTCTGTCCAACAGACAGGTGACCTGCACGGTCTACCATACAAAGCCTCAAATGGAGCCATCTCAATGCTAGCTTGATAGCTATTATTGTATGCAAACTCCACCAAAGGAAGGTGATCCTCCCAACTGCCCCGAAGATCAAGTACACACGCTCGTAACATATCCTCCAAAATCTGTATGGTACGCTCAGACTGACCATCCGTCTGGGGATGAAAAGCCGTACTAAAGTGAAGGTCCGTATCAAGTGCTGCCTGGAGACTCTGCCAAAACCGAGATGTAAATCGTGGGTCTCTATCTGAAACAATAGAAACTGGTACACCATGAAGCCTAAGGATCTGCTCAATATACAATCTACTGAGAGTATCCACATCATCTGTTACTCTAATGGGAATAAAGTGAGCTACCTTCGTCAATCTGTCAACAACCACCCAAACTGCGTCGTGACCCTTCCTCGACCTTGGAAGCCCCGTCATAAAATCCATAGTGACATGCTCCCATTTCCACATAGCCACAGGTAACGGCTGCAACAACCCCGCTGGTCTCTGATGCTCGGCCTTCACTTGTTGACAAGTGAGGCACTTCGCCACAAACTGAGCTACATCCTTTTTCATACCCTTCCACCAGTACTGTCGGCATAGGTTATGGTACATCTTGGTACCACCTGGATGTACTGCTAGCCTTGAGTTGTGAAACTCTCTCAGAATCTCGTCCCGACAAACTAAGGGAACAAACATCTTCCCTTGGAATTTCATGCTCCCATCTGAATGAACTGTCCATCCTTCCACTACTTCGCCACCCAAAATCCGCGTGCGAATAGCCTCAACCTCACTATCCTTCCTCTGCTCTTCAATCACTCTACTCGCAAGAGTTGGTTGAGCGATAAGAGTAAATAACACCGCCCGTCCATCATCCTCACTGAAATGTAATCCCATTTCTGAGATGTCTTCCATCATCTTCCACTCCCGTATGGCTAAGCTCGCTAAGCTACCATGTGACTTCCTACTCAATGCATCCGCCACTACATTAGCCTTTCCCGGATGATATTGTAAGTCGAAGTCATAGTCCTCCATATACTCCATCCACCTCCGTTGCCTCATATTCAACTCCTTTTGTGAGAAAAGGTATTTGAGACTTTTATGATCCGAGAACACTTCAAACTTCTCGCCATACAAATAATGTCTCCACACCTTAAGTGCAAAGATCACCGCCGCCAACTCCAAATCATGTACTGGATAATTCTGTTCATGTGTTTTCAATTGCCTCGAACCATATGCCACTACTCGTTCGGTTTGTATTAGCACACATCCCAAACCGAGTCGTGAAGCGTCACAATAAATTGTATACCCCAACCCACGTTCTGGAATGATCAAAATTGGAGCCGAAGTCAACCGACTCTTCAATTCCATGAATGCATGCTCGCAAGCATCATCCCATACAAACTTCACTCCCTTTCGGGTAAGCTTCGTCATAGGTGCAGCTAGCCTCGAAGAGTCCTTCACAAACCTCCGATAATACCCGGCTAATCCCAAGAAACTACGTATCTCAAATACGCTCTTAGGTCTTTCCCAACCCATCACTGCCTCTATCTTGGATGGATCTACGGAAACTCCTCTTCGGACACAACATGCCCAAGGAATTTCACTTCCGCTAGCCAAAATTCACACTTCTCGTACTTGGCATATAATTGATGTTCTCTTAAGAGTTGCAACACAATCCTCAAGTGACCCTCGTGCTCCTCTTCCGAAGACGAGTACACTAGGATGTCATCAACGAACACAACCACAAACTTGTCTAAGTAAGCATTGAACACTCTATGCATTAGATCCATGAATGCCGCCGGTGCATTTGTCAAACCAAACGGCATCACCAAAAATTCATAATGCCCGTATCGTGTGTGAAAAGCAGTTTTCGGAATGTCCGCCTCTCTAATCCCCAACTGATAGTAGCCCGATCTCAAGTCTATCTTTGAGAAACACCTCGAACCCTTAAGTTGATCGAACAAGTCATCTATCCTTGGCAAGGGATACTTATTTTTGATCGTTGCCCGATTCAACTTTCTATAGTCAATGCAAAGCCGTAAGGACCCATCCTTCTTCTTAGCAAAAAGAACCGGAGCTCCCCAAGGCGATGTACTAGGGCGTACAAATCCCTTGTCTAGTAGCTCTTGTAATTGGTCCTTCAATTCTTTCAACTCAGCCGGTGCCATTCGGTACGGTGCCATGGAAATGGGCGCAGTACCTGGAGCAAGATCTATCACAAACTCCACTTCTCGTTTCGGAGGCAACTGTGTCAATTCCCCCGGAAATACGTCCATAAACTCACACACTACACGAGGAAGCTCTCCAAGTGTCTCATCATCACCATCAATAAGTAGGCTCGCCAAGAAATACCCAAGCCCTTTCCGATCACTAGGACCAAGTGGAGACGACAAGTAGAAGTCATCCCGCTCTCCCACAAAACAAATTCTAACACCTTCTGGCGTATGTAAGGTCACTCTTCCCCTGTAACAATCAATGTTGGCTCTATAGGTCGATAGCCAATCCATACCCAAGATCACATCAAAGCTAGTCATATCTAGAAGGATAAAATCAAACACTAGTCGATGTCCCGAAATCTCGATCTCACAAGATCGGCACACATCACTCAAAACCACTCTACCACCAACTGGAGTATCAATGGATAAAACCGAGTCCAAAGATGACACCTCCAACCCCAAAGCACAAACAAATGCATATGATATGAATGAATGTGATGCACCTGAATCTACCAAAACCCTAGCCCATGAGCTAGATACAAGAAATATACCTCGGACCAATGACGGTCTTGCTGAGGTCTCTCCTGGAGCAAGAGTAAAGACACGGCCCGGGGTCCTCTGGCCCTACTGTCCTGTACCCCGATATCCCGACTGCTGACTGGGAGCACTAGACGTGGCTCCTCTAGCAGGTGCTCGTGAACTCTGAACTGAAGGCACTGCCTACTGTGGTGGTAATGCCCTAAAACCCGACTGTGAAGTCACAGGCTGTGTAGGACGCTACTGAGAACCAGTATTACCCTGCACATTGCTCTTTTGTGGGCAATTCCAGCTCATATGCCCCAACTGATGACAATTGAAGCACCTCCTCTCTGCCACTGAAGGAACTTGTCCTTGTGTACACTCAGCCATTCTGTGCCCTGGCTTCTGACAATTGTAACAAACCATTCTAGATCGGAAGGATCCAGAAGGTATAGCCACAGAAGTCACAGATTGAGTTTGTGGCCCTTGTGAGGATGGCTCACAATTCTTTCGCTTCTTCGTAGCATGGTTATCCGCAAGAGACCCCGTAGCCTTTGCTTGGTTCTGTGCTTCCCTGATCCTTTGGTTATCATTACTGAACCCCTCGGCTACCAAGGCCCTTTCCACCACTGCTGCATAGTTGGTCAGACCTAGAAGTCCAACTCTATCTCGTAAATACGGTCGTAGGCCCCAAATAAACTGCTTAACTTTCAACCCTTCTGTTGGAATTATTTCAGCCCAAGAAAGAAGTCCAAGAGAGTTACAGCAGCTTAAGAAGGTTTCGAGCCTAAAGCCCAAATCTGCGCATAATGCAGTCTTAATCCTATTTTGGAAAATGGACCAGAAGTCTTATTTTCGAGCCTCAAATCGACATAATTCACACGAAGGGCTGAACAAAATTTGATTCTGCACACTTTTGTATTTTACGAAAATTCCGTAAATCGAACTTCTAGTGGGTCAAAAGTTGGGCCGAAGTCAGCAGGAAAAACCCACCTGATTAGTGCTGCGGGAAACCCTAATTTATTCCTAATTGGATTAGGACTTTGGTGTATTATCTTGGGGAATAAAGTGAAGACTTGGAGGCTGAGTTGAGAGGAGAGAGATTAGAGACAGAGAGAACAGAGCTTGGAGAGTCTGAGAAGGCTGAGAAGAGAACAGAAACATATTTGCAGAGCCATTGGAGAACAAAGTCATACACGTAATTCAGAAAGATGATGTCTTCTTACTCAACAGTTGAAGCTTCTTCTTCTACCATAAGCGGCTAGTTCATCCACTAGGGTTTTGATGTAGCCCTAACAAAGCATCAATGGTTTGATTGTTTTAATTATTGGGGACCTTTATATACATGCATAGATTGTGTAATTCAGAGGATTCTTATTATAGAATTGAGCAATAAAAGTCTTATAAATTCAGTTTCAATAATTTCTTATCTTGTCTTAGATATTTAGTTGTTGTTATTGAACTCAATCTCTCTTATTTTCTGTGATCATGATTCGTGTGTGAGTGTGACTCAAAAAGTATACCAATTAAAAATTTCCACACTTCGCAATAGAATGAATTCCTTGCAGAATAGGGCTATCGAAAGGGGTATCGTACCTCAGGGATTATGGTCTGATGAGTTGGAATACGGAACTAATTCTAATTAAATTTATAAGAAAAGAATTCTGATTTTTAAACTAATTAAAAAGATAAAATAAAATAAATCAAAGCAAACAAGATAGTGAAGATAATAGGAGAGAAACCTAGGGTGTTTGACTTCACCACTAACTCCACAATCAATGGTCAATTGAATCAACTATAGGGGAATTACATCATGCATAAGTGGTGTCGGTGGCTACAAGCTCACCTTCATCCGTCAAGAAGATAACATATGGTTAAGGCTAAGCCATGGACTATCTTCGATTGGCATGGGTCATCTGCCTAACTACTCTAATCTAGGGTGCAGTATGGTTCATCTTCTCTAAGCATAATCCATCAAAGCACATAACAATATATTCAGTGAGTGATTACCATTGTGTAATAATCTCTCTCATGATCTGATAGGCGTTGAATGTTACGCATTCTAGCCTCTTAACTTATGTATTTTATTCTCTTAGTGATAGATTATTTTGTGATTTTAATTTGTTTTAGTGTTTTCTGTATTTTCAGGGCCTTAATGATTATTTCAGTTAAAACCAAGTTTTTGGGCTTTTAAAGAAGACATCCAAGATGGTGAGATGAAGCCTACATCAAGGAGATTCACTCAACCATTTATTTCAACTCAAATCAGCCCAAGAAAGAGGTCCAAGAGAGTTACAGCAGCTTAAGAAGGTTTCGGGCCTGAAGCCCAAATCTGCGCATAATGCAGTCTTAATCCCGTTTTGGAAAACGACTTTTTCCATTCTCTCTGAAAGACAAAGCAAAGTATTGGTTTAACTCCCTACCGGCTGGTTCTATCACGACTTGGACTCAGATGCAACATGAGTTTCTCAAGAAGTATTTTCCGATAGGGAAGACCAATCAATTCAGACGTGCTATCACTGGTTTCTCCCAACATGAGGGGGAATAATTTTATGAGACATGGGAAAGATTCAAGGACCTTCTTAGGAAGTGTCCCCATCATCAAGTTCCTAAGTGGCAACTAGTGCAGAGTTTTCATGAAGGGCTGACAGAAGCCAACAGACAGATGGTTGATGCGTCATGTGGAGGTACTTTTATGTTGAAGAGTGAAGAAGAGGCATGGACCTTATTTGAAAATCTTAGTGACAACTCTCTACAACATGTGTCCTCTACTCGTTCTAGCAGACTTGCCACTACAAGGAAGACTGATGGGATTTTTGAGGTTGGTGCTTCAGAAGCTATGCCAACTGATATTGATTTAATTGCACAGAAGGTGGCAGCAATCATGGCTGCCAATCAAACTCCTTCTGCTTCAAATTCTTCATTGCTAGGCCCTTGTGAATTTTGCTCTAGTCCTATGCATAACATGAGCAATTGTCCTTCGGTGGGGCAATTTTCTGATATTCAACATGAGCAAGTTCAAGCTACTTTCACTGGACCAATGAATCCTCCACGAGGTAATACTTACAATCCCACATGGAGGAATTATCCTGGTTTTTCTTACAGTAACCAAGGGGCAGCAATGCAACCATCATATCAACCTAGGACTTTTGTGCCTCAACAGCAATATCAAACACAAAGTCCTATGGCCCAAAGAATTTCTGCTATTGAAGACAAGCTGACACTTACCTTGTCTAAATTTGACAAGCTTGATTCTCTCATAGAGACAGTGCAAACTACTGCAGCAATAGTACAATCTATAGTTCTGCTAGTGCACTCGCATTCTCAATCCATTGCCAAACTGGAATCTCAGTTTGGACAGCTTGCTACTTTACTATGCAGAAGAGAAGAAGGGAAACTCCCTAGTCAACCAATTGCTAATCCAAGAGGGATGCAAGCTTCCACAAGCAACCCACACCATGAGCAAGTTCAAGCCATTACCACTTTGAGAAGTGAGAAAATAATTGACAATAAAGTGGGTGAGAAGAAAGAAGAAGAAAAAGTGACCACAAGTCCAAGTGCTGAAATTCCTTATGAGCCCAAGGCTCCTTTCCCACAACGTTTTCTTGAAGCATCTAAATTGGGGAAGCAAGGGGACAAGCTGCATGACATGATGGAGGTGTTTCGCCAAGTGAAGATTAATTTGCCACTCCTTGATGCCATCAAGCAAATTCCTCCTTATGCAAAATTTTTGAAGGACTTGTGCACTCAGAAAAGGCGTTCTAAAAGCTATGTGCCAAAGAAAGTAATGCTGCCACAACAAGTAAGTTCAATAATTCAGCAGTGTACTCCTCCCAAGTACAAAGATCCTGGTGCTCCAACTATCTCATGTATTATTGGGGAGCACCATGTGGATAAAGCTCTTCTTGATTTGGGTGCAAGTGTGAATTTGCTACCCTATTCAGTTTACTTACAATTGGGCTTGGGAGAATTGAAGCCTACCTCGGTGGTATTACAATTTGCAGACAGATCAACAAAGCAACCCCGAGGAATCATAGAAGATGTGCTCATTAAAGTGGACAAGTTCTACTTTCCTGTTGATTTCATTGTACTTGACACTGAGCCAGTTCACAATCCGAAGAGGCACATTCATGTGATCCTTGGTCGACCTTTCTTAGCTACTGCTGATGCTTGCATAAATTGTAGGTCGGGGATCATGGATATTTCATTTGGCAATATGAATGTCAAGCTTAATGTGTTCAATGCTATCCAACACCCCCCAGATCAGAGTGATGTGTTCTGCATGGATGATATTGATGAATGTGTGGAGGAATTTGTTTCATCCTCTATATCTCGAAACTCCCTGGAGGTATGTAAGTCTTTTTATGACTTTGAGAACATTAATGATGAAAGGTTGTGTGAAGAAGTGCATGCTATGCTGGAAGTGGATGCTATTCAGAATACTTCACCATGGAAAATTCCAATTGAGCCACTTCCTTCTCTATCTAGCACTCCCCTAGTGCCTTCATTGGAGTCCCCTCCAGAATTAGAATTGAAGCCTTTGCCTGATAAATTAAAGTATGTATTCTTGGGGGCACAGAAAACTTTTCCTGTTATAATTGCCTTTGATCTGACAGAAGTTCAAGAGAAGAGCTTAGTAGAGGTTTTATACCAACATCGTGAAGCAATTGGATGGAGTGTTGCTGATCTTAAGGGCATTGATCCCTCAGTTTGCATGCACAAAATCCATTTGGAAGAAGGATGTAAGCCAACTAGAGAGGCACAGAGGCGACTGAACCCCAACATGAAGGAGGTGGTAAAGAAAGAGGTTGTCAAATTACTTGATGTAGGAATCATTTATCCAATTTCTGACAGCACATGGGTGAGTCCGACACAAGTGGTTCCAATGAAATCTGGTCTTACCATTGTCCCTAACTCCATGGGAGAGCTTGTTCCACAACGTACTGCCACAGGTTGGCGTGTTTGCATTGATTACAGAAAGCTCAATTCTATGACAAGGAAGGATCACTTCCCTCTTCCATTCATTGACCAAATACTTGAAAGGTTAGCTGGTCAGAGCTATTATTGCTTTCTGGATGGCTACTCTGGTTATAACCAAGTAGCTATGGATCCAGAAGATCAAGAGAAGACCACTTTCACTTGTCCCTTTAGTACTTTTGCTTATCGTCGTATGCCTTTTGGATTATGTAATGCTCCGGCTACATTCCAGAGGTGTATGATGGCCATCTTTTCTGACATGGTGGAAAAATTCTTGGAGGTGTTCATAGATGACTTCTCTGTTTTTGGATCATCCTTTGAACACTGTTTGAGCAATTTATCACTTGTGCTTCAAAGGTGCCGAGAACGGAATTTGGTACTTAGTTGGGAGAAGAGCCATTTTATGGTGAAAGAAGGTATTGTATTGGGCCATATTGTTTCAGAGAGGGGCATTGAAGTTGATAAAGCAAAGATCGACCTAATTGCAACTCTGCCTCATCCAATTTCGGTAAGGCAAGTTCAATCTTTCTTAGGCCATGCCGGGTTCTATAGAAGATTCATCAAAGATTTTAGTAAAGTGGCTCGACCATTGTGCCATTTGTTATCGAAAGATGTTCCCTTTATCTTTGATGAAGATTGTGTGAAAGCTTTTGAAAAGCTTCGGTCTCTGTTATCCTCTGCACCAATTATGCAGTCTCCAAAATGGGCTATACCTTTTGAAATCATGTGTGATGCCTCTGATTATGCAGTGGGAGCTGTGTTGGGACAGAGAGAAGAGAAACGACCACATGTCATCTACTACGCTAGTAAGACTCTCACTGATGCCCAACTCAATTATACAACCACAGAGAAAGAGCTTTTAGCTGTAGTGTTTGCCTTGGACAAGTTTCGTTCTTATTTATTGGGGTCCAAGGTGGTTGTTTACTCTGATCATGCAGCATTAAGACACTTATTGGCGAAGAAAGAAACCAAACCGCGTCTTATTCGATGGATTTTATTGCTGCAAGAATTTGATTTGGAGATAAAAGACAAAAAGGGGACGGAGAATGTGGTTGCGGATCATTTATCTCGAATCGAGTTTGAGCCGGTAATCGATGCATTACCTATTCGAGACTCATTCCCGGATGAGCAATTGTTTGAAATCACTTTGATGAAAGTTAATGGCCAAAGGTTGAAACATTGTGTGGAAGGATGTGTGCCAAGAAGAGACGTGGAGTCCGTCGACTTGACGGATGCCGTCTATCCGACCTAATCCCTTCGGAGAGTCAATCGTCTCCTACGGACGTTAAATTGTAGGTTCTGTATGTATTTCTATACTTTATTTCCTTTAGTTTTCTTTGATTTTAATTTTTAGTTTTAGTTTTCTTAAGTTTTTCTTCAATTCTAGTTGCGTTTTAATGGGTTTTCTTTGAGTTTTTGATGTATAAGTTACTTCCGGAGGATGCCAAGAGGTGTACCGAGGTATTCGGACTCAAGACGGGTGAAAAATAGTACTCTCGGTCGACCTTGGGCGATGGAGACTCAAAAATATCAAGTCTCGGTCGAACTTGGGCGATGGAGGGTCAACAGGCCTTCGGGAGGGGGATCGATCGCCCCAGCCAAGGGGGATCGATCGCCCCAAT
Organism: Cornus controversa; assembly: GCA_026545225.1. Classification (NCBI taxonomy): domain Eukaryota; kingdom Viridiplantae; phylum Streptophyta; class Magnoliopsida; order Cornales; family Cornaceae; genus Cornus; species Cornus controversa. Next base: position 6,417,622 of record CM048854.1, on the reverse strand, counting down.
GTTTTTTTGAAGATCCCCACCAGCAGGTGGGTGATCGATCGCCCATCCTTGGGGGGATCGATCGCCCAAGGCCCATGGAGGGGCTGCCCGAATTTTTAAGGCGTATAAAGGCCACTTATCTTCCTATGTTGCTACTACTTGCATCCTAGACCTCTTTGAACTCCAATTCAAGTCCTACATCATCCGGAAAACTAATTTCTTCAATTAGTGATTATTATATAAGAATTCAACATTGATCATCATCAACTTCAACATCAAATTGGATAAAAAATCACTAGTTCTCAAAGGAAGCTCTCACTTTTTCAAGTTCAACATCAAAGTAAGTGAAGTTTTTCTTTGAAGAAATTGTTCAAATCTTTTTGAGGGCTTTTGAAGACCAAGTTTGGGGGATCAATTTGGTGCATTCATTTGTTCGATTTGGGTGGAAAAATTACCGAAAAGAGGAGGTTGAAGGTGACAAAAGAATTGTGCACACCAAGTGTTCGATTTAATTCCTCAACCACACTTTTTCTACTTCTATGGCACCAAAGAGAGCAAGTCACCAAGGTGCTTCAAGTTCACGTAATCCTCGCCGAGCGAGGCATGATCCGACCACAGGTTCTTCACGATCTCGCCGAGAAGGTATTCAAGAGAGATGGCATCCAAGGGCGTTGAATTTTGAAACAACGTTTGACATAGCCGAACTTTATGGTATGTTTCCCGAGACACGATGGGGGATTTCCGACATCCATCGTCGTCGGTCGGCATCCATTTTTGTTCCACTCTCATCTACCATTTACCCGAGGCTTGTCAAGGTATTTTATCAGAACTTAATGCCGACACCTGATGAGCGGGATGTGCTTACTTCTTCCGTAGATGGAACAATAGTTCGAGTGGACATGTCATCCATTGCCATTGCCATGGGTTGTCCTCATGAATGCCCAGCTGATTTATCTCATATCTATACTCCTTTACCCGATGAGTTGTCGGTAGGCAATGTGGTTGCACGATTGTGTGCCAACCAATTTTTCGGGCCGAAAAGGAATGCAGCTTCAAAGTCCTCAATGTCAAATCATTTATGGTTCCTTGACACTGTTCTACTTAAGAATGTATGTCCAATTGGACATAAAACCGAAAGACGTCAGGAGTTCCTCAGAGCCTTATATGCCATATATTTTGGGCATTGGCTGTCATTACCACAGATTGTTTGGGGCTAGATGGAGAAATTCTATTCCAAAGTTGTGGCCAAGGCACCAGACAGTGCAAGTGACTGGGAGTTTCCATTCCCTACTATTATTCACCAGTTGCTTGTGGCACAGGGGTATGCAGTCCATGAGGACGAGCTTGCCTTTCCACGTGATCTTCATTATGGCACGCATGACTGGAACCTGAGTCAATCTCATATGCACCAGAGAGTCATAGCGGCGCCTGGTGAGGTAACTCGTTTGGCCCAGGGAGGAGAGCATGTAGATATACCACCACCGATGGAAGATCCAGAGGAGATGGAGGCAGAGGAAGAGGAAGTGCATGCACAGGCCGGTGGCCATGATTATCAATATTTAGAAGGGCAGATTGCTGGGTTGACAGCCCAGTTTGGCACCTTACAGACAGAGGTCTCCACACAGTTTGGTGCAATGAGAACAGAGATGGCGGATCACTTTCGTGACACTCACCAAGAGCAACTAGAGATGAGGAGGATGATGCGTGCACTGATGCGCCAAGCAAACTTGGATCCGGATGCTCAGTCACCACCACATCCTTGATAGGAAGGTAACCATCTTTTGTATTTTATTTTATTTTTAGTTTTTATTTTTCTTTTTAATTTTATTTTTCTTTTTGTAGTTAGATTTTATTGTTATGAAAAAAAAATGAAAAATGAAAAAATATTTTATTTTATTTTTTTTTAGGATTTTTCTCTTTCATATTTATTTTCACCCATATTATTTTCACTTGATCTTTGGGGTATAGTGGTTTGTTTTGACAGGTTGAAACATCCAAGTTTGGGGGTGTGCTTGCATTGCCTTCATACTAGTGATGTACTCTATTTTCTTTCCACTACTCCATGATCCCGGTAACATCGTTCTTACTCTTCTCTATACTTTGATTGGTAGTACATTGAGGACAATGTACAGTTTAAGTTTGGGGGTGAGGTGATGCCTATTTTTGTGCTTTATTGCATATGGGGGGACATTGGTGTGAAAATCTTTCTGTATTAGGATTTTATTTTATTTTATTTTATTTTCTTAGTTTGTTTTTTATTTTATTTTGTTTTATTTTTAGATAGAATGTTTTGACATTATTCAAAGGATTAATACCTTATGTAGGTGCATAACTTGCAATTTTTGAGTATGTTTGAAATTTTTGAAAACTATGGTTTGAATTATGTGGTTTTAATCATGGTTTGCAATAACATGTTTTGAAGTGATTGATTTTAGTTTCCTTACATGCACAGACACACTAGCATAATCTTGTTGGGTATAAACTTTGGTTTTGAGTTATTGAGTTACATATGCTTGATATTAATTAGTATCTCTTGAGAATGAGTACCGATGATGTGTTTACTTGACTTCAATGAAAAAGAAAAAAAAAAGAAGAAAAAAAGTGATGAATAAGCAAATCAATTTGATCCTTTTCATGAGTAACCGGGCCTCTATGCCTCAGGAAGCACGGAGTGTTCGCGTCAAAAGTGAAAGGGTGAGAAAAGATGAGCATTGGTTGTCTTGATTTGTAGCCTGACTGATTCGAGTAATTAGGTCTTCGGGGTATCTTAAAGCCTAGTGCCCTAAAGCCATCTGGTTTGGGAGCCACTGACTAAAAGCTTGCTACATGGATCTTTTAGAAAGCTTAATAGATCAAGACATTGCACAACCAATAAAGCAATGAAAAAAAAAAAGAATAAAAAAAAAAAAAATAGAAAAGTCATGTATTCATATTGGGAAGTATGATTTCAATAAGGGGAGCTAGTGAGTTGAAGGTGTATGTGCCTTAATAGATTCAGAGCTTGGTTATACTACATGAGATGACTGCTAGTTCACTTTTCACGAGGGAGCTGGAGTTGATTATTTTGAGATATGTTGATGTGAATTATGCATGGGGACCATTGCTTTGAATTATAGAATTTGAAAGTTTGAAATTATTCTTGAATGCAAGTTTGTAACTATGTATTGTAATCTTTTTCTTGAATTAATGTTGAAACAGAATTTTGAATGTTTGTGGGTAACATTTCTGGAAACCCTCACGAGACTATACTCGTCCACTAGGGGGAACCTAGGGGTTTAAAGGCTTGTTGCATATGCTAAATGCAATCGTTTCTCCCACGAAAGTGGAGTTAGGTAGTTTAGTTAGTGTTTAGTAGTTTCTTTGTTTTAGTTTTGTTTTATTCTATTGCTAAGGGACTAGCAATATGTAAGTTTGGGGGTGTGATAGGCGTTGAATGTTACGCATTCTAGCCTCTTAACTTATGTATTTTATTCTCTTAGTGATAGATTATTTTGTGATTTTACTTTGTTTTAGTGTTTTCTGTATTTTCAGGGCCTTAATGATTATTTCAGTTAAAACCAAGTTTTTGGGCTTTTAAAGAAGACATACAAGATGGTGAGATGAAGCCTACATCAAGGAGATTCACTCAACCATTTATTTCAACTCAAATCAGCCCAAGAAAGAGGTCCAAGAGAGTTACAGCAGCTTAAGAAGGTTTCGGGCCTGAAGCCCAAATCTGCGCATAATGCAGTCTTAATCCTGTTTTGGAAAACGGACCAGAAGTCTTATTTCCGAGCCTCAAATCGACATAATTCACGCAAAGGGTTGAATGAAATTTGATTCTGCACACTTTTGTATTTCACAAAAATTCCGTAAATCGGACTTCTAGTGGGTCAAAAGTTGGGCCGAAGTCAGCAGGAAAAACCCACCTGATTAGTGCTGCGGGAAACCCTAATTTATTCCTAATTGGATTAGGACTTTGGTGTATTCTCTTGGAGAATAAAGTGAAGACTTGGAGGCTGAGATTGGGAGAGCTTACAAAGAGATTGGAGAGTCTGAGAGGGCTAAGAAGAGAACAGAAACATATTCGCAGAGCCATTGGAGAACATAGTCATACGCGTAATTCAGAAAGATGATGTCTTCTTCCTCAACAGTTGAAGCTTCTTCTTCTACCATGAGCGGCTAGTTCATCCACTAGGGTTTTGATGTAGTCCTAACAAAGCATCAATGGTTTGATTGTTTTAATTATTGGGGACCTTTATATACATGCATAGATTGTGTAATTGTGAGGATTCTTATTAAGGAATTGAGCAATAAAAGTCTTGTAAATTCAATCTCAATGATTTCTTATCTTGTCTTAGATATTTAGTTGTTGTTATTGAACTCAATCTCTCTTGTTTTCTGTGATCATGAGAAAGATTATTACACAATGGTAATCACTGAATATATTGTTATGAGCTTTGATGGATTATGCCTAGAGAAGATGAACCATACTGCACCCTAGATTAGAGTAGTTAGGCAGATGGCCCATGCCAATCGAAGATAGTCTATGGCTTAGCCTTAACCATATGTTATCTTCTTGACGGATGAAGGTGAGCTTGTAGCCACCGATACCACTTATGCATGATGTAATTCCCCTATAGTTGATTCAATTGACCATTGATTGTGGAGTTAGTGGTGAAGTCAAACACCCTAGGTTTCTCTCCTATTATCTTCACTATCTTGTTTGCTTTGATTTATTTTATTTTCCTTTTTAATTAATTCAGTTTAAAAATTAGAATTCTTTTCTTCTAAATTTAATTAGAATTAATTCAGCACCAACTCATCAGACCATAATCCCTGAGGTACGATACCCCTTTCGATAGCCCTATTCTGCAAGGAATTCATTCTATTGCGAAGTGTGGAAATTTTTAATTGGTATACTTTTTGAGTCACACTCACACACGAATCATGATCACAGAAAATAAGAGAGATTGAGTTCAATAACAACAACTAAATATCTAAGACAAGATAAGAAATTATTGAAACTGAATTTATAAGACTTTTATTGCTCAATTCTATAATAAGAATCCTCTGAATTACACAATCTATGCATGTATATAAAGGTCCCCAATAATTAAAACAATCAAACCATTGATGCTTTGTTAGGGCTACATCAAAACCCTAGTGGATGAACTAGCCGCTTATGGTAGAAGAAGAAGCTTCAACTGTTGAGTAAGAAGACATCATCTTTCTGAATTACGTGTATGACTTTGTTCTCCAATGGCTATGCAAATATGTTTCTGTTCTCTTCTCAGCCTTCTCAGACTCTCCAAGCTCTGTTCTCTCTGTCTCTAATCTCTCTCCTCTCAACTCAGCCTCCAAGTCTTCACTTTATTCCCCAAGATAATACACCAAAGTCCTAATCCAATTAGGAATAAATTAGGGTTTCCCGCAGCACTAATCAGGTGGGTTTTTCCTGCTGACTTCGGCCCAACTTTTGACCCACTAGAAGTTCGATTTACGGAATTTTCGTAAAATACAAAAGTGTGCAGAATCAAATTTCGTTTAACCTAATGCAAAAATAATGTCGATTTGAGGCTCGGAAATAAGACTTCTGGTCCGTTTTCCAAAACAGGATTAAGACTGTATTATGCGTAGATTTGGGCTTCATGCCCGAAACCTTCTTAAGCAGCTGCAATTCTCTTGGACCTCTATCTTGGGCTGATTTGAGTTGAAATAAATAGTTGAGTGAATCTCCTTGATGTAGGCTTCATCTCACCATCTTGGATGTCTTCTTTAAAAACCCAAAAGCTTGGTTTTAACTAAAATAATCATTAAGGCCCTGAAAATACAGAAAACACTAAAACAAAGTAAAATCACAAAATAATCTATCACTAAGAGAATAAAATACATAAGTTAAGAGGCTAGAATGCGTAACATTCAATGCCTATCACATGGTCTCCATAACTATAGATCATTCTAATGAACAACATCCATCCTCAATTTTTAGCATATATGGCATGTAAGAAAATTCACATGTACAGCTCACAATAACACATGTACTAACTTACTTTCAATCAATAAATTCATCAAGACATATATATGTAATGTCAATGCACATTAATATCATCATAATTGTCATGTGAAGATTCAATTGATAAGTTTAAGCATAAGAAAAGATGCAAGACTCCCAATTACCACTTCCTAGTACTTCTAAACATGCCAACAATTCAGAAACCAACATCATTTCATAAGGAATTGATGATAAGGTGACCCCTACCTCAATTTGGAGTGAAAACTCTGAATCCTCCAATTGTGAAAATACTACAATTGCTAATTAACTCCATAGGAACACTCCCAATTTTCTTCCCAAACAAAAAAAAAAATTTAGCAGACCCATGCTTTATTTGAAAATTCATCAAAAATAGCATGTTAATCCAAATCACAGGAATCCAAAGTCATATAAAACCTAACTTACTATAATATCATCTCAATAAATAAAAAGAGCTAAAATATATGTATATCAACCCAAAAGTTTAGTTTTAATCAAAACTGTAGCTAAAATTTTGTCCAAATAATTTATCACAGCATACTACTCACAAATTCACCATAACTCACAAGTTTAACCTTTTACTCCATAATTTTCTAGATTTATTCTATAACAAGTTTATGTTCAAACTCAATTTTAATTAACACAAAATTCTACACATAAGTTGAGTTATTACCAAACCAATCCAATTGGGATAAATTTTTCCTAGTCGTGAGAAAATTTTAATAACTCGCTCAATTCTTATCCAAATGAGGCATATGATACATAAAAATAAAGATAATAAATAGATATATATCCTTGTAAAATTTAGTAGCATTTGGAGCAATATAGCCCCTGAAAACTAAAACATTTTCACTGTGGCCAATTGCTGCCCAATTTGCTCTCAACATGAAATGTGATTTTGAATGGGGATCAGGGTTATTTTTCTACAAAAAATATCAAAAATAGTTTGTGGAAGCGTGGTTCATTAAAATAAAACCAAACCCCCTGATGTATGAAAGATTATGCAAGCAACAAAATTTTTCCTTATAAACACAAATATGATTGCATGGAATAAAAGGGATTCAGAGATCAAATACCTGACGAGGATCATTTTCAACCCCCTAGTCTTTAACAATTGATGAAACAATTGATCTCCGTATGACCCTTGAGATTGATTCTCTAAAAACCTAGTTCTTATGGGAGAACCTTAGGTTTTGTCAATTGATTTCTTTGTAAAATGTTACACTTAATTTAGGAGAGAACATGTCATATTTATAGGTGAGTCTCACCCATGTTAAGTCTTCCTTTTCATATATGCAAATAAAAGAAAACTATATACATACTCTATATCTTATATTCTCCTATGAAAAATAAGATATTATATATATATTTAAATTATATATTAATATATATATATATTTCAGGATATTAAAATATCCAATATGTCATTCCATTTTTACCCTTCACATGAAATTAAATTACTAATGCCCCTAGCACATTATAACAATTCACATTTAACAACCCATTTAGTTTTAAATTGACTTAGTGGGCTAGAGTGAGAATCTTATTTAATGGTCCAAACTCTTATTGGTTCAAATGGATTATAATTTTTCTAGTTATCTCATGACCATAAATTATAATAATCCAATAACCATAACTTAACTCCACTATATAAGTGTGGTTGCACTCCAACTCGAGTATGGTTGAACCATGTGTTGTCTTTAAACCTTGTGTTGCCTCAATACACAACACCCGTGTTAATTATATGAAATTACCTATCTATGTATAATTGGTTATGAACGTATAAGTGCCCTCAATCCAAACCAACAATTGAATATTTATTAAGCCACTTGATTACTTTTCATTCAATCAATAAACGTTTAATAAAACTTATGCACTTTGCTATGGTTCATACCCATTTTATTAAAGCTGAACTAAGCGCTTGGATTTACCATTGATTAAACTTAGTCAAGCCATAATAAACTTAGCTAGCATAGATGTAAATTTGGAAGCATGTTCCAAAGCACATGATCAACTAACACCCAACATATTTAGATTTTAGACCTTGGGGCCCACCGTATATATCAAAGTGTTAACCAACCATGTCTAGGGTTCATCACACCCTTATACTTGAGGAAAACATTCGCCATAACACTGATAATTAGTAATTATAATGATGGCCTTACAATTACTTTGATAATGACTTGTCAGCGATCCTATTCTATTCTTTATTAATAAGGAGTCCACCCACTATTGCTGAATGAACAAAACACTTTATAATAACACAATATAAGTGACTTATGCTCTCAACTTTGGTAACTATACCATGAACGCACCCATTCATTGTGTTGTCAATGGACACTATGATTTGGATCTTGAATTGAATCAATACATAGCATTCATAATATATAAATAGTGTTTTTGATAAGAAAACAAATTCTAATGATAAGCCAATGTCATTATATCCCAATTGGTGCTATAAACAGCATACGATTCCAACAATATCATCCACATAAAAAATAAGAAAGACCACAATGCTATCCTGTACCTTCTTGTACACACAAGGCTCATCAATATTTTAATCAAAACCAAATGCCTTGATTGCTTGATCAAAATGCATATTTTAGCTCCTGGATGCTTGCTTGAGTCCATAAATAAATATCTGTAATTTATGCACTAGGTGCTCGTGACCTTTCACCACAAATTCGTCTGGTTGTTTTATATAGATGTCTTCATCTAGATAACCATTTAAAAATACCGTCTTGACATCCATCTGCCATATCTCATAATCATAATGAGCATGTATGGCTAAAAGAGTCCAAATAGACTTCGACATAGCTACTGGTGAGAATTTTTCCTCATACTCAATCCCTTCACGTTGAGTGAAGCTTTTCACTACCAGCCTTGCCTTATATGTCTCAACATTTCCATCTATTCCTCTTTCCCTTTTGTAAATCCACTTGCATCCAATGGGTTTTGTCCCAGCAGGTGATTCTACAAGTTCCTAGACTTGATTAGAATACATAGATTCCAATTCTGATTTCATGGCAATCTGTCGATTTCTTGCATCCACATCATTGATGACCTCTTCGTAGTTCACCGAATCCAACTCATGTTTATCAGGGATAATCTACAAAGATTCTCCCAGAAACATGTATCTTTCGGATTATCGTGAGACTCTCCCACTACAACGGGGCATAGGTGTACTAGAAGATGAAGGCGTACTAGTGATAGCCTCTTGTGTTCCATCAGTCTTATTATCTATGATTGGTTCATCTACCACTGGTTCTTTATAGGAATTCGACATCTCACAATACAACTTTACTTTTGGGTCTGTGGTTCATAATATAATCTTCCTCCAAGAATACAACATTGGTGCTAACAACTATTTTCCTATCCTTAGGATCATAAAATAAACCACCCTTGGTTGCCTTTGGATAACCTACAAATAAACACACTCTTGATCTAGTTTCCAATTTATTCATTTGTCTTATTCGCACATTTACAAGACAACCTAAACATGGAACTATGTCAGATTAGGTCTATGCCTTATCTATAGCTCATAAGGAGTCTTAGGTATTGACTTAGATGAAATATGAGTCAGTGTGTAAATGGCTGCATCCAAAGCTAAACCCCCCAAAAGAAGGAGGTAACGTTGAATAACTCAACGTCGATCTAACTATGCTGAGGGTACCCAGTGTAGACAACTAACTAGCAATACCCTCATTAACTATGTGGTCCTTAAACTATCCCAAGAAGTACTCCCTTCTACGGTCTGTTTCACTTCCGCCTGATACTCTCAAAATTTTCCAAAAGCTTAATACATGTGGTGCATTAGATAAACATATTCAAACCTGGAGTAGTCATTGGTAAAAGTAACAAAATACTCATACCCTCCTCTTGCATGCATAGTTAAAGGTCCACATAGATCAATATGTACTAACTCCAATGGTTCTTTAGCTGTAAAGCCTTGGAGTTTTCTTTAATTTTTAATTGCAATTAATTATGTTTTAATTGAGATAAATCATGAGAAATTGATTTAAATGTGTGATTTGTGTATGGTGGGACTTTTCAAAAAAATTTGAGTTCAAGTGTGGGACCCAGGAAGGGTCGGGTAACCCGGATGATTGGTACGAGTCTTGTGAAAACATATAAGGGCATGTGTGCATAATTGAAAGGTTTAAAAGATAAGTTGGGAAGAGAAAATGTTAGTATGTAATTAATAGGGAGTTAGTAGTAACAATGAGCTAATTAAAAGAAAGAGAGGGACTTAATTGCAAAGAGAGATATTCTAAAGAGAATTAAATCATTTAATTCATCATAAAAATCTGATTTTCTCTCATCTTTCTCATCTCTCTCTCACTTCAACTTCATCCCAACTTCTCTCTAAGATTAAGATGACCTAGAGTGAGAATTGAAGATTGATCCAAGAGGGAAAGAGTGTTCTCCTCATCTTTCTCTTCGAATTGATCAGTTCAAAGCTTAATTTGGTGAAGGTTGAAGGTTTGGGCCAAACTAGGGTTTGGAATTGGAAGTAGCTCAAGAAGGAAAAGTTATTCTCCTCACTATGATCTATGCATCTATGGTTCGAGAATCGAATTCAAAGCAATTTAGAATTTTAGTGATTTGGGAATTTTTGATAATTTGGCTTGGAATTGAGGTAAGGGTGTTCTCTCCACTTATCATTGATTCCTTAGGAATTGATGTGGTTTTGGAATGATTAGCATGTATAGGAATGCTAGGAAATGAGTCTTGCATATTTATTTATGCTTATTCTTGTTAATTGAGTCTCCATATGATAATTATGGTGATAGTTATATACAATGATGATATATGTATATGTTTTGATGAAATTGTTGATTACAAGTATATTGAGACATGTATCAAAGTGAATTATGATATGAATTTTGTATGCATGCCTTATGTGATAACAATTATGGATATATGTTACCTATTAACATGATTTATAGTTGTGGAGACTATGTTGTACATTTTGTGTATTACATGTTTGATAAAATGTAAAAAAATATTTATTTCTATAAAAATTACGTTTATGACTATTTTATGAGAGAATTGATATTATGTTTTATGAGAGAATTCATATTGCATTGTTATGTGTACGAAAATGACAAGTTTTAGCATTAAAACAAGTGGCTTATGATATGCTTGAAAATGTGGAATTGTTGCATTATTATATGCATGGAAAAGACATTTTAGCATAGAAATCAAGTGGCTTATGATGCACTTGGATTGTATATGTTTTCATACTTGAACCTTATCTGATTGGTTGTTGATTTTGGGAGGAGGTCAGAAATCAATAAGGGTTAGGAGCCCTAGGGTGCAAAGTCCAAAACTTGGCCAAGGTGGTTCTTTCTAGACCGTCAGGTTAGTAGCCCATAAAGTTGGATGTCTTAGATAATTGGCTCAATTAGCAGTTATCCGGTGCTTCTACGAATACTCCCACATTGTTTGATTTCAGAATTTACATGACTTGGTATTTAAGTCTTGTTATTGAATTGTTATATTCATGTTGTTGTTGAGTATATGTTTCGTTCAAGTATTGAATTGAGATTCCATGAGCATGTGCATTGTTGTATGCCAAGTAGTGTGTAGGAAAGCCATGATAACATCTCACGAGCATTGATAGTATGCCATGTGAAGAACCTAGAAGGGGAGGGGGAGGGGGTGAATAGGTTATATGCAATTTCTTCCTAATATTGTGTAAGTATGGCTACCAAATACAATCACACAGTTTGACAAAATTATTTATAGAGGTAAAACCCCAATGTGGGGAAACATCCTCTTTGGCTGTCAAGCCAAAACTGAGCTCCACTATGTATGAAAGGTAGTACAATAATTTTTCAATTACTCTCTCACTCACCCAACTCATCACATAGTCACTCTAGCTTTCACCCTAGTTCACAGCCTCCCTAGGTCTGAACCACTCTCACCAATCCTCACAGTAGCTTTCTGCTCTCACCTAGCATAGGCTTCCCAAAGTCCAAGCTATCTCTCACTAAGCTCACCACAAATCACTCAAACTTCGCCTGTCCAAAATATCCCTATACTTGGACTACAGATGCTGACTTTGGAGTCAATTCAATGTATAGATTAGTAACTCTTCAAGCTTTAATTGTCAATCTTCAAAGTCCAGCTTGATAAGGAAAAGGCCACTTGAACTTTTGGCAAATAATGATCTTAGAACTTCAGCAGTGACAGTCTTCAATATGAGATGACTTTAAGTGCAGTATCCAATATGTCTTGTTTCTTTAGAGAGTCCCTTTCTCAGCTTATTAAATATCCATTCAGCTTGGTATTCACTTTAAACAATTGCCCTGATATTGCTTTGTCTTTATACCTATTCTTAAAAAGGGCACGACTACAACTAGAGTAGACCTTAGTAGCACAAAAACTATGGATGCATGTTTTAGCAATTAGCACTCAAAAATGCAACATGTTTAGATTAGCAATACACAATAGATTTTCTGAATTAAAAATACCTCAAAACAAAGTTCAGCAATTCAGATTTTAGGACTTCACAACACAATTCAATAATTCAGATTTTAGAGACAGTAAAAACAATTCAGCAAAGCAGAATTAGCAAAATAGAATTTCTAGAAACAAGAAACAATTCAGTATATATAATTTTTGGACAACAAAGTTTCAAAAAATAGACTTCAGCAATAATATTTGGAAATAGATTCAATCAAGGTCATGACCAGAAAGTATTAAACTCAAAAATTTAGACAGTAAACTTTTGAAACTTTAAGAACAAAACATATCCTTTTCAGAAATAAGGAGAAAACACATTCTATATAATATATGGAACTTCAAGAATAGAACATATCATTTTCAGAAACAGATTTCATCAGTAACATTTTGAAACAAATTTCAGCAATAAACTTTCGAAACATATTTCAACAATAAACTTAGAAACATAAACATAGATTTCAGACAGCTATAGGACATCAACAGAAATTTCCAAAAGCGATTCAGTTAACTTAAACATAGATTTCAGAAAGCTTATAGCACATCAATAGAAATTTTTGAAAGCTATTCAGTCAACTTAAACATAGATTTCAGAAAGCTTATAACGCATCAATAGAAATTTCTGAAAGCTATTTAGTCAACTTAAACCCAGATTTTAGAAATTCAATATGAAGAGACAAGACGCATGTATCAGGAACTTGAACCCAGCTTTCAGATACAGGGAATACAAGCATTCAATTTAAGAAATACGAATCATGATATGCAAAAATCATGATATACATGAATCATATAGAAATCATAAAGCGTGTGCCTGTGATTTATGTGTGAATCAACAAGAAATCCATAACCAGTGCGCATGTGCTTGTGTGCACATAAATATGTAATTAATCAAACTTTTGTGAGCTTGTGATATGTAAAAGAGAAAGAGATTAGAAGGATTATACCGAGTTTGAAAAATTGAGGTTATGTGTGAAATCAATGAAGATAAACAGAGGCTCTAAAATTTCGTATAAGATCGACGAAAAGAGGCTCTAAGATTTCTATATAAGTTCGATGAATAGAGGCTCTGATATTTCTGTATAAGATCGACGAAGAGAGGTAGACTCACAACCAGAAAAATCCTCTAACTCTATATAAAATTTTCAGCACACTCACATACACGGCTCACACACACACATTGTATTTCTATGTGAGTAGATTGGCAGCAATGGATGCAACCCCTTTTGATCTCTGTATTTCCTCCTTCATTGATGTTCTCATCTATACTTTCTCTTTCTCTAAGCTATATATGCGCCAAAATTTTTGTGAACCCTTATTTTCATTTTTCTTATATGTTTCATAAGTAAAGATAATTTTAGGTTTTCTTGCCCTAGCAAGTTAATTTCCAAAAATAGCCCTTCTACTTTAAAAACTAATTTGCCTTTTAATTAAATACCCAATTTTTTATTTAATGAAATACCTAATTTGCCCCTGCAATTAGGTTAGTGCATATACCACAATAATAGGGTAATTAAATAATTCATGAAACACAATAATAACAAGGTAATTAAATAATTAATGAAAGTAAACCCAAAATTTTTATTTAAGGTAAAAGGACTAATGCCCCTACAATTCCTTTTGACGGTAAAAGCTTGACAAACATACTCATGGGCTTCTTGGACCATCACTATGTAGTACATAAGAATGTCCTACTTGTATTTCACGTGGGTCATATCGAGTTGATGCATAAGTAAGTTTGGGTATCTCTACTGGGCATGTTGACGTTCACCCCTTTCCCAAACATTTTACAGATAAAGCACTGGTGGTTGACGGAGCTTGAGGGACTTTGGATTTAGAGAGATCGATCTCTTGTTTGAGACCATTTACCTTATGTTTTTGGATGCCATGTTTTAGGCAATTATCGACTTTGTAATTCGAATATGAGACTTGGGTATATGCCTTAGATACTTTAGTTGTTATGGTGGGTTGAGGTGATGGCAGCTGTTAGACCCTTAACATTCTGTCCCGCACAAGGCCATGTCATGACATGTCCATAGCTAGGCCCTTGACAATAGTTCGTAGGCGTGGAGGGTTGTCAGCATGCCACATCGTGCTATAGTGGTATCTTTGTAAATATGAAGGCTTAATGTTCATTTTGCATGCCAAACATACCTTTGGCATGATGATGCACCACACCAAAGGTGGTGGCACTTGATAGTTCAACAACAGGAACCCCATGGGTGGTTGGCACAGTTTGGTGCACCCCAAGCCGTGCATGTGGTAGGCATGCCACATGCATATGGACCCATGGGCGCGTAAACTTACCTTTGGCAAGGTGGTGGCTCTTGATAGCAGCTTAAGCCCCTATGGGCGCACTACGGTGGACACGAACATGAAATTGGTGGGCATGGCTCAAACCATGCACCAATAGGTCAAGACTTAGCTAAATCAAGACAAAGGTTGGCATGTGACTTAGCGAGCCCCGTGGGCACAACACGGTGGCAAAATTGGCTTATGGTGTAGGCTAAGTGCACTGATAGATCAAGGCCATGGCAAACTCATTGACATGGTTTGGACTTAGTCAAAATGTGGGTAATGGCAAACCACAAAAAAGGGAATGTAAGGTTAAGGCTTGGCATTGGGCTAAGTCTCCACCCAGTGGGCCTTAGATTTGGTGGACATGGACATGGGTATGGACATGGGCATAGGTTAAACTATGGGTACATGACCCAGCTGGACTGGACACATGGTATGCAATGGGCTAGTCAACAAGTGGTTCCTAGCATCACTCCTACTAGTGCTAGAAGACTAGGGCATATACATATATGTCCAACAATATATATAGGCATGAGGTGGCAAAAACATCTTCCACATATGCTATTTTGGGGGACTCAAAGATAATGGTGGCAACTTCCTTCGATATATGGCGCGATATTGACCGTACAACATTGCCCTAGCAATTGGTGTCACAATTTTAGTGGATAAAAGTGTCCACCACTAAGATAGTGGGCACTAAAATAGTGGGATGTATAAGGTTTTGAGAGCCTATATAAACCCCTTGGTGGGCATTGTAGTAAGCAAGAGAGGAGAAGAGAATAGAATTCCATAGTGAAAGAATAGTTAAGAGTAATACACTTTGGGAGAGATGTTTACAGCAGGCCTTGGCCATATTTCCTTGTATTATTATATGTTTATAATATAAAGGTTGGAAGTCGTAGGACTTCTGTAAATTATGTGTGCTTTGTTCCTTTCTTTCCTACATAACCTTCTTGTGTGTATGGGAGTGACTTGGTGTGCGTCCTGAGACATCAAGTGTGTTGGCTGAGACTAAGGCAGAGGAAGACAAGGGCTGTCCTAGTGCCATCACAGCGGCACAAATTTGGTATTCAAATTGACCCCTGTGACAGCAGCCATAGTGGAGCTGGGTCTCCTTGACGGACTTATGAGGCTATTTTGACAGCTTGGTATGGCGGTGCTAGTGGTGACTATTTGATGGTTCTGATCATGCCAAAAGGAAGGTTTTCACAGCTGGATTTTTTATGATGGCTAAAGGTTGTGGCAACTATGGACGGTATTGGCTGGGTTGGTGTGTGAGTTGTGTAACGTGCTCGGCAGGTGGCTGAAAGTGGTTTGTTTGGTGGTATTACGTGGCTGTTTGGAGACTCACATAGTGGGTCTTTATAGTAGTTTAACTGATTGTGTTCGGCTGGAGCAAGGTGGACTTGTGCCGAAGGTGATAGTTATAGGGTGATGCTCAGATAGAGCTTGAATGGAGGGGTTCACTGTTTAGGTAGTGGGCTGCCATGGTGGTGCCTGACGGAGTTGTGAGAGGGTCACGACAGGGGGTTTCTCGGCTGATTTTGTGGCTGAATAGTGGGCTATCATGGCCTATTCTGCGGTAGTCTTCTTAGCCGAACATGATAACTGATATGGGTCCTTGACGGTTGTGGGTTTTCTTCACAGGTTGCTTATGGTTTTAGAGCCCATGGTGGTACCAAAAAGGTTGGTTTATGGACTGTTTGGGGTTAAGAGTGATGGTCTTGTGGTGATGGATCCTTACGATTTTAGTGGAGGAGCTCAAATGTATTGGGCATTCATTGGTGGGAAACTCGATTGATCAAGGAATGTAGTTTTGCATATGCGTATAAATATATGTATACGGTTATGCATGGTGTTATATGTTGGGATTTCATGGGCTGCCATATTGGATCAATGAAATGGGGCATTATGATATTTGGGTCTTGGGTTGGACTTGAATTTGGGTTGGTTTCCAATTGATTTAGAATTGGATTGAAATAGTGGGCAACCAAGGTAGCGCGATGAATTTAATTATTCTTGGGCCTAATTAAATTGGGCCAGCATGGTTTTGATTATGGGTTGGTTACATGGACTAGACAATTAGGTTGTATTGGGAAATTGATTAGAATTGGGCTTAGTGTTAATTGGGATTAAACAATGGGCTGAAGTTGGTGTATGATTCGGGCTTATGTATTTAATTTGGGCTCATTAAATTTCTAGACCCAAATGGGAATTAAAGACCAATCAATTGGACTTTGGAAGTGGGTAGACAGAATTGGACCAGGACATAGAAATGGACCATTTTGCAAGCGCATGTACAGTAAGAGTGGGACCTATGGCAAGTTGATTCTTGCCTCTATCTCTTATGAATATTTTTTAATTACATACGTTAATTTACATATGTCCCTTAATTTGATCATATGTGACATATGTGTGTGTGTGTGTGTGTGTGTGTGGACATGGTGTATATGTGTATATACGTGGAATGTGGGTAATTATATATATGTATATGTGCGTATATATATACATATGTTGGAAATGAAAGCATGATTTTTAATACTTGTTTGCATTATGATATGCATATATGGTATAGGTTAAAGCCCATGATGAGTATGTTAAATTATATGTGTTTAGCTAAGTATTATTATGTATGCATATGTGACTTTTATGTATGATTTTAAGTATATATATGATTATATATTGGTGTGATGCTAGAAATGCATGCTAAATATGAAATTTAATTTTGGTGAGTATTGAAAGACATGATTTTGATATGTTAAGTGTTTTATTTGTTCTCATTACATACGTGGGTGGTAGAATATATATGTAATTATATATATATATATATATATATATATTGTAAGTGGAATGCATGCATTGGACTAGGGCATTATATTTATGCTAAGATATGAGCATATGTGATTATATGCAGGAGATGACATATATGTGATTACACGTAGGGATGTGGTTAGAATGCATGCTATCTTATTTATATATCGAATGGATGCATTGATTGTAGTATGATAAAAATGTGCTAAGTTAAAGTTGTTGGCATATGTGGGGTATTATGCTGATTTGAACATATATGTGCTAATATGTATTGGAATGTGATGAGAAGCTTGCTAAATACTTCTTTTTAGTATTAATAAGCATGAGTTAATGCGTGAAAACAATATGCTAAGTATGTATGCATCCACATTGCATATATGATAGGGAAGTGACATATACGTGATTATATGTGGGTTATAAAGGGAGAAATGCAAGCTACGTACTTTAAAAACTAGCTAGTGCATTGGGGTACACATAAATTAAAATGCTTGGTTTTATATGTTCTAAGTACATATAAAGGGAAATTGTGAGTAACGGGGAAGATCTATCATACATAAACTGTCAGAATAATGTCCACCCATGTTAACTTTCATAGGCTGTCGAAACGGTGTCCATCCACGCTACGTAAGTGGAAATTGTGAGTAACGGGGAAGATCAATTGTACATGGACTATTGGAATTATGTCCACCCATGTTAATTTTTAGGGGTTGTCAGAACGGTGTCCATCCATGTTACGTAGATCAGAGTATGTCCAATCACCACAAGATAAATCAAAACATTGGATATGAAGCATGACACTATCGGAGCACGTCCAAATCCTACACTGGTTATAAGATGCGTCCCAGGTTACATGATCTGTCGGAGCGGTCCAAATCATGTGGGGTATCGAGTAAGACCCGAGAGAGATTTATATCTTTATGTTTATGTGTTTGACTGCTAAGCATGTTGTATGGTTTAAATGCATTTTCATTGCATTTGAGATTTGCTACTTGTTGAGTAAGAGAAGTGGTGATTGATTTACATTGTTTATGTAAATGGTTAGACATATATGTTCGATATACATATTGATGTTGGATTTTTACTGCTTATTGAGCATACTGAAAATGATTTTCAAAAAATCACGTATAATAGATTTATATGTTCGTATATACTAGAATTGCCAAATGCATTGTTGGTTCATGTATGCTAGGAGGAGCATGATTTTAAAAATTATGATATATTTAAATGTGTATATTTTTTAGAATATGTGAAGATCAACCTGCTGCAGCAGTGATAGTATGGTTCGACATACCTTGTTGACCTTTTGAGGTCACAAACCCCCCAAGTTTTGCAAGTATTGCTGATTACGGAGTCAGTTAGGGGACTGATAGTACTGGTTGCTGAGGTAGTGATTAAATTCCACATAAATTAATGCATGTCCAAAATATTGAATAGATGTTTACATTTGGATTAAATGTATTTAGACATTTTATGTTGAGTAAATTTCTCCCAGTTGTATATTTGGTTTATGTATATAAGATGGACATTCAGAGTTTGATTCATTTAAATTGGAGAGGTATTATTTTCTTAATAAAGATAAAAAAAATTGGGATTGTATGGATGCTGATGGTTATATTGTGAGGGTGATCTCTCAGAGTTCACACCTCGGTTCTTGGGACTTAGGAATCGGGGTGTGACATTTTATGTTGAGTAAATTTCTCCCAGTTGTATATTTGGTTTATGTATATAAGATGGACATTCAGAGTTTGATTCATTTAAATTGGAGAGGTATTATTTTCTTAATAAAGATAAAAAAATTGGGATTGTATGGATGCTGATGGTTATATTGTGAGGGTGATCTCTCAGAGTTCACACCTCGGTTCTTGGGACTTAGGAATCGGGGTGTGACACTAGACCAGTCCAAGGTGAAGGCTGGACTAGTCCAAGGTGTCTTCTTTGCGAAGTTTTGCGTCTTTTGTCCTATTTTGACCCGGATTTGACCTAGAACTTTCCTAAAACGTTGGGACTTGTTTCTACTGATTTTTAACTTATTTTTCAAGAAAAATTAGGGTTTTTAATCTTTATAAAAATCTCATATGGTTTCTTTCTCATTAAGCTTTCAACTGAACAAAAATTTATATTCTAGAAAGAGAAAGCATTGAGATATCTTTCTAGCAAATGATACTTTCTCAAATTCTTTGTTTATATTTTTGAGAGTACACACATATTCACTGAGTGATTTAGAGTGTCCCTATTTGCGTAACAACTGTTCAATGACTGCATTAAAGATTTTTTCGTGATCAAGTTACTGTATTGATTTCTTCTACAACTGTTCATAAGTGAGGAAGGAGACGACTGAGTGTTCGTGTTCTTCTAATTACCCTTTTGAGAGAGTTTTGATGTTAGCCAAGAATCTGTAGCTGTTGGACAAGATAGTCGCAATAGTAAACCTGAGGTGTTTCGCATCAAAGTTCTTATCAGAGTGGAGTGGGTGTGAGTTTGTTGTACTTTGCTTCAATGATAGTAGATTTGTTTCTCTGGGGCTACAAAGCCTCACCTGTGGTTTTTTTCTGATCTGGATTTTTCATGTATATCTGGTGCATTCTTTACTTTACTGCACTTTATTTTATTTACTTGCTTTGTAGGATTGCTTTAATTTTTAATTGGACTTAAAATTGGATAATCTAAAAGATTAAGCAACAAACGAGTAAAACTAATCACGCCCCCTTTAGGTTTTAAATCTAACTTTCGCAGTTGCTTCCGCACCGCGCAACTCATAATTAGTATCATAAATGTGTTCTCTAATTTGTGAGTAGTTCCTTGCGAAGTATTTTTAAAATCAAATTTTATTTTTGTTTTCAAAATTTATCATGGAATCTAGTATGAAATAGGGTGGATCGATTCAGCAAACTCCTTTGTTTGATGGTTCATATTATACTTTTTGGAAGTCTCGTATGAAAGTCTTTCTTAAATCTCAAGGTGAGAGAGTTTGAATGGCTATTGAGAATGATTATACAATTCCTACCACTACCATTGGTACTGGTGATGCAGCTGTAACTATAAAGAAGGATAAGGCAACATGGTCAACTGCTGAGCATTAAGTTACTAACAATAACAACAAGGGTTTATATGCTATATTTAATTATTTTTTTCCTTTTGAATTTGCTAGAATCTTTGCTTGTTCCACTTCGAAAGAGGCATGAGATATTTTATAGGTAACTCATGAGGGTACCACCAAGGCAATGAAATCAAAGTTACAAATGCTAGAAACTAAGAAGAATTCACTTGTTGGATATGTGGTGATAAGGTCACACATCTAAATTTCGTAGTCAAGACTCATCATCTAACAAGTGATTTTAGAATTCACTATCGTGTTTCTGCTCCTCCACCACCGTACTCACTAGAGTTGGTTGCGTTATAAGTGTGAACAAAGTGGCCTGTCCATCACTCTCACTGAAGCACAATCCCATTTCTGAGATGTCTTCCATCATCTTCCACTCTCGGATGGCAATACTAGCGAGAGTGCCATGTGACTTCCGGCTCAATGCATCGGCAACCACATTAGCCTTTCCCAGGTGATACTGAAGATCAAAGTTGTACTATGTATTCAACCCATCTCCTTTGCCTCATATTCAAGTCTTTTTGTGTAAAAAGGTACTTCAAGCTCTAATGATAGGAGAAAATCTCAAACTTCCGTAGAGATAATGCCTCCACATTTTCAAACCAAATTACCGCCGCCAACTCCAAATCATGAGTCGAGTAATTTTTCTCGTGGATCTTTAACTATCGGGAACCATTGGCAATAACCTTCTCGGTCTACATCAACACATATCCTAAACTATCCTGTGAAGCGTTGTAGTAGATGACGTAACCCAAACTACGCTCAAGAATAATCAAAATTGGAGCACTAGTCAATTTACGCTTCAATTCCATAAAGGAATTCTCGTAAGCCTTGTCCCACTCAAACTTAACTCCTTTACGAGTTAGCTTGGTCATTGGTGTCGCTAACTTTGAAAAGTCTTTCATGAAATGCTAGTAATATCTTGCTAATCCCAAGAAGCTACGTATCTCGAATACATTCTTAGGCCTCTCCCAATTCATTACCGCGTCTATCTTAGAAGGGTCTACTGATACCCCTCCTTCTGACACTATATGTCCTAGGAAATTCACCTTCGTTAGCCAAAATCTGCAACACTGTTCTCAAGTGGATCTCATGTTCCTCCATAGAATAAGAATGAATGTCATCCACGAAGACCACCACAAACCTATCCATATACACCCTGAATATCCAGTTCATCAAATCCATGAACGATGTCGGTGCATTCGTCAATCCAAATGGCATCACTAGAAACTCGTAGTGGCCATATCTAGTCCAAAAGGCTATCTTCAGAATATCCTCTTCCCTTACCCTCAACTAGTAATACCCCGACCTCAAGTTAACCTTCGAAACAAAAGTCGAACCTTTAAGCTGATTAAACAAGTCATCTATCCTTGGCAAAAGATAATTGTTTTTAATCGTTGCTTGGTTCAACTTATGGTAGTCTATGCATAACTGTAAAGATCTGTCCTTCTTTTTAGTAAATAGGACTGAAGCTCCCCAAGGCGATGTACTAGGTCGTACAAATCTCTTATCTAACAATTTTTGCAACTGGTCTTTCAACTCCTTTAACTCTATCGGTGCCATCTAGTATGATGCCATTAAGATAGGCACAGTACCAGGAGCAAGATCAATGCTAAACACAACATCTCTCATTAGAGGTAACTTTGTTCAGTACGGTGTGATATGTAATGAATATTGCATATTCAATGCCCTTAAAATTATATGAATTAGTGTCTTAGTAATATTTATTTCATATTTTTATTAATAATTTTAATATTTTTATGATTGCAGTTGATTAAGGATAATTCTGATTAGGAATGGTGAAATCGGGCTGCAAATGGTGCTCATTTAGTTATCACTGAAGCTTGGCCCATTAGAGATATGTTTATATTGAAGATCCAAACTAAATGGACTAAAGAAATGGGCTGGAAATGAATTTAATTGAAGAAAAGGAGCACGGGCCCATTCGCATAGAAGATTGGGCCAATTCAGGCCTAAAAAGTCCTGGACCCCTGTTGGTATTCAGACCATAACTCCGTACACGATTGTCAAAACGACCCAAACTCCGCGTGGGTTGAAGGAAATTCAATTCTGCACAATTTCATATTTCACGAAAATTTCCTAAAACGGACGTTTTCATCAACTTTCTGCCCTATTTGCGCAGCTGCCACTTTTTCGGCGCAAATGCCACTTTGTGAGGAGCAAGTGCCATTTTATTATGCGCACTTGCCACTTTGGGTAGGGCAGGTGTCCCGTTGGTTTGTTTCGCAAAGTAAAAAGGAGGAAACGAAGAAAAACTAGGGGATTCTGGAAGGGGAAGCGGAGAGAGATATACAGAGGCGATTCGTGACGATACGGGCAAGACGATGGCGATTTCATCATCGTTCAAACCTGGACCTCGATCATGAGCAGCTAAACACCATTTTGGGGAAGTGATGTAACCCTAACCTATCTTTCAATGTTTTAGTTTGTATATTAATTTGGGAATTATTTATTTTGTGCATTAATTGTATAACTCAGACATAAACAACAGCTGTGCTGTTAGTTTTAATTTGAATGAAATTATTGCATGTTTATTCTTGTTCTTGGAGGATGAGGCATGGACATTGTTTGTGAATCTGAGTGAAAATTCCACACAACATGATTCTGCCAGTCGAGTTAGAACAAATAGTTCTCGCAAAACTGGAGGAGTTTTTGAAATAGGCACATCACTCGATGTCTCCACCAAAGTGGATGAATTATCGAGAAAAGTCGATCAACTCATGGTGGCTAGTCAATTTTCGACCCCTTCTCCTATCTTACAGGAAGGATGTGGTATCTGCACTAGTCCGTCACACTATTCCATAGATTGTCCCATGTCGGGGCAAATTCCTGAATCAAATCCAGAACAAGTTAATGCTGCTTTCTCTAGACCTGGAAACAATCCATATTCTAATACATATAATCCAGGTTTAAGGAATCATCCAAATCTCTCATGGCGTAGTCCATCTCTAAACAATCCTGTCCCTCAATCCCAAGGACCAGTTCCTATGTCAGGTTTTCAGTCGGGTCGTCAATCTGCTTATCCTTCATCTGATAGGCCCCAGAATCAATATTATCATCAAACTTCCCAGCATCCACCTCGTAATTCAGCGTTTGAGGATAAAGTGTTAGCGGCATTAGATAGACTCGACACTCATACTCAGTTACTTGAATCGAACACTCAGTTACTTCACTCCCACTCTCAATCCATCTCTAAGATAGAGGCTCAACTGGGGCAACTAGCTAACACTTTGAATCGTAGAGAGGAAGGAAAATTGCCAAGTCAGCCAGTAACTAATCCTAGAGGGCAATATGCAATTGATGATGCCGCTGCCAGTGGCCATCATCATGAGCATGTTCAGGCTATTACCACCTTAAGGAGTGGGAGAGTGTTAGATAATAAGGTGCAAGAGAAAGAAGATGTTGAGAGTGAAATGGGAAAGAGTCCTCATGTAGAGTCTAAAATTAATAAGGCAACACTTTCTCCACCTACTCTAACTCTTGAGACAACATGTGAGCCCAAAGCTCCATTCCCTACACGTCTCAAGGAGTTGGCACCTTTCGGGAAACAAGGGGAGAAAGTGCAAGATATGATGGAAATTTTTAAGCAGGTAAAAATAAATCTTCCTCTCCTTGATGCTATAAAACAAATCCCAGCATATGCAAAGTTTTTGAAAGATTTATGCACTCAAAAGCGTAATTCAAGGGGTAGTGTCCCAAAGAAAATCTTTCTCACTGAGCAAGTGAGCTCGATTATTCAGCATAACACCCCCCCTAAGTTTAAAGATCCAGGTGCACCCACGATATCTTGTGTTATAGGGGATGTTGGTGTTGATAGGGCACTACTTGATTTAGGGGCGAGTGTGAATCTTATCCCTTACTCAGTGTACTTGCAATTGGGATTGGGTGAGCTTAATCCCACGTCAGTTGTTTTACAATTAGCAGACAGATCAATAAAACAACCACGTGGGATTATTGAGGATGTGTTAATAAAAGTGGACAAATTTTATTTCCCAGTCGATTTCATTGTCCTAGACACAGAACCTGTACCTGATCCTACGAAGTCCATTCCTGTGATTCTAGGTCGTCCCTTCTTAGCTACGGCTAATGCGTGCATTAATTGTCGTACGGGGGTTATGGATATTTCTTTTGGGAATATGAAGGTGAGGTTAAATGTCTTTAATGCATCTCAACATCAGGCAGATGAAAATGAGTGCTATGCTATAGACCTTATAGAAGAGGCTGTGGAAAATTCACTTTCACTGATTTTGACCACAGACCCTTTAGAGGCATGTTTAGCCCATTTTGACTGTGAGGATTTTGATATATAGAATATATGTGAGGTAAATTCTCTGTTAGGAAGTGTAACCAGTGCTAATTTTTTGCCTTGGAGATCAGCTAAGGAACCATTGCCTAGATTGTCTAGTACTCCACCGATTCCATCCTTAGTGTCTCCTCCTGAGCTAGAGCTAAAACCTTTACCAGATAATCTTAAGTATGTTTTCTTAGGATTAAATAAAACTCTTCCGGTCATCATTTCCTCTAGCCTGTCTAGTGACCAAGAGAGTGAGCTTTTGGGTGTCCTTAGGGAGCATAGAGAAGCCATAGGATGGTGTGTGGCAGACCTTAAGGGAATAGATCCTTCCGTGTGTATGCATCGAATTCATCTAGAAGAAGATGCTAAACCTTCGAGAGAAGCCCAACGTCGTTTAAATCCTAACATGAAAGAGGTAGTGATGAAAGAAGTGGTGAAATTGTTAGATGCGGGTATCATTTACCCAATCTCTGATAGCAAGTGGGTGAGTCCCACTCAAGTTGTGCCCAAAAAGTCTGGAATCACTGTGGTTCCAAATTCTGAGGGAGAGCTTGTGCCACAACGAACCACTACTGGGTGGAGGGTATGTATCGACTATAGGAAGTTGAATTCAAACACTCGAAAAGATCATTTTCCCTTGCCATTCATTGATCAAATCTTAGAGAGGCTTGCAGGTCAGAGTTTCTATTGTTTTCTAGATGGTTATTCTGGGTATAACCAAGTGGCAGTCGATCCTAATGACCAAGAGAAAACGACTTTCACATGTCCGTTTGGTACATTTGCATATAGACGGATGCCTTTTGGGTTGTGTAATGCACCCGCTACTTTTCAAAGGTGTATGATGTCTATCTTTTCAGACATGGTAGAGAAGTTTCTCGAAGTTTTTATGGATGACTTTTCAGTTTTTGGGGATTCATTTGATAGTTGCCTAAAACATTTAACCCTTGTGCTTAAACGTTGCAAAGACACCAACTTGGTGTTAAGTTGGGAAAAGAGCCATTTTATGGTTCAAGAGGGTATTGTGTTGGGTCACATAGTGTCAGGGAGGGGCATAGAAGTTGATCGAGCTAAGGTTGAGCTTATCTCTAAACTACCTCCACCAAATTCGGTGAGGGGTATTCGTTCCTTTTTAGGGCATGCAGGTTTCTATCGTAGGTTTATTAAGGACTTTAGTAAGATTGCACAACCATTGTGTAATCTACTCGCTAAAGAAATTCCTTTTCACTTTGATAATGCATGTTTAGAAGCCTTCGAAAAGCTTAGGTCACTTCTATCATCTGCCCCTATCATGCAACCCCCCAATTGGTCATTACCGTTTGAAATCATGTGTGATGCCTCAGACTATGCTGTAGGTGCTGTTTTGGGGCAACGAAAAGAAAAGTTGCCAGTTGTGACTTACTATGCTAGTAAAACACTCTCGGGTGCTCAATTGAATTACACCACTACCGAGAAAGAGTTACTAGCTGTGGTGTTTGCCTTAGACAAATTTCGGTCATATCTTCTAGGGTCTAAAGTTGTAGTGTTTTCTGACCATGCTGCTCTAAAACATTTGTTGACCAAGAAGGAAACCAAACCCCGACTCATTAGATGGATTCTCTTGTTACAAGAGTTTGATTATGAAATTAGGGATAAAAAGGGTTCCGAGAATGTGGTTGCCGACCACCTTTCCCGTATTCTCGTTGAGTCGATATGCAATCCACCCCTTATATGTGATTCCTTTCCGGATGAACAACTCTTTGCAGTCACTCATGAGAAGGAACCTTGGTTTGCTGATATTGTGAATTACCTAGTAATAGGTAAAACTCCTCTTCATTGGTTCAAACATGAGAAAGACCGTTTCTATGCCCAGGTCAAGTCCTATTATTGGGAGGACCCTAACTTGTTCAAATATTGTTTAGATCAAGTGATCCGGCGTTGCATACCTGAGTGTGAGGTCCACAGTGTGCTTACTTTTTGTCATACCTTAGCTTGTGGCGGGCACTTTAGTGCTCGAAAGACTGCATTTAAGGTTCTACAATGTGGTTTTTACTGGCCTTCAATATTTAAGGATTCTTACCAGTTTTGTAGGGCATGTGTGCGATGTCAAAAGTTGGGGGCCATGACCAAGAGAGATATGATGCCACTTAACCCTATAATAGTTGTGGAGATATTTGATGTTTGGGGCATCGATTTTATGGGACCATTCCCAATCTCATTTGGGTTCGAATATATTCTAGTGGGGGTCGATTATGTCTCGAAATGGGTTGAGGCGGTGGCTACCAGAACGAATGATCACAAAGTGGTGATTAAATTCATTCAAGAAAATATCTTCAGTCGTTTTGGAACGCCAAGGGCAATTATAAGTGATGGAGGTAAGCACTTCTGCAATAGGTTTTTCAAAACTTTACTTTTTAAGTACTCTGTCACTCATAAGGTTGCCACCCCTTACCACCCCCAAACTAGTGGGCAAGTTGAACTGTCAAATAGGGAGATTAAGAAAATTTTAGAGAAAACGGTTCGGCCTGATAGGAAAGACTGGTCATTGAGGCTTAATGATGCTCTTTGGGCATATCGTACAGCGTACAAGACTCCCATTGGCATGTCGCCATACCGACTTGTTTATGGGAAGCCTTGTCACCTCCCAGTCGAATTGGAACATAGAGCAATGTGGGCAATTAAAAAGTTTAATTTTGATATGCAACTAGCAGGCTCTAGTCGTCGACTCCAGTTGAATGAATTGGAAGAATTGCGTAATGATGCTTACGAGAGTGCAAAAATCTATAAAGCAAGAACTAAAGCATTTCATGACAAGCACATTATGCGAAAGTCCTTTGAACCGGGGCAAAAAGTGTGGTTATATAATTCTAAACTCCAATTTTTTCCTGGTAAGCTTCGTTCGAGATGGGAAGGCCCGTATGTTGTCTTATCCGTATCTCCACATGGAGCAGTTGATATTCAAAATATCAAGGATGGTAAAGTCCTAAAGGTGAATGGTCAAAGATTAAAACATTACATTGAACATGAGGTGCTTAGTGAAAATGCGGAGGTCGTCGAGCTGGCGGATCCCATTTATTTTGATGAATGAGTGTTGATGTCCGTCCGGCCGGGACGTTAAACCTGGTCTTCTTAGTGTAATTCTACTTTATTTATTTATTTATTTATTTTTATTTTATTTTATTTTATTTATTTATTTACTTATTTATTTATTTATTTTATGTCTTATTATTAGTATTAGTTTGTATAGAGTGTTTCATTTTTATTTCTTTATTATTTGATTGTGTTTAATTCTTTATTTATTTTATCTGTACATGGACGTTTGTAATGTGTTTGCTGATGAGTTCAGGTAAACCTACTGGTTACTAAGCGCAAAAGCGTTTCCGAAAGCGCATCTGCGAAATTACAAGTTTTCAAAGTGAGTCTACTGGACAAAAAGCGCAATAGCGCTTGCTGGAACGCATCTGCGCAATTGAAGACATGAATTACATCAACCTACTGCCTAAAAGGGGCACCTGCGTAGGAAGCTAAGCCTCAGAAAGCGCACCTGCGCTCCATTCCTTGTAGCAGACCAAGCAAAAAGCCCACAGCCCACGTCCTCTCTTCACGACTGCGCTTATGCGCATTATTCAGCCCCAAGGAAACCCTAATGCGCACATCCAACCACCAGCGAGCAAGCAGCACAGCTACCCCCTACCACGCCATGTACAATCACCGGTAGCCACCCACAACCGCCACACCAGCGCCGCACCAGCGCAGCGCCGCACCAGCCGCACCAGAGCGCAGCCGCCGCACCAGCGCGCACAGCAGCAGTGCACCAGCGCAGCAGCCGCTCGCACCAGCCACGCAGCAGCGCCCCTCAGCGCGCACCTGCGCCCCACAACGCGTACCTGCGCCCAGCACGCACCAGCGCCCTGCCCAGCGCGTCCCAGCACCCCTCTGCGTGCGCCAGCACCCTCCCGCGCGCCCCTGCGCCCAGCAACACGCACCAGCCAGTGCCCTCAGCGCACTTGCGCAACCCCCAGCCTCATCGCAGCGTACCAGAGCCACTGCCGCGCCAGCATATGCGCATCCGCCGTGAGCACCTGTCAGCTTTGCCTCCTTGGACACCCAAATTGCAGCATCCTACAACAATTAAATCCTAAATTGTGAGTCAAATCACCATCCAGTTCTGTATTAAATTGATCACAAGTGAGCACAACAGTTCGAGTAACATAGAATATTGCAAGATGATTCTAGTTTATTCAACAATAGATATTCACTGTTGGATTTAATTTTGGCATTGGCTCACGGTACTCCCAACTGCTTGAATAAATTACCCCATCACTTTACCTTCTACCAATGGCAAGGAAGGGTGTATTTTCCTCTAATCCACCACCTCCAAAGCGTGTCCGGAGTTCTAAGGATGTGGTGCGAGCGGAATGGGCTTCGCGGAAAATTACTCCAGAGACTACATTCATGGTAGATGATTTCGTCGATCATGACGATACAAAATGGGGAGTGCAAGCATTCAGAGATAGACTTTTGGAGCCATTGTTCACTCCGACATCCAATGTGTATTACCCTCGCCTTGTCCGGCTATTTTATCAGAATATGATATCTTCAAAAGACGAACAGGGGGTGTTGTTTACCTCAATCGATGGGAGTGAAATTCGAGTTGAGATAGATGTTGTTGAAGCAGCATTGGGGGTTTGGGATGATACGCCCAGCAGTTTGTGGAGTACTTTTAAGGAGTTCTCGGACATAGATCTTCATGATATGATCCAAACCATGTGTAACGGGCAGTATGCTGATAATAAGAGGAATGCCACAACCCGTTCTCGGCTTCCTAGACAGTTGTGGTTTGTGGATTCTGTATTGTCCCGGAACGTTCATCCGATGGGGCATTCAAATCAGAGGCGAGGAGCAATTCTAGAAGCTCTCTATGCTTTTCATGTGAAGCAGTGGATCTCCATCCCTGCCATAATTTGGGGGCAATTCTACACCGTTTATGAAGGGCTGGTTCAGAAAAGTAAAGAGTCGGCAAAGAATTGGACGCTTCCATTTCCCTATTTAATCACCAAAATATTGCAACATCATGATTTCCCAATCTCTGCCTCCGAGCCAGTAGAGAAAGGCATCGTCGCTTTTTCTCTTACAGATTGGACACGGAGCACCAGTCGGTTACCTAGAGCAGTTGGAGCCCAGCTAAACACTGTTGCAGAATCAGCAGTTGAGGATACTCCACTACGAGGTCATGTGGGTGTGCCTATAACAGAACAACAGCCAGCACCTTTTGTTTTGACCCAGGCACACTATAATTATCTTACTGGTGAGATAGAGGGATTGCGTGCAGACATGAATGCACATTTTCGTCAAGCACATGAGGATCAGCTCCAAACTCAAAAGATGCTTGCTGAGTTCGCCAAGCAAGTTGAGCGTATAACCTCTGGGGGAGCGTCGACGTCTGCCCCGCAATAGGACGATCTGGGTTTGGTGGTTTCATGGTGGGGGTAAGGTCGAACATTTTTATTTTGCGTTATTTATTTATTTATTTATTTTTAGTTTTATTTATTTATTTATTATTTTTTTTATGTTTTCTTTCTTCTTCTTCTTCTTTTCGGTTAAGCTTTATTTTCATGATTTTGTGTATTAGTTAATTAAACAAAATATATATATAAAAAAATAATAATAATAAAAATAAACAATAAAAATTTATTTATATATATTTCTATATAGTTACAAACATTAAAATTCAATACATCTATAACTAATAAAAAAAAAAATAAAAAAAATTTTTTTTTTGCCGTCCATTCCTGACTATGTATGTAGTACCAAGTATCTATTTTGTCATATGTTGATAAAGTTGATGATTTCCGTTTTTTAAAGTCTGGTTTTAATACCCAATACTGTCGAGATTGCTTCAACACAGTATGACTTTACTAAAGAAAGGCAGCCCCTTTGTACTCTATACGTTAGAGTATCTGGATAATCAATATATTATTACATATGCATCTTGGAAAATTGGGAACCACCAGTTCAGAGAATGACGACACACTTGAAAAAAAAAAAAAAAAAATTCGTTACTTGTTTTCTCCATGTCGTTCTTTATATTTCTTATTATGAACCCATTCATTTCACTTGGCTTGTATAGTGGTGTCTTTTGACAGGATGTTGCAACAAAGTTTGGGGGGACACACCATTGTTAACTTCCAGCTACTGGTTTGCCATCTGTCCACTCCCCTATTCATGGTAATATCGTTCTGACTCTCATCTATATTTTTCTCCTTGTACATTGAGGACACTGTACCATTCAAGTTTGGGGGTAAGGCGAGACATTTCTTGTGTTTTAAATATGAAGGTGAAATAGTGGCACGTTTTAGACATTTTTTATTTTATTTTATTTTTATTGATTTTTAGGAATTATTTGGTAATTTCTTTTGATAGGTTGTTTTGTTTTAACATCAATCAAGAGTTTAATACTTTATGTAGGTTCTTGACTTGAAATTGTAGAGTATGTGTAAAATTTCTAGAAAC
Source organism: Cornus controversa (assembly GCA_026545225.1). NCBI lineage: Eukaryota > Viridiplantae > Streptophyta > Magnoliopsida > Cornales > Cornaceae > Cornus > Cornus controversa. Next base: position 6,386,152 of record CM048854.1, on the reverse strand, counting down.
TATGGTGAATGCAGTGGTTTAAGTCGTTATTTGCATTGACATGACTTGGAGTGGTTGACTCTGGTTCTTTTCACAATTCACACGCACACTAGTAGAGTTAGTGGGGTTTCTACTTAGCTTTGAGTATCAATTATATGTGCTGAATATAAGTCGGTATCCCTTGAGAATAAACACTTTAAACATGCTACACTTAAAAAATATATATATAAAATAAAATAAAATAAAATTTAAAAGAATAATCCTATGGTTTGTGGCCGTTTTGGTTCGAGTTATTAGGTCCCTCGAGGTATCTTGAAACCTGGTGCCCTAAAGCCATTTGGTTTGGGAGTCACAGGCTGAAAGCTCGTTACATGGACCAATTCGAAAGCCTAATAAACCTAGGCATTGCGTTATTGGTTAGTCTATGGTTTGTGGCCGTTTTGATTCAAGTTATTAGGTCCCTCGAGGTATCTTGAAACCTGGTGCCCTAAAGCCATTTGGTTTGGGAGTCACAGGCTGAAAGCTCGCTACATGGATCAATTCGAAAGCCTAATAAACCTGGACATTGCACAACCATAAAAAAATAAATAAATAAATAAAAAAATAAAAAATAAAAAATAAAAAATAAAAAAAAAATTTGCATGTGTTCATGTTTTGAGTGATACATTCAATAAAGGGATCCAATAAATTGAAGGGACTTGTAATTGCTCACTCAAGGCCGGGTTAAACCACATTGATGAATGCTAGTTCACTTTTCATGAGGGGGCTAGAGTTAGTTTCTTTGAGTTGTGATTGATGTAAATTTTGGGTGAGAACCATTGTTTTGAATTATGAGGTTTAGGGATTTGAAAGTATTCTTCAATGCAAGTCTTTTAACTACATTTTGTAATCTTTGTCTTGATTAATGTTTGAAATAGGAATTTTGGCATGTTTGTGGGTAACATCTCTGGAAACCCTCACGAGACTTCACTCGTCCACTAGGGGTAACCTAGGGGTTTAAAAGGCTTGTTGCATATGCTAAATGCAATCGGATCTCCCACGAAAGAGGAAGTAGTTTAGTTGTTTTATTTCATTTTTAGTTGTGTATTGCTAAGAGACTAGCAATATATAAGTTTGGGGTGTGATATGTAATGAATATTGCATATTCAATGCCCTTAAAATTATATGAATTAGTGTCTTAGTAATATTTATTTCATATTTTTATTAATAATTTTAATATTTTTATGATTGCAGTTGATTAAGGATAATTCTGATTAGGAATGGTGAAATCGGGCTGCAAATGGTGCTCATTTAGTTATCACTGAAGCTTGGCCCATTAGAGATATGTTTATATTGAAGATCCAAACTAAATGGACTAAAGAAATGGGCTGGAAATGAATTTAATTGAAGAAAAGGAGCACGGGCCCATTCGCATAGAAGATTGGGCCAATTCAGGCCTAAAAAGTCCTGGACCCCTGTTGGTATTCAGACCATAACTCCGTACACGATTGTCAAAACGACCCAAACTCCGCGTGGGTTGAAGGAAATTCAATTCTGCACAATTTCATATTTCACGAAAATTTCCTAAAACGGACTTTTTCATCAACTTTCTGCCCTATTTGCGCAGCTGCCACTTTTTCGGCGCAAATGCCACTTTGTGAGGAGCAAGTGCCATTTTATTATGCGCACTTGCCACTTTGGGTAGGGCAGGTGTCCCGTTGGTTTGTTTCGCAAAGTAAAAAGGAGGAAACGAAGAAAAACTAGGGGATTCTGGAAGGGGAAGCGGAGAGAGATATACAGAGGCGATTCGTGACGATACGGGCAAGACGATGGCGACTTCATCATCGTTCAAACCTGGACCTCGATCATGAGCAGCTAAACACCATTTTGGGGAAGTGATGTAACCCTAACCTATCTTTCAATGTTTTAGTTTGTATATTAATTTGGGAATTATTTATTTTGTGCATTAATTGTATAACTCAGACATAAACAACAGCTGTGCTATTAGTTTTAATTTGAATGAAATTATTGCATGTTTATTCTTGTTCTTGTAGAATGGATCTAAATTTGCAATGATTAGGGTTTAGTTCTTTTCAACTTCTGTGATTTTGTTAAGACAAGTTATACAATAGTTTTCATAGATCATTCAATTTAGAGTTTTTATAATTCGTACTAAGCGAAGATGGGTTATCATATCATTAGTTAGTCAGATGTATAGGTCATGCTTAGCGAAGACGAGTTATGCTTAATTGTATGTTGAATGAATCCTCTTGATAGAACTGAATTTGGCTTGTAGCCATTCTTTTCTGAATGCATAGATTAAACGTCCCAAATTAGTACAACTTTCATTGTCAGAAGGTTAGTGGTGAAGTCAATTCCCAGGACCCTCTATCTCCAGTATCCATCATTTATTTATGTTATTTGATTTCAGCAACTTAAGTTAAAAACAAAACAAATTATTTTTGAATTAAATTAGATAAGGTCTTGACAGCTTAACAACGAAACCAACGCAGTCTCTGTGGGTTCGACCCCTACTCACCACTTTACTAATTTTAGTAGAGTATTTGTAGGGTTTTATAAATTCTTTTTTTTGTCGAAGTGTAAAACAACGACGACACTATTACATATTATTTTATCTCGTTTTGCACTTCGAACACGGTGCATTCATTAAGTCCCCCAGAAATACATCCACAAACTCACTAACCACCAGTGAAAATCCTCCATTAGTAATAATCTTATCCTCCTCGGCTAATAAGCTAGCTACAAAATATCCAACCCCGTCCCACACACCGAAACTAAGCAAAAATGAAACGTAGAAATCATCTTGTTCTCCCACAAAGTAAAAGCAATCACCCTCAAGTGTGCACACCGTCACTCTGTTACGGAGACAATCTATCATGACTCTAAATGTAGATAGCCAGTTCATACTAAGAATGACATCAAAAGTGGTCATGTCTAGTAGCACGAAGTTGAATACCATTCGACGCCTTGTAACCTCGATCTCGCAAGACCGACACAATCTATCCAGGGTAACCCTACCCCCAACAGGCATACCAATGGACAATGGTGACTCCAGTGATGACACCTTCAACCCTCAGACAAAAGCAAATACAACAAATATGAATGAATGCGATGCCCTTGAATCTATCAACACCCTAGCCTACGAGCTAGAAACCAAGAAAATACCTTTGACCACTGACGGTCCTAGTATGTCCTCTGTCAGAGCAAGCGTGAACACACAGCCCCGTGACTGCTGACCAGTCCCCTATAACCTTGACTGTTGACTTGAAGCAGGTGTGGGACCTCTCGTTACCTGCGATCTTTGAACTGACTATGCTAGTTGGGGTGGTGGTAATGCCCTGAAACCAGACTAAACTGTAGTCATCTGTCCAGCTCTATCTTGAGTCCTACTCGGTGTCCCCTATCTATGTGGGCATTTGACTTTTATATGTCCGAGTTGCTTGCAAAAGTAGCATACCTTTTCCCTGGCTGTCCCTACAAGCATGGGTGCCACTGCATGTCCCTATGGGCACTCCCTACTGTAATGGCCAATTTGATAGCAATTATAGCACTCCATAGAAGATCATAAAGATCTGGTAGGCAAGGCCAATAAAGGTACCCAGCGAGCTTGCTGCTGCCCCTGAAAACCTGACATGTCCTCCATATTCCTCTTTCTTCCTTGATTACCTGAAGATGCCCTTGCACTCTTCGCTAGTTGCTTAGAGTCCCATATCATTTAGGTGTCTCTGTCATCCTCCTCAGCCACTAAGGCTCTGTTAACCACTTCATTGTAGGTCCTCAAACCTAAAATGGATACCCTATTTCTAATAGGGGTTTTTAGTCCCTTCACGAACCTCTTCACTTTTAGTTCCTCGTTCATCACCATCTCTGGGAAAAAATGAGCTAATGATGTGAACTTGGTCTTGTACCCCATCACATCTAAATCTCCTTGGATTAGGTCTATGAACTCTTGCCTCATAAAGGTCCCTCACCGAGGTCAAGAAGAACTTGTCAAAAAATAACCCCTTAAAGGTTTCCCAATCCATGGTCTCGGTATTGTGGATATTTCTAATGAATTGATACCATCGATCCACTTTCCCTTGTAAGTGAAGTGTTGCCACTCCCACTTTCAAATCCTCATCAATTGCTAAGGCAACCATGTGTTTGTGAGTCTAATTTATCCAACTCTCTGCCACTAGTGGGTCACGTGCACCATCAAAGGTAGGCGGCTTGAATTTCAAATATTCTTTCATTGCCACCATTTGGCAGCTCAAGGCAACCCTAGGCAGTGCTTGCACCTCCTCTTCTCTGGCCTCCCTAGCCATCCGTCTCATAATGTCCATCATGTTACTCATAAATTGCTTTCCAGTAGTTGGCTCATGAGGAGCATTAGCGCCTATGTCTCGCGCTCTTCTTGGAGGCATCTTGCTATATGCACAACAAAAAAATTTTAAGTTCAGGAAATTTACACTTCTTACACATATCCATCATGCTTATACACGCTAAGTCAATTTAGTCCATATATGCATGTTATAAAAATCTAAGCATGCATCAAGTTCCACACAAGCAATTTACAACTTCAAGCCAAAATCCTTATGTTCTAATCCTTAACCTCAAGTGATCACTAAATCAAGCCTCACCCTTCATGTAGAGACCGTGCCTAATTTTGGCTAGTTTTTGAAATTTTCATCAGTTATTATTTTAAATGCATTTTAAATGATATTTAACATGTTTTGAATGCGGGGAATATATTTAGAAGGTTGGAATATGATTTTGGAAACTTTTGGGAACTTTTGAAAAAGTTTGACTTTTTGGTCCAATCGGGGCTCGGGATGCGACTTAAAAATATTCTCAAAAAATATTTATTTTGGGGAATAACTTGAATGAAATGTTTAGAGTGTTAAGGAAGTGATTTCAAGTCCAACGGAGTTTTTGACAATTAATTCCGAGGTCGGGAAGGTACATTAAGTGGTCGGGGGTAAAATGGTCATTTTGCGCCCCTAGGGTTGAAATAAATATAAAAAAGGGTCTGAGATATTTCATTTTACAGATCTCTCTCTCTCTACCTCTCCCACTTCATCTCTCTCCCTTCTCTCTAGATTCTAGGTCACTTGAGGTGTGATTTGGAAGATCTCGAAGAAGGAAAGTGCGTAGAGGGCGTTGAGGGCTTCGGTTTGAACTGATCAAAGTCTACATTTTGTGAAGTTGAGAAAGCTGAGATTTCTCAAAGTTGGATTCAAAGCATAGAATTTGAGGTAGGGTTCTAGACTCATCTTTACTTTGATTCTATAGGTCACATAATTGTGACATGAAAGATAGGTTGAGATTTCTTGAGTTTAGAGTTTTGTGTATATCTATATATATATAAATAAATGTGATTTATGCACATAGATATGTCTAACATGTTAGTTAGGGCTTATGTATGTTGCATAGGTAAAGTTGAGACTATGAATGTTTTTGATGAAATTGTATGCATTTGGTGGAAACATTGAAAATCTGAGTTTTTATTTAGAATTGTGCATCAAAGATATAATTTTCTTGAAAAATTCATAAGCATGATGATTTTCATGGTATGAGTGTGTTGACATTGTGACAAGCTTGAGATGAGAAAGAAAAGTGCATTATTTTGATAAAAGCATTACATTGTGTGAATTTTGTGCATTTATTTGATAAGTGTACATTATATAAAAAGTGAGGTTTTTGGGGCATGTGTGAGAATTAATAAGGGTATTGAATTCTAGGGTGCAAGACCCAAAACTTGGCCGAGTGGGTGTCGCTTCCCTCGGGTTAGTAGCCCGAAAAGCCTGAGCAGAGTATGTGGTCCCAAAGTGACCCTTACTACGGATTATGATAAGCGAAGTCCTCAGTTGAATTGATTTCTGAATTTATGTGGCGTGAGTTATACATATGAAATGTAACTTGCTTAAGTTGATGTTTATATATATGTATACCTTGAAATGTAAAGCATCATGCATAATTTTCAAAACTTGTTTGTTTTGAGGGTAAAAGGAATGGATATTTGTCATATAGATTGTAATGATTTCATGTGCATCCATGCATGGCCGCCTGAGTTAGGGTGGAGTTGGGTGGATCATTCCTACTGAGCCACAGTGGTGCTCACCCCCTATATATATGAACTTTTTCAGATAAGGCGCCGATCGAGGACGAAGCATGATTAGCTCAATGGACCTTGTTGGGTTACTTTTTGGATTTTAATCTTTTGGAATGTAGATAAATGTCCATGCCGTTTTGTGGCATATGGACTCTTTTAGTAAATGTTATTCTTAAAGTTGGATAATATATTTATACTTGAATTTCATATGTATAAGTCATGTTGGACATGTATGGAAGACTTTGAACATAATTGTATGGCCATTAGGGGGGGACACGTGCCCAAAAGTGTCCATTTTGAATTTAAGGTGTGAATGACATATGAAATGATTTGTATGATTTCCATAGAAATGTATGAGGATTTGTGAGATTATAGTGATATGAATGTGTGAATTAGGGTGTGTATGGAGATGTACCATTTGTAGATCCTTGGAATGTTGGGTGTAAGGTTTTGTTTTGGAAATGAAAGTATTGCCGGCCAAATGAATACATTATGTCCGAATTTTGGTGAATTTGTTTGAGGGGTCTACACAACTCAAAATGATCTAAAATTTTTACCACATCTTCTTCTATATGTTTAGTGTTTCTAGATTTAATTTGGTGAATTTTGGATGACCACATAATTTTAGAAAAATCCGTGAATGTTCTGCCACCAGATTTTATAATTTCTGTTGGGCACCAACTTGGTTGTCAAAACTGTTTCATTTGGCTAACATCTAGCCATTAAGGTTGGCTCAATCTTCTTTTATATTTAGTTTAGTTTCTATAGAATTTTATTTTGCCTCATTTCGAGTTGAAATGAATTTTCTACGAATTTGTTTATGACTGTCGCGCAGATCGTACTCTAGCAGTGCATTGTTCACTTTGGAGTTATTGTACCTTTTTAGCTACTGCCCGGTGATGAGAAATTAGGGTTTTGGACCTCTTCAAAATGTCTAAATTATGTTTTTAAGCACCTTGGGACTATAATAGGATGAGACAATGGTCTGAAAAATTTTCTGGAACGTTTTATGAAAAGTTACTATTCACGAGGGCCAAAAATCACTTTTATTTTGAAATTGTTCTAAATGATTTCAACAATGAGGACCATGGTTAGTTATGCATATTCACTTAATTATATGCATTTTGAGTTACTTTCACAGTTAAGAGAATTGGGTTGGATGTTAGATTTTCCAAAACGATAGTTTTGATTAGATTTCACCGTTTACCCCCATTTCCCTCGCTCTTAACCGGGTGTCGAAAATTGGGGCATGACACTTCATCCCTAGGTATTCTAACCCCGATTTCCTGACTCCCAGGAGACTGGAGGTTAACCTGTCCATTAAGCCCAGTGGACCCTCATTACCCTTAATCACTACAGAAGCCTAACACTATTCTTGCACAGAGATGTGCACAACTTCACTTTATCCAATCCCAATGGGCCCTACCTCAAATCATATCACCTTAGAGGGGATTTTATTTATCCGTACTCTCATCAATCACTCAATTCCAAGACTCAACACTTCGTGTGTTTGGAATCCAAAACTAAGACCTAAGTCATTAGATAGAGAATCCAAAGATACTCGATTTAAAAAAAACATGCTCAATTTCGATTTAAAATGAAGAAGTTATGCCCGATTGAAGTTTGGGGCAAATTTTTGAGCATGCTGTAAAAAGTGACTTAGATGCATTAAAGCTTTGATGCATCGAACAAGTATCGACCAAAAATAGCTCTTGGAACTTTTACATTCCAAAATCCTGTAGATTTTTTGATGCATTAAACTGGGTACTTCGATGCATCGAACTGCCCAAAAACTGCAACTTTGCAAATGACCATTTTTGGCAGTTTATACCATTTCTACCAATATAATCCATTCCAACAACTTCCAAATCATATAAGAAAGGAGTTTACATCATTCACATGCTCTAGATCATGCTCATAATCAAATCATACACTAATATGAGTCATTCTCTCTCATAAACATACTTCATTCATAATGAAAAACATCCACCAACTTCATTAACTCATCAAATGAAACCAAATACTCTTAACAAACACTACATGAACAAATCCATTGTCTTATTATGTACAACAAGGTTATAATCCAAGTTACATTTATCCAAAAGATAAATACAACTCAAAGGAAGTCTCATGCCACAAGCCGGCATGGATAGCCACAATATACACAATATCCAAAAGATAACAAATACTACTAGAGTTCTTCTTGGACACTCAAATCCCATCACTCATCGGCGACTTATCTGTAAAAGCGTTTAGAATATAGGGGTGAGCACCACGACAGCTCAGCAGAGATACCCCAACCCACCTAAGTGCCAGCTCAACATGACCTACATAGATGCATGTCACAACATTTCACGTATCATTCAACATACACCATGTTTATTTACAACAATGCATATATATATATATATATATATAAGAATGCATTTAACACACATCATGCTTCGTAATTTAAAATGAAAGCAATAACATATCCTTGTCACTCTCTCGAACTCAACCCGATACCCTAACATGATTTTTGACTAACTATGTAACCTGGGACGCCTCCCGTAATCGTTTCACAACTTTGGCACATGCCACCAACGTCATGTTCTCGGGGCAATATTTTGGTTTGCCCATTAGTGATTAGTCCATATCAGCACCGTCACCAAATGTGTGTTTACTCGAGGTGATTAGACCATATCAGCTCCGTCACCGAGTATTGGGTGGCTCAAGGTGGTTAGTCCATATCAGCACCCCCACCAAGCATAATTGGGTTCAAGGTGATTAGTCCGTATCAGCATTGTCACCGAATCTTAGATGGCTCAAGGTGGTTAGTCCATGTCAACACCGCCATCGAGCATAATGTGACTCAAATTATCGACACCTAATGTTGACCACATTTTCCCGTTTCCTTACAATAGCCCCATATATGGATCTTGAACATATAAAGATCAAGCATCGACAATTCATGCTTCACAATACATAAGCTAGTTATGAAGGAACATAACATGTATTTTATCTCCACGAACCACACATATAATTACATATACATGTGACAACTAACATACAAGTCACATATGCTCACAAAATTCACTTAAGCACATTTTAGCCATACTTCACCAATGCAACATTTTCTTATGTAAGATGGCATGCATTCAACACATAAAATATCACATAACACAATTATGCTCATTTAGCACATTTTCACAAAAGTGCACAAAACACTAGCATATAAGTGTACATGCCAAATTCTCTCACTCATTCACCCCTCATATCATGCATAACACCATATACATTCTCATTGCACATAATAGATTAAAGAAAGTATAAAACACTCACATCCCAGCCCTTTTATCACTCTATAACATGCAATACACAACCCTAACTCTCACCGTTTCTTCCAAAATCCTAGAATTGACAAGTAAATGAGAAAGAGAACCCCCTACCTCAAAAATGAAGGCCTTACAAGCAGTTCTCAAAATCCCAGCAATGTCAACCTTGCCGATCCGCGAAGACGTTCGGTTCAAACCGAAGCCTTAGCCATCGCCTGTGTATCTCCCTTCTTTGACAAATCCCGAATCCAAGCCTTAAGCCTTCAAAAGCTAAAGAGAAGGTAGAGGGAGAAAGAATAGAGAGAGAGCAGCTGCATAAGAATGAGAGATATGATCTCTGCATGATCTGACCTTTTAAGGTCCCTAGGCCGCGAAAAGACCAAAATACCCCCGAGTCACTTAACGCACCTTCCCGGACTCCGTTTTTGATTTTGGAAACTCCTACGGCCTCGAAATCACTTCCTCTACTCTCTAAATATTTTATCTAAGTCATTTCCAAAAATAAATATTTTCAAGAATTTTTGGGATTCTCGGGCCCACTTAAGTCGCATCCCAGGCCCTAGTTTGACCAAAAAGTTAAACTTCTCCAAATCTTCCGAAAACTTTTCAAAACTCTTAAAATACTTCTCAAAGATGTTCCCCATACTCAAAACATGTTAAGCACCACTCAAAATACATTTATGGCAATTATAATGCAAAAAATACAAAATCGGTCAAAATTGGTCACGGTCTCTACGGAACTCAAAAGCGCAACAAGATATGTCAAACCATACTATCACTGCTACAGTAGGTCGATCCTCACATATTCTCAAAAATATACATATTTAAATATATCTCAATATTTAAATCATATTCCACCTAGCATACATGAACCAACAATGTATATAGCAAAACTTGAAATCATATTCAACATGCTTGAAAACAGTAAACATCCAGCATCAATATATATAAAGAACATATATATCTATTTATATAAAATAATGTAAATCAATCATCCTGTCCCCTACTCAACAAGTAGCAATCTCAAATACAATGAAGATGCATTTAAACCGTACAACATGCTTAAAAGTAATAAACATCCAACATATATCATGTTCATTCACAAGCAACACATATATATAAGAATGCGTTAAACACATAACATGCTTCACAATAGATAATGCAAGCAATTTCATAATTTTATCTCTCTCTCTTAGGTCCCACGTGATAGCCTACCATGATTTTTGACCAACCATGAGACCTGAGACACTTCCCACACAAATCGGAATGCATCACTGAGAACATCAGTCCTACCAGGTGATGAGACCATTTCAGTATGCACTACCGAGAACATCGGTCATACCAAGTGATGAGAAAATTTCAGAATGCACCACCGAGAACATCAGTCCTACCAGGTGATGAGACCATTTCAGAATGCACCATCCAGAACATCGATCCTACCAGGCGATGAGATAATTTTGGAATACACCACCGAGAACATCGATCCTACCAGGTGATGAGACTCTTTCAGAATGCACCACCGAGAATATTGGTCCTACCAGGTGATAAGATAATTTCGGAATGCACCATTGAGAGCATCGGTCCTACCAGTGATGAGACCATTTCAGAATACGTTACTGAGAATTTACCTCCTCCAGGTGATTTGACCACTTTGACACCGTGATCGAGTATTGACCTACTCTAAGTAATTTAACCACCTTACCCCGTTCCCTCACAACGGCCCCGCATATGCATTTCGAACATATAACAATCGAACATTCAATTTTCATGCTTCACAATGCATAAGCTAGTTAAGAGTACATAACATGCATTTTATCTCTACAAAGCCACACGTATATTTACCTATACATGTAAAACCTAGTATACAGTTCATATATGCTCACAAAATTCACTTAAGCACATTTTAGTTATGCTTCACTAATGCACACATTTTTCACATAAAGACAGCACGCATTTAACTCACATAAACCCACATATAATCATGTATATGTCAAATCCTGCATATAAATCACATATGCACGTATACTACCATAAATATAATCATGCTCCCACTTAAGACATGCATTTACTACAAGTAACTAGCATGCTTTTCATCCACAATATATAACCACATATACATTTTGTCACCCATATATGTAATAAGAACACATATAACACTTACCATATATTATGCTTCTCAAATGCTCATCGGTGCAATAATCATATTTAACATACATCTTTATCTACTACACCAATATATAATCACATATATATTCAACCAATGCATAAAATCCACCTATACATATGAAACAACACTTAGCTAAACGTATATTATTTAACATAATTTACATGGGCTCAATCTATACATATACATATCACAATGTAAACAAGCATTTAATTTAACATGCTTTCATTTCTCACACATATACACACACACACACACACACATACACACATATATATATTTACTCACATCCTACGTATATACAAATATATACCATAACCACATTTATATATATATATAAATACCACATATGAACAATTAATAGAACATATGTAAAATTAACAATGTAATTAAAATACATACGTAGGAGATAGAGGCAAGAATCAACTTGCCTTAGGTCCCGCTTTTGTGAAGTTCGTGCCTGCAAAGTAGCCTATTTCTATATCCAGTCCGGTCCGGTGCTAGCCCACCATTCCAAATCAATTCAATTTATAGAATCTCCAACTGAACTGGCTTCAAACTATACAACAAGTCCAATCTAATTATCTAGGCCCAAATTATTTATACAAGCCCAAATAATATCTAGAACTATAGAAGCCCAATTCTTCATCACAACCCATTAATTCATTTGGTTCAAGTCCAAATCAAAGTCCATGAGGCCCAATCAATCATTAAACTAATTGAAGTCCATGAGCCTTATAAAGCCCATTCACTGTATGGGTTCAATTCAAATAAAGTGAACCAACCAATTTGGAACCATCTTCAACCATTATCATTCACCATCACCCAGGTTCAACTCCATGAACTCACCATTTTCGGCCACCATGTGAAGACCATCATCAACCTCTACCATGGTTGCTTCCACCATAGATAACCACTTGTCAACACCAAAAATCAAGCCCACCATGGAAGGTTGAAGCTACACCTAACCTGTCATGACCCGGAACCCAAACCACCGGGACTCCCCCGGATCAGCCCGAATCCCGAGTGTGAACCCGTTCACTCAACCCCATGAACAACCTTAACCACACTCATATGATTGTATCAAGCTATGATACCATCATGTCACACCCCAATTCCCGACTCCCGAAAAATTGGAGGTGAACTTGTTCATTAAACCCCAATGAACCTCCTCCTATTTCTCGATTACCGCAGAAGCTAATCATACGCAAGTAATTATCTATGCGTATACTCATCACTATCCATTCCAATGGGCCACACATCGGTCTACGCATCCATGATATTCTATTTTTACTCTTAGATCATGAAAAAACATAAAATTCCCTATTTTTAAGGTCTATAGGACTTTGAGTCACCTAAAACTTCAGTTTCAGTCGCCTGAAACTTCCAGAGAGTTTGTAATTCCAAAAATAGCACTTTCAGTCGCCTGAAAGTGAACTTTCAGCAGCCTGAAAGTACCTGGGCCTGAATTTTTGACAACATTCCTCAACCTGACTTCAAATGCTAATATCTCACAATCCGTAAGTCCGTTTGACTTGAAATGTGATATGGATCATCCTTAACATGTCAAGTTTCTAACCCAATTTGAATCATTCAAAAATACCAACCACAACTCAAGTTATGCTCAAATTAGTGACTGTGGGTTAGATTACCTACCCTTGCACCAAAACATGCATATCATTCTCAATTTAAATCCAAACAAGGTCCATGACCCATCAAATCGAAGCTAACACAATTCTCTTACTATATACATAAATTCCATCACTCCTTGAACTCAAAATGGATACTTTTGGGCATGTGTCCCCCCAATGGCTACTCTAATGCCTCAGTGGCCATCAAGTAAATTCACCTAACATGCATTTCATACTTGAAATGTAATTTCATATATTTTTCTTACCATTCTCACTCAACAAATCATATATACATACTTTCCATACTTCATTTGCTCATGATTAACCATATAAGAAATCATAGCTAAAGAGGAAAATGGTCCTATGGTACCATACATCTCCATCACACACACTTTTCTCAAATGGTACATATCATTCATTCAAACCATATCCATACACTAACATCATTTATTATACATATGAGGTCCAAATGAACATACAAGTTATATATAACATGAATGTAACTATAACCCAACATAATCCACATGCCACAAGCCGGCATGGATAGTCAAATGTATAAGTGTTCAAAACATAGCAAAACATAGCTAGAACTTTTCTTGGACATTCAAATCCCATCCATCATTAGCACCTTATTTGTAAAATAGTTTAGAATAAAGCGGTGAGCACCACTGCGGCTCAGTAGAGGTTTTTCCAACCCTTCTAAGTGCCGACCCGACACGACCTACATGAATGCATGTCACTACATTCCATGTATCATCCAACATATACCATGTTAATTCACAATGCAATGCAAACATATATAAGAATGCATTGAACATACATCATGCTTCATGATTTAAAATGAAATCATTATCACACACTCATTTCTCTCTCGGACTCAACCCGATACTCTAGCATAATCCTTGACCAGCCATACAACCTGGGCCATTTCCCACCCAAATTTTTGGAATTTACATCACCGAGAACATCGGTCCTACTAGGTAATGAAACTATTTCAGTACGCACCACCGAGAACATCGATCCTACCAGGTGATTAGATCATTTCAATACACACCACTGAGAATGTCGGTCCTACCAGGTGATTAGATCATTTTTGGAATGCACCACTGAGAACATCGATCCTTCCAAGTGATGAGATATTTTTGGAATGCACCACTGAGAACATCGGCCCTACCAAGTGATGAGACCCTTTTCAAGATTTTCACCGAGATCTCCTACCTCCAAAGTGGTCTAACCACTCCAACGCCCTCACCGAGTATCAACCTACTCTAGGCAATTCGACCACTTTTTTTCGTTTCCTCACAATAGTCTCATATATGCATTTCAAACATATTGTACTTAAGCACTCAATTTTCATGCTTCACAATGCAGTATTTAGTTATAAAGGAACATAACATGTATTTCATTTCCATAAAATCACATATACCACATATATGTAAACACATGCATATAACCTCTCATATGCATACAACTTCAAAATTAGCATACTTTACTCATGCCACACTCAATGCATAAGTTTAGCATATAGAACTAACATGCATTCATCCACCACATAATCCACATATATGACACAAGGTTAGGCATTTGCATATAAACCCCAAATTGAGCACATAACACCTATATACCCAATCTCTTCATTTCACATACTTTAACCCACATGTTAAAACCAACACAAGGAAAACTAAATGTGCAAAGATAGAACTCAAGAGAAGGAGAAAATCTAACTTTTCACCCCTCTCACTCTCCTAAAACATGTGATACACAACCTACACATCTCCTTTTCACCCGAAACCCTAGAATCGACAATTGGAAGAGAAGAAGAACCCCTACCTCAAAAATGAAGAACTTCCAAGCACTTTCCAAAAATCCCAGCAATGTCCACCTTGCCAGATCATGACTTTGTTCGGTTCAAACTGAAGCCCTAGCCGTCCCCTACGCATCTCCCTTCTTCGGCGAAACCCAAATCGCACCCGAATGGCTCCAAAATGTAGAGAGAAGGTAGAGAGGAGAAGAGGAAAATGTTAGAGAGAGAAGGATCCATGTGAAATGGCTGGGATCAACCTCAGCCAGATATTTAAAATGTCTAAGGCATGGAAAATGACTAAAATGCCCCTGGGCCACTTAACGTACCTTCCCGGGCTCCGTTTTCTATTTCAAAAACTCCTACGGTCTCAAAATCACTTCCTCTACTCTCTAAATATTTCATCTAATCCATTCTCCAAATCTTCTAAAAACTTTCAAAAACCTCAATTTAACCTTCCAAACATGTTTCCCACTCTCGAAACATCCATAACATCATTCAAAACTAATATATAGCGAAAATGATAAAAACTTGATAAATCGGCCAAAATTGGTCACGGTCTCTACACAACCTCAATCTCGAGCAATAGCCGAGACCAACCCCACTGGTCGTGAGGCCATAATCCATGCACAAACCCACCTTCATCCAAACCCATTACAGATTCGTGTGTGAGTGTGACTCAAAAATATATCAATTAAAAATTTCCACACTTCGCAATAGAACGAATTTCTTGCAGAATAGGGCTATCGAAAGGGGTATCGTACCTCAGGGATTATGGTCTGATGAGTTGGAATACAGAATTAATTCTAATTAAATTTGTAAGAAAAGAATTCTAATTTTTAAACTAAATTAATTAAAAAGGAAAATAAAATAAATCAAAGATAAATAAGATAGTGAAGATAATAGGAGAGAAATCTAGGGTGTTTGACTTCACCACTAACTCCACAATCAATGGTCAATTGAATCAACTATAGGGAAATTACATCATGCATAAGTGGTGTTGGTGGCTACAAGCTCACCTTCATCCGTCAAGAAGATAACATATGATTAAGGCTAAGCCATGGACTATCTTCGATTGGCATGGGCCATCTGCCTAACTACTCTAATCTAGGGTGCAGTATGGTTCATCTTCTCTAGGCATAATCCATCAAAGCTCATAACAATATATTCAGTGATTACCATTGTGTAATAATCTCTCTCATGATCACAGAAAACAAGAGAGATTGAGTTCAATAACAACAACTAAATATCTAAGACAAGATAAGAAATCATTGAGATTGAATTTACAAGACTTTTATTGCTCATTTCTATAATAAGAATCCTCTGAATTACACAATCTATGCATGTATATAAAGGTCCCCAATAATTAAAACAATCAAACCATTGATGCTTTGTTAAGGCTACATCAAAACCCTAGTGGATGAACTAGCCGCTCATGGTAGAAGAAGAAGCTTCAACTGTTGAGGAAGAAGACATCATCTTTCTGAATTATGCGTATGACTTTGTTCTCCAATGGCTCTGCAAATATGTTTCTGTTCTCTTCTCAGCCTTCCCAAACTCTCCAAGCTCTGTTCTCTCTATCTAATCTCCTTTCAATTCAGCCTCCAAGTCTTCACTTTATTCCCCCAGAGAATACACCAAAGTCCTAATCCAATTAGGAATAAATTAGGGTTTGCCGCAGCACTAATCAGGTGGGTTTTTTCTGCTGACTTCGGCCCAACTTTTGACCCACTAGAAGTCCGATTTACGAAATTTTTGTGAAATACAAAAGTGTGCAGAATCAAATTTCATTCAACCCTTCGTGAGAATAATGTTGATTTGAGGCTCGAAAATAAGACTTATGGTCCATTTTCCAAAACGGGATTAAGACTGCATTATGCGCAGATTTGGGCTTCAGGCCCGAAACCTTCTTAAGCAGCTGTAATTCTCTTGGACCTCTTTCTTGGGCTGATTTGACTTAAAATAAATGGTTGAGTGAATCTCCTTGATGTAGGCTTTATCTCACCATCTTGGATGTCTTCTTTAAAAGCCCAAAAGCTTAGTTTTAACTGAAATAATCATTAAGGTCCTGAAAATACAGAAAACACTAAAACAAAGTAAAATCACAAAATAATCTACCACTAAGAGAATAAAATACATAAGTTAAGAGGCTAGAATGCGTAACATTCAATGCCTATCAATTACTGCCACAACTGAGATCAAGTTTCACTATCTTTCAGTATCTCAACCCACAACCACAAAGGAGACCCATATATATATATATACATATATATATATATATGTATACATCATCACCATCATACACCCACATGATAGCCAAACCATGGTCGTCCCCACAGACCCACAATCGGTCCACCACCTGAAACCATGTACCCGAAACCATCCAAACAAGCCACTTTTAGCCACCAACACTGTCGGCACTAGAAACCATGGCCGAAATAGTCATAGACCGAGCCACCCTTCATCACAGCTCCAACCAAACCCACTTTTGGCATCACCACCATAAACACCAACACCACCCTGTCTAGCCATCAACGACCCAAGTGACCCACAAATGCAACATCCAAACCAACCGAGAACTCAAATTGTGGAACCACCTTGTTGCCGCTGTTCATGGCTGTACCCAGCTACGACACCACAAACTTGCTCCACCGCCAACCGACCCAAGCTAAGAAGGGCCTCAGTTGTGGATAGACCCACCACCGTCTTCTTCAGTCTCTTTCTTCCTTTCCTCTTTTTCTCTTTTCTTCTTCTTTTCTTTCTTTCTTCTTTCCTTCTTTTCTCTTTTTTTCTTTCTTTTCTTTTTGGCTGACCACCCACATGGGTCTACCTCTCTTATCCTCTTATCTTATGATCTTTTCCTTCGTTCAATATACACCACACACAATATCATATACTCTCAGCCACATGATTATATATGCACAAATATTCATATATTTATTATATGCATAAAATACCACATGGGTATATAATGATATATATATACTTATACGTATATATATATATTTAACCACATATACGTAATTTTCTTTCCCACATATACATACTTTCTCCACCTCTATATATATATAATTTCATATATATATATATATATATATATATATATTCGCATCTTTCTAAAATTAATTAATTCAGAAAAAAATAAATTTGGTCCAAAAATAATCCTGAACCAATTAAAATAATTCGGGTTGTTACATTTTATTAATGGATAAAGTACTTGAGTTTATGATCTAAGCATTGATGACTAATGTGCCATATTTATTTCTTTTTAGAGGTGAATCTTTTAAGTCCATACAATTTGTGCACTCATCCAATTCTGAGAGAATTGATTGAAAACTAATGTGAAGTTGACTAGAGTATATTGTATGAGTAGCATTGAAGGTTTAAATGATCAATGAAAAAAAATGAAAAGAAAATGTTATATTTTTTTCAGCATGAAAAGAAAAAGAAAAAAATGATGAAAGAAATTGCTGAAAATCTAAGACAAAAGGGAAATGCTACCTTTGGGATGTGTTCGAAGATACCACTACGATATAAATCTCCAATGAGGTATCTTTTAAAGAAGTTGTTTTGAGGAAATAACTGGTTGCCTGTAAACGTGAAATCCACCGTCTTAGAAATAAAAATTTTAAATTCAAAGAAAAATAATTTGATCATGTGTGGTTTTATTTGCTTATCATCTAATGTGTTTTAGAAGATGAATCAAAGGAATTTGATTAATTTTTTATAATGTTGGATTGCACACACACACATATATTTATTAGATGAATTTCTAAATTTTTATAAATATTTGTGTATTAGAAATTATGTCATGATCTTGAAATTAAGTATGAATTTTGTTATCAAATTTATGAGTTTTAAAATTGTGCATTTGTGAATCTTCTTTATTTTTTCAAAACTTTTAGAACTCATTGTTATTTTATGTGAAAAATTGGTTTTAATGATTATATCATTGTTACATTTTTTATTTTCACATAAATAAAATTTCAAAAATATTTTCCTATTTTTTCAGATTTTTAGGAATTCTTTAGGCTTTTTTTTTAAAAAAATTGCAAAAAGGGTCAAAGATGGTCAACAGACCAATTGAACCAAGTTGGACCAGTCCAAGGGATAGACTGGATCGGTCCACATAGGCTTAGCCAAGATTTTTTTTTATGTGCATGTGTGCATTGTGTTCTTATTGTGTTTCTTTCACATTGTGTGTCTTTTTCTCTTTTTTTCCCTCACTTTGTTATAACTCTCATCATACTTTGTGCTTGATATATTGTATCATATTGGTTAATATTTGTGATTGATTTTGAGTTGAATTGGTGGAAGGGATTGATCTTTGAAGAATTTGGGTTTATTTTGGGAGATTAAACTAACAAAGTTTCATTGAAGCTTGTATTTTCAAAGCTTGCACCCCAAGTGTTTATGAAAATTTTTCAATGGTTCTCACATTCCTATTTTGCATTCCTCTCATCGTGGCAATGGCCGGTGGCTCTAGGCGACAAAGAGTTTATATTTCTCTAACACCGGAAGGCAATATAAATTTCACAGTGAATCATTTTGATGATGAAGAAATCTTTGATCACTATAGCAAAGTGGTTAGTTATAGACCAATGAGGTGTGAATGGAGCTTTGATTTGGATAACATGTGAAAATGCTATCATTGGAGTTTGTGCACTACTTTAGAAACAATAGTTGGGGTTCACTAGCTAAACTATGCAAGGATTGTGTTCCCGATATGGTTCGCTACTTCTATAGCAATGTGCTTACTTATAGTGATAGTGAGCTATGGATGACGATGAAATGTTTTGGGACAGAAATCAAGGTGACCACCAATTAATTTCTGAGGTTATTGAAGTTCCAAAGGCACGGAATAGTATAATTTTTCCTTATATAGGTAATGGAAAGAACCGACCAAGCATGGAAGAAATCATTACAATGTTGTGTGAACCGAATGCTCCATTATTTGAGAACAAAATTCTAAGTACCTACATCACTGACAATGTCTCTACATTGAAGTTGATTGTCTCCTATACTCTTGACCCTTATGATCATAAGGGTGATTTGTCATGACATCGAGGTGACATTTTATCACATTATGAATGGTGATGGAATTAATGTGTCGGCTATTTTTTTGAGGACTATGATTCAAGAGACAAATGATTCTAGGCCTACCAATGCTTTGCATTTTCCTTTGATAGTGATGAAAATTCTCAAGGCAAATAATGTTTATATTCCTTCAAATGCTCTAGTGATGAAGCCTAAAGGGAAGTTCATGGCTTCAAATGTTAAGTCTTCAATTACTAACAAGATGAAGGAAAGATCTCAAAAGGAGGTTGCAAGACATCATATTGTGGGGGAGATTGTGGATGAGAGTGATGACAATGCTTGTAATACTTGTAAATTTTGAGGTTATTTAGATTGAGTGTTTCAGTTATTTAATAATTTATTTTGGTGAGAGTCTTAGATGCTAAATGTTTTGTGTGTTTAAATTTTCCTAATTGTTTTAATGGTTTATTTAGTGTTTCAAATGCTAACTTGTTTATTTGTTTAAATTTTGTATTGAGTGTTTTAAAATGTTAAATGATTTAGGTTTTATTTTATTTGATTTTATATTATTTTTTTAGGTTCGACCATACTTTTGAAATTTTCTTTTATTTTTATTATTTTTAGTCTGGGCTAGGGAGAGTTGGGCTAGACTTTTAAGTTGATATATATATTTATATATATATATGGGCTTAATATATTTATATTTCTTATCTTAAATATTTAGGAATTATTTTTAGTTTTCTAGAAAGAAAATAAAATAAGAGAAAAAAGAAATTAGGGTTGAGTAGTTCCTACGTAAAGAAGATTTCTACACACAGATAGGGAGAGAACGGTAGACACCGAAAAAAATGAGAGAAGGTGATTTTGTTCAAAACCATAAGGCAAGTTCAATCTCTTCACTTCGCCTTTGAACTTGTAAACATAGATAAATATTTGTATTGCGTGTTTATACATATATACATGTATATAACTATGTGATAGTATGATTATGCATGCTAAGGGATTTTCGTTGATTAAACATGAATAATTTGTGGATTTGGTACAACTATGGTGTAATTTCTCTCTATGTATATACGTGTGTATATATATATATATATATATATATATATATGAGATTTGTGTTAAATGTTAACGTCATTTTTGAAGGTTTTTGTTCCGATTAAATTTGTTGATCTTGCTCTCTTGAATAGTCCCTGTAAGTTTGGTGGTGAATCGTTGGGTAGTTTGACGGAAATTTGAGTTTGAAATTTAAGAATCCTAAAACTTGAATTTGGGCCTTTTTTATTTAGGCTATGAATGGTGGGGATTTTAGTACCAATACGTAGCTTAAACTGAAAGGAGTTGAATGGTATATTCAAACTTGGGATTTGGTGGCTGGAAGTGGCCAGAAAAGGGGTTGGAAGACGAACAACCGTGGTTGATGTGCGGCTGTTGCAGAGAAAAGAAAAAAAAAAGGAGGAAGAAATAGGAACAGGGTGCGCCACAGACCCACGAGCGTTGCCGGCGAGTGGTCCCTATTCCAGCCATTGGCAGGGGCTGAAAAAATTCCCATCCGGTGCCACTCATCTAGCCCACCCACTAGGACCAGTCCAGAATAGTTTAATATTTTTTTTAGATTTTTAAATCATTTTTAATTTGAAAAAAAAGTAGGAAAAATATTTTTAATTTACTTTTAAATTCTAGAAATTTTTTGAAATTTTAAATTTATCTTTTAGGAACAGAATACACATGGGTTTGTAATTTCAAGATGAAATGAGTCCCCCTTGTTGTAGAATTAGTACAAAAAGTATACTTTAAAGTTGGGATTTTATTTTCTTTTGATTTGGAATTTTTTTTTTAAATTACCGAAAAATTTCAAAAAATTTCATTTGGAATATTTTTTTTTAAATTACCAAAAAATTTCAAAAAATTTCTAAAATTTTTAATAAGACTTTTAAAGTCGGATTATGCACAAAAACCTAGGCTAGAGCTAGGTTTAGAGATACTTGATGTTTAAATGAAAGTGTAGGCCTTAGTATGGGTTTTCATTTTAATTAATTGTTTAATTTTTCTTTAATTGTTTCTTTGCTCTCATAAATGTTCTTGATTAATTATATGATGTTTAGGTCAGTTTATGGGATTATGTTAAACTCAGTTACTTTCATGGTATGTTATGTCATTTTTAATTGTTTAATTAATAAATGTGATGATAAGATATTCATGATTTTAAATTAGCATGCTTTTACGTGTGTTAGATTATTATTTAAAAGTAATATGAGGCATGCCAAGATTGACTAATACCTAATAAGTTATCTACACATTATATTTTGCGACATGTCAAGATTGCCAGGCATGTCAGGATTGTCTAATACCTAATAAGGTAATTATACATTATTTCTTTCGGCATATCATGATTTCCTAATAAATGTGACGATAAGATATTCATGATTTTAAATTAGCGTGCTTTTACGTGTGTTAGATTATTATTTAAAAGTAATATGAGGCATGTTTGGATTGACTAATACCTAATAAGGTATCTATACATTATATTTTGCGGCATGTCAAGATTGTCAAGCATGTCAGGATTGTCTAATACCTAATAAGGTATTTATACATTATTTCTTTCGGCATGTCATGATTTCCTAATACCTAAGAAGTTATCTATATATTATATTTTGGGCATGTCAGGATTGCCTAATACTTAATAAGGTATCTATACATTATATCTTTTGGCCTGTCAGGATTGCCTAATACCTAATAAGGTATCTATACATTATCTCTTTCAGCATGTCAGGATTGCCTAATACCTAATAAGGTATCTATACATTATATTTTACGGCATGTCAGGATTGCTAGGCATGTCGGAATTGTTAGGCATGTCGGGATTGCCTAATATCTAATAAGATATCTGTACATTATATTTGGGCATGTCAGGATTGCTTAAGACCTAACAAGGTATCTGTAGATTATATTCGGGCATGTTAGGATTGCCTCTTGTGTAAACTTAAAACTAGTCTGCACTTGCATTGTGATAACAGATGAGTTAGTGTAGTGTGTGGGGCTGCTCTATTCTTAAGTCATAGGGTTAATTGTGGATATGTTTATGAGCTGGTGAGTTATATTTAATTGTATATAAACATAAGTTTGGTGTTTTGTGGAACGATTATTGGTGGAGGCCGGTTAGGTTGTCTTGTCACGCCCCAGAATTTGGGCCACTGGAACTCCCCCGGTCTAAGTCCAAATCCCAAGTGTGAACCCGTCAATTAAACCATAATGAACTGTTATGCCCTGATTCCTGACTCTTGAGAACTGAGGGTGAATAGCAAAGGTTCCAACCGGTTCACATCCATAACTGACAAATTTCTATAACCTAAATTCCTATGAATTTGGAATTTGAATTTTAAACTTATCCCATTAGAAAGAGGATCCAAAAAATACTCAATTTTAAAAAAAACCACACTCAATTCCGATCTGAAACGAAGAAGTTACGTCAAATCGAAGTTTGGACAGATTTTTGAGTGTGCTGTGAATAGTAACTTTGATTATGTGAAAATGGGATTTCGATTTTGTGAAACTGGTGTTTTGATTGTGCAAAACTATGTTTGATTGTACGAAAATTTCACCCTCTCGGGACTCTAGACCTGCAACATTTCGCACGATCGAAATAAGGTTTCGAATGTGCAAAATTGCCCCTATCTGGACCTTAAAAATCACAATAATTCGCAACCACTTCGTACAATCAAAATGGGGGTTTCAATTGTGCGAAATGGGCATTTTGCACGATTGAAATGCCCTCCACAAGACTTCCAGCAACCCTATTCAGGGTCTATTTGGAGTCCAATCCACATTCTATCATCCTACAACCTCTCATACATGATCAATAACATAATTGAAAGGTACCAACATCAATCACATACTCAAAATCATAATCATGATTAAATCATACATCAAAATGAATCATTCTCTTTCACAACCATAATCCATTCATAATGAAAACATCATCGTATGAACTAAATGCTACCACAAGCATTACATAAACTAATCAAGTGTCTTTCCATACCCAACAAGCTTATAATCCAATACATACATCAAAGTTACATTTGTCCAAAATATAACAAGACTAAAAAAGAAGTCTTATGCCACAAGCCGGCATGGATAACCACAAAATCCATAACATCCAAAAGATAGCAAAAATGCTTCTAGAGTTCCACTTGGACACTCAAGTCCTATCCGTCATCGGCGCCTTATATGTAAAAGAGTTTAAAATAAAGCGGTGAGCACCACTGTGGCTCAGTAGAGATACCCCAACCCACCTAAGTGCCGACTCGACACGACCTACATGGATGCATGTCACTACATTACACATATCATCAAACATACATCACGTTCGTTCACGTGCAACACATATATAAGAATGCATTAAACACATATCATGCTTCACAATTTAAAATGAAAGCAATCACATATCATTGTCACTTTATCGGACTCAACCCGATACCCTAACATGATTTTTGACCAACCATGTAACCTGGGATAGCTTTCACAACCGTCTCACGACGTTGACCTATTCCGCTAACATCATACTTCTAGGGCAACATTTTGGTTTGCCCATTGATGATTAGACCATATCAATACTGTAACCAAATATTTGCTTACTCAAGGTGATTAGATCATATCCGTACCGTCACCGAATATTAGGTGGCTCAAAGTGGTTAGTCCATATCCGCACCGCTACTGAGCATAATTGGATTCAAGGTGATTTGTCGATATCAGCACCGTCACCGAATCATTGGGTGGCTCAAGGTGGTTAGTCCATGTCAGCACTGCCACTGAGCATAATGTGACTCAAATTACCAACACCTAGTCTTGACCACATTTTTCCATTTCCTCACAGTGGCCCATATATGCATTTTGAATGTACAATAATCAAGTATTCAACTTTCACACTTCACAATGCACAAGATAATTAGTAGAATACATAGCATGCATTTTCATCTCCACGAAGTCACACATATATTTACCTATACATGTGAAACATAGCATATTATACACATATGCACATAAATCTCACTTAAGCACAATTTGGTCATGCTTCACTAGTGCACACATTTTCTATGAAAAGATAGCATGCATTTAAATCATAGGACAACACATAACACATACATGTCCCACGTTTGCACATAATTACACATGTACACCACATTAAGCACATAAGCATATATTCTCTCATTCTCCCATATTTTTATGCATTTGTCCCTCACGTCATGCATACTAGGAGATACACATCTATTTCATACAAAAGATTCAAGAGAAGAAGAAAAACACCTTATCCCACCCCTCTCACATCTCTAAAACATGCAATACGCACCCGTAATTCTCACCGCTTCACCTGAAACCTTATAATCGACAAGTAAATGAGAAGGAGAACTCCTACCTCAAAAATGAAGGCCTTCCAATCACTTCTCAAAATCTCAAAAATGTTAACCTTGCTAAACTGTAACTTTGATCGGTTCAAAGGGAAGCCCTAACCGTCCCTTACGTATCTCCCTTCTTCGGTGGAATGTGAATCACACCCAAAGACCTCTGAAACCTAGAGAGAATGAAGAGAGAAGAAGTGAGAGCAATATAGAGAGAGAAAAAACCGTGTATAATGGCGAAGATCTCTCAGCCTTGATATTTAAAATATCTTGGCTTGCAAAAAGACTATAATGCCCCCCATCCACTTAACGTACCTTCCTAGCCTCCGTTTTTTATTTCAAAAGCTTCTACGGTCACGAAATTACTTCCTCAACTCTCTACACATTTCATCTAAGTCAATTCTAAAATTAAATATTTTCAAAAAAATTTTGAATTCTCAGGCCCACTTAAGTCGCATCCCGGGCCCCGGTTTGACCAAAAAGTCAAACTTCTCAAAATCTTTCAAAAACTTTTTAAAACCCTTAAAACACTTCCCGAACATGTTCTCCATACTCAAAATATGTTAAAAAACACTCAAAATGCATTTATGACAATTATAATACGAAAAACACAAAATCGGCCAAAATTGGTCACGGTCTCTACATGAACTATCTTAACTCATAATTATCGCAAAAGTGTAATCATGTATACACTCATGAGAGTATGCAACTCAAAATTGACCAATACTAATGATAAAGGGATTCAAAAATACTAGATTTCAAAAAAAGAATCACTTAAATCGGGTTTGAGATGACAAAGTTGTACGTATTCAAAATTAGTTAAAAATATCTATTAGTCGACTAATCTGAAGGAGAAGTCGACTAATTTGTCGATCTAAAAAGTTCAAAACTATATTGCCAAAAATAATCAGCTTATTCAAAAGAGTGAGTCGACTAATTCCACATATTTGAAAATCTTTATCAGTCGAGTTATTTAAATGAGCAGTCAACTGGTTGAATTTTTTTTCTATCAGTCGACTTAGTTAAAGAATCAGTCAACTAATTTGTTCTTCTAGAATCTCAAAAATGCTCTGCCCAAAAAAGTCAACTTATTCAAAAGAATCAGTCGACTGACTCCACCTGAACACCCCTTTTTAGCATTTTTTTGTCCAAATCTTACACCAATCATCATACATAAACATTTTCAAAATACAAAACTTATCCAATCACATTTCAATCATAAATAAAATCAAAAACTTTATGCATTCCATATAATTTACCCAAAAGAATATAAATAATCTTATACATGTTCATTTTATGCAAAGAGTCCACAAACTAGACATATATTCAAAGGTAAAATTTTAAATTCAAATAATAAATTCTATAAATGCCATAACATGGCATACAAAAACATAACATCAATGATAATGGCAAAATATAAATCTCATCCCTCGAGCTCCTCAAGCTCCATCCACGACTGATCCTTTTTTATAAAAAAATGATTGGGGAAAGGGGGTGAGCACCACGGCGGCTTAGTAGAGATACCCAAACCAACCTATGCATCGATTCGACGCGACTTACATAAATGTAAGCATGACATCCCTATACTATATGGCATACCTCCAATACACATGAAAAGTTATCATGACATTACTGCATTATATGGCATACTTCAATGCACATGCTCAAAAGAATTTCAATTCAAAGCTTAAATAAAAAATATGTTCAACATTACTCAATTTCAAGGGAAATGTCACGCAACATCAATGTAAATATCACGATTCAACAATAACATTTAAGCACCAAACCACATAAATTTCAAAATCACACAAGGGTGGGAGTTATCGTAGAATCACCGAATAACCGTTAAATGAGCCAATTATCCGTAACATCTATCTTAATGGGTGATCAAACCAAGGGTCTAAAAAGAACCAAATTTGACTTTACGGACTACTAACCCGATGGTCTAGAGTAACCACCTTGGCCAAGTTTAGGGATTTGCACCCTAGGGATCTAAGACCTCATTACTTTCCGACCTCCTCCCAAAATCAATAGCCAATCACATAGGTTCCAGTATGGCAACACATATAATTTCAAGCGCATCATAAGTCACTTAATTTCTATTCTAAAACATGTAATCCCATACATATAACAATGCAACAATTCTATGATTCAAGTGTATCATAAGCCACTTAACTTCCGTGCTAACACATGTAATCTTATGTGATCGACGTTGAATGTTACGCATTCTAGCCTCTTAATTTTCATATTTTATTCTCTTAGTGATAGGTTATATGTGATTTTATTCTGTTTTTGTATTTTCTGTATTTTTCAGGGCCTTAATGATTATTTCAGATAAAACCATGATTTTGGGTTTTTAAAGATGATATCCAAGAAGGTTATATGAAGCCTACATTTAATGGGTCCATTCAACTCCATATTTCAACTCAGAACAGCCCAATAAAGTGGTCCAAGAGAAGTACAACTACTTAAGGAGGTTACGGGCCTGAAGCCCAATTTTGCACTTAATTCAGTTTTAATCCCATTTTGGAAATTGGACTGAAAAGCTTATTTTCGAGTGTCAATTTGACTTAATTCCTACAAAGGTTGAACAAAATTCGATTCTGGACACTTTTGTATTTCATGAAAATTTCGTGAATCGGACTTCTACTGGGTCAAAACTTGGGCCGAAAGTCAGCAGAAAAATCTCCCTATTTAGGGCTGCGGGAAAACCCTAATTATTTTCTAATTGGATTAGGACTTTATGTATTCTCTTGGGGAATAAAGAGGTGAATTGGAGACTGTTTTGGAGGAGAAAAATGAGTGGAGGCCAGGGCAGAGAAGACAGAGACAATCCGGATTTTATTTATTCATTATGTCTTTTATTATTTTGTTATCTTCTTTTTCTACTATGTGTAACTAAACTCCTCAACTAGGGTTGAGGCGAAAACCTCCATTAATGAAGTGAAGTTCTTTTGTTCATTAATTTATTCCCATGTGTGTGATTTAATTGCTTATGATTTTTGCTTCTTGTGATTAATTATTTTATAATTCTTTCACCATCTATATCATGTATATGTGGTAGTTAGAAAGTATTATAATTGATCTAAGCTTGGGTTTGTATTTCTTAAAAGTGATAATCTTTGATCTTGTGTTTTTCATTAAATTGGATACATAGGATGCTTAGAATTCTACACTAGTAAAGCGAAGGAAAATCTACCTTTTTGATATATTTTTCATAGTGCTTTATTGATAAATCTTGAGTTAGCAATAGATTGATTTCTTGATTGTTACTCTAAATTTGGGGATTAATAAATGAATATTAGAAACTTCATGGATTTAATGGTGGTGGAATCCAAAACCTTAGTTATTTTCTTTATTTGATTTCAGTAGTGTTATTTTTGTTTTTATGGTGTGTTTTGTTTGTGCATTTTAATTTAGCATTCTTGCATTAAAATTTTAGTAAGGGCACAAACCCCCAACAAGATAAGGATTGGATTTCATCACCAATTCCTTGCCCAACTAGGTTAAAAATCTCCTTGCATTTGTCTATCTCAAGCCAAATTTAGTTTAAATTTAAAATCAAGTAGACATTGGCCATAGGAATTCATATAGCTTATACTACCCTCTTGGACAGAGTTAACTTTTGGTAACTCCAGTGAGCACCTTCCAACTTCACAATGTCTAGGAAAGCTCTGAGAAGATTAGTTTTTAAGTGGGACCGTTTGTGACCCTTCCAATCTATCTTAGAAACTTTCCTGGTTGTATTGTTGGTGGGGCTTAACTGGTAATCCTCTAGTTCCTCTGAAAGTGAGTAGAAGCTGTCTAACTAGGTAAGAATTATTTTGGAACTAGTCCAGATAATGCTTTAGGAAAATAAAAAAAAATTTTAAAAAATTAAAATAGAAATCACTAACCTTGAATTAAATTTGAAAAAAAAAAATTTGCTTGTTTATTTGGTTGGTGTTTTTGTGAGTCATTTTAGTGTATGTTAGGTCGTCGATCACTGAATCCAGAGTTGCTTCCATGAGATCTTGAGATTGAGAGAACCTTTCAAAAGGGTGTGAAAAATTCTCGTGTTAGAGATCCTTCTTTGTCCAAGATGGCAGATCCTGTTGAAACTAAATCCCTTAAGGACTATTACACTCCCGTGCATATTACAAACCCATCTTGCATTGTGTTACCTGCTACCCAATAGGGACATTTTGAGATACGGGCAGCGGTAATTAATTTACTGCCCACTTTTAGAGGTCTTATCTCTAATGATCCATACCTCCATGTCAAGGAATTTTAGAGATTTGCTCCACACTACAATTTCAAAATATTTCTGAGGAGTCAATTAAATTACGGTTATTTCCATTCTCTTTGAAAGAGAAAGCAAAATCTTGGTTATACTCACTCGAACCCGTGTCTGTCAATTCATGGAATGGATTATGCACCAAATTCCTTACCAAGTTCTTTCCCATGCACAAAACTAACTCCCTTTGTTGAAATATCATGCAATTTACTCAAAAAGAGGGTGAAGAGTTTTACATATGTTGGGAGAAATTTAATGATATTCTCCTTAAGTATCCACATCATGGTTTTGCCAAGTGGCAATTAGTTCAATTCTTTTATGAGGGGTTGTCACCCTATAATCGTCAACTAATTGAGTCACGAGGTGGGGTAGAATTCATGTCTAAGAATGAGGATGAAGCATGAAAATTTCTTGATGTGTTGTCAGAGAACTCTCAACAATGGGAGTACTCAGGGAGGGTTGAAAAGAGTGGTCTATTAGTGCTCTCAGAACCCAAAAAGAGAGGAATTTACGAGTTCCGAGAGGAGACCGATTTGAGTGCGAGGATAGCTAGTCTAACTAGGAAAGTAGAGGCTACAGAGATGAGTAAAGGAAGTAATTCTTCTGTTCGTGCAGTTAATAAGATATGTCAATTGTGTGGAAGTTTTTCTCATACGGCACAAACTTGTCCATCTATTGCATCTTTTCATGAGTGTATAGCCGAACAAGCCAATGCACTTAATTCATATAAGAAATCATTTGGCAGCCCCTATTCTGACACATACAATCCTAATTGGAGGAACCACCCTAATTTTTCTTGGAGGCAAGACCAACCTCGGAACAACCAAGGGGTGCAACCTACGCAACCCCAAGGGCAACCACAATTTTCATATCCTTCCATGTCCCAAAATACCCCTCCGTATGTTCCCCCACCTCAACAAAGACCAACTTTAGAGGATACTCTCCAACAGTTCATACAACAGACTAGTCAATCAATTTCTAAGTTAGAAATGCAAATAGGTCAATTAGCCACTATTGTAGGAGAAAGGGAGAAGGGAAAGTTTCCTAGTCAACCTGTGCCTAACCCAAAGGGCCAGTTTCATATTAGTGACCATTCCACTTCTAGTTCACATAAGCAGGTTCACTCTATCATAACCCTAAGATCAGGTAAACAAGTTGATAATGGAGTTCAAATGCCTATATATAATGAGAAAATTGAAAAGGACCATGTTAGCGGTTTAGGAAAGGAGGACCAAACTACATCTGAAGTTGAGTCAGAAATTCAGGTCCCTAGTCTTGACCCGCCATCTCTAATAAGTCCACCAGTTAGGAACTTTGTTCCTACTACACCATATCCTCAAAGACTTCAAAAGCCTAAGAAGGGGAATCACTATAATGAGATTATGGAAGTGTTTAAACAAGTCAAAATTAATATTCCATTTCTCAATGCAATTCAACAGGTCCCCTCTTATCCAAAATTCTTAAAGGACTTGTGTACGGTCAAACGTGGCTTGAATGTGCAGAAGAAAGCCTTCCTCACTGAGCAAGTTAGCTCAATCATCCAACATCGCACTCCACCTAAATTTAAGGATCCTGGATGTCCAACAATTTCATGTACCATAGGTGATTAAAAAATTGAGCAAGCTTTGCTTGACTTGGGTGCGAGTGTCAACTTGTTACCTTACTCTGTTTACGAGCAACTAGGTCTTGGTGAGTTGAAACCCATGCAGGTGGTACTCCAATTAGCAGATCGTTCAGTTAAGGTACCTCGTGGTGTTATTGAGGATGTGCTCATTCAGGTTGATAAATTCTTCTTCCCTGTAGACTTTATTGTCTTAGACACTCAACCTGTAGCTAATCCTAATAACCAGATTCCTATCATCTTAGGTCGTCCATTCCTAGCCACTTCGAATGCTCTAATCAACTGTAGGAATGTTGTTTTGAAACTTTCTTTTAGAAATATGTCGGTTGAGCTTAATGTTTTTAATGTAAGCTGACAACCACCAAATTCTGAAGATATTTGCGAGTTAAATTTAATAGAGAGTCTAGTTCAAAATAATTTTATCCATACAAGTTATAAAGACCCTTTCGAGGCATGCCTAGCTCATTTTGGCTGTGATTTTGATGTTGATAGTGCTTGTGAAGAGGTGAATGCCTTATTAGATTCAGTCCCTCTTATAAACATAGAGAAATGGAATGCTAAGGTGGAACCCCTTCCACCAATTGGGTCTAAAATGTCTCATCTGTTGAGTCACCACCTAAATTGGATTTGAAAGTTTTACCTGCTGAACTTAAGTATGCTTACTTAGGTCCAAATGATAGTCTACCTGTTATTATTTCTTCTGAGTTGAATAAGGAACATGAGGAAAAACTCTTAGATGTCCTTAGGGAACATAGGTCAGCAATTGGGTGGACTATAGCAGATATTAAGGGTATATGCCCGTCTGTGTGCATGCATCGTATTCATCTAGAGGAGAATACTAAAACTTCTCGTGAAATGCAACGATGGCTTAACCCTAATATGAAAGAGGTTGTTAGAGCGAAAGTTTTGAAATTATTGGATGTGGGTATTATATACCCCATTTCAGATAGCTCTTGGGTTAGCCCTGTTCAAGTCGTACCTAAGAAATCAGGGGTCACAGCAGTAAAAAATAATGCCAATGAGTTAGTGCCTACCCGCATGACCACTGGGTGGCGAGTGTGTATTGACTATCGAAAATTGAACTCGGTCACAAGGAAAGATCATTTTCCTCTTCCTTTTATTGATCAGATGCTTGAGAGATTAGCCGATCATGCTTATTATTGTTTCCTTGATGGTTATTCTGGTTATAACCAAATTCCTATTGCACCCGAGGATCAAGAGAAAACTACCTTCACTTGCCCTTTTGGGACATTCACCTATCGACGTATGCCCTTTGGATTATGCAATGCACCCGCTACTTTTCAACGGTGCATGATTAGTATTTTTTCTGACATGGTAGAACATTTTTTTGAGGTTTTCATGGATGATTTCTCAGTATTTGGATCATCTTTTGAAGAATGTCTTCATCATCTAAAACTTGTGCTTACTCGTTGTGAGGAGAAGAATCTTGTCTTAAACTGGGAGAAATGTCACTTCATGGTTAAGAAGGGAATTGTTTTAGGCCATGTTATTTCAAACAAGGGTATAGAAGTTGATAAGGCTAAGGTTGATTTGATTGCTAATCTTCCACCGCCATGTACAATAAAAGAAATTAGGTCTTTCTTAGGACATGCTGGTTTTTATCGTTGGTTCATTAAAGACTTTAGCAATATTTCCAGACCACTTTGTAATTTACTTGCAAAAGATGTTGCCTTTGTCTTTAATGACGAGTGTTTGAAAGCTTTTGAGAAGCTTAAGACGTTGTTGACTTCAGCTCCTGTTATTCAACCACCGAATTGGGATGTGCCTTTTGAGATCATGTGTGATGCATCTGACTATGCAGTTGGAGCTGTGTTAGGACAACGTGTAAATAGGTTACCCCATGTGATATACTATGCTAGTAAGACATTGAATGATGCACAACTAAATTATTCTACCACTAAAAAAGAATTGTTAGCAGTTGTGTTTGCACTAGACAAGTTTAGGTCCTATCTTTTAGGGTCTAAAGTCCTCATATTCTTAGATCATGCTGCGCTTAGATATCTTCTTTCTAAAAAAGATGCTAAACCACGCTTGATTCGTTGGATCTTATTGCTACAAGAGTTTGATTTAGAAATTTGAGATAAGAAAGGATCAGAAAATGTGGTAGCAGATCACTTGTCTAGGCTTATTCTTGTGGCTCCATCTGATTCCATGCCTATTCTTGAATTTTTTTCCTGATGAACAACTCTTTGTTGTCTCCCAATTACCTTGGTTCGCCGACATTGTGAACTATCTTGTCACTAGCGAAATGCCTCTACATTGGACTAAACAAGATAAGTCAAAATTTTTAGCTGAGGTTCGCCATTTCTTTTGGGATGATCTATACTTGTTCAAGTATTGTCCTGATTAGATTATTAGGAGATGTGTTCCTAATTGTGACCATAATAGTGTCATCTCCTTTTGTCATGATTATGCATGTGGAGGTCACTTTAGTGCAAAACGGACCGCTGCAAAGATTTTACAGTGTGGATTTTATTTGCCTTCTATCTTTCAAGATTGTCATTCTTATTGTTCAGCATGTGAGCGTTGTCAAAAGTTAGGGAGTATCTCTCATCGAAATATGATGCCTTTGAACCCAATTTTGATTGTTGAGGTGTTCGATGTTTGGGGCATTGATTTCATGGGACCGTTTCCCAACTCTTTTGGTCATTTGTACATCCTTGTCGCTGTTGATTATGTGTCTAAATGGGTAGAAGCCATTGCATGTAAGAATAATGATCACAAGGTGGTGGTTAAGTTTTTGAAAGATAATATCTTTTCTTTGGGACACCCCGTGCTATCATTAGTGACGATGGGAAGCATTTTTGCAATAAGGTTTTCGAAGCATTAATGAAAAAATACTGTGTCACCCATAAAATTGCACTTGCTTATTATCCCCAGACTAGTGGTCAAGTAGAATTGTCCAATAGGGAAATTAAGAAAATTTTAGAAAAAAAGGTTAACCCAAATAGGAAAGATTGGTCTTTGAGACTTAGTGATGCATTGTGGGCATACCGTACTGCATTTAAGAATCCTATAGGAATGTCTCCGTACCGAATGGTGTATGGCAAGGCTTGTCATCTTCTTGTTGAGTTATAACATAGAGCTTTTTGGGTTATTAAGCAACTTAACTTTAACCTTGATAAGGCAGGAGCCCATAGGAAGCTTCAATTGAATGAATTAGAAGAGATTAGGAATGATGCATACCAAAATACGAAAACATATAAAGACCATATTAAGGTAATTCATGACAAAACTATTCTTAGGAAAAGTTTTACACCTGGTCAAAAAGTCCTTCTCTATAATTCTTGATTGCATTTATTCCCAGGTAAGTTGAGATCTCGATGGTCTGGTCCGTTCATTGTTCGTGTTGGTTATCCTTATGGGGCCATTGAGATTGAAAATCCACAAAACGGTGAGGTATTTAAAGTGAATGGTCAGCGTTTGAAACCATTTTTGGAGTTACCATCTCCAGAAGGTGAGGAAATCCTTCTGGAAGATCCTGTTTATCAGGATTGACCTATTTGGTCATCATTGTACATTATTAGTTTTAGGATTTATAGCTCTTGCATCTTTTTATTTTTAGTTTGTGTATTTAATTTTCAATTTTTCTTTAAACAAAAAAAAAAAATTCATTATGATCCGGTATAACTGCCCATTCTCTGACTATGTATGTAGTACCAATTCTACAATTTGTGATATGATTGATAAAGTTGATGATTTTCGTTTATTAAAGTCTGGTTTCGATACCCAATACTGTCGAGATTGCTTCAACACAGTATGGCTTTAATAAAGAAAGGCAACCCCTTTATACTCTATACGTTAGCGTATCTGGATAATCAATATCTTATCACATATACATCTTGAAAATTTGGGACCCACCAGTTCAGAGAATGGGGAGCAAAGTAGTACTCGTGGTTTTCACGTAAAGATTAGGTTTAAAAAAAAATAAATTTACTTTCTGTTTCATATTTATTTTCACCCATGTTATTTTACTTGGTCATTGGAGTATAGTCGTTGTTTTAACAGGATGTAGCATCCAAGTTTGGGGGAGTGGCCTCATTACCTTCATACTATTAGTTTGCTCTATTTTCATGCCACTACTCCCGTTTTCTGGTAATATTGTTCTAACCCTTCTTTATGCTTCGATTGGGTGTACATTGAGGACAATGTACAGTTTAAGTTTGGGGGTGAAGCGATGTTTTTTTTATGTGCTTTATTGCAATGTGGGGGAAATTTTTATGAAAATTTTCTTGTTCTAGGACTTTTGATTATTTGATTTTCTTAATTTTTTATTTATTTTCTTTTATTTTATTTTTAGATAGGATGTTTTGACATTTTTTAAGAGATTAATACTTTATATAGGTGCTTAACTTGCAATTTTTGAGTATGTTTTAAATTTTTAGAAACTATGATTTGAATTAGTGGTTTAAATCATTGTTTGCATTGACATGCCTTGGGGTGATTGGTTTTAGTTTCCTCACATGCACAGGCACACTAGCATAATCTTATGGGGTATAAACTTTGGTTTTGAGTTGTTGGGTTACATATACTTGATATTAATTGGTAAATGAGTACCAATGATGTGATTTACATGACTTAAATGAAAAAAAGAAAAGAAAAAAAAGAATATGCGATGAATAGAAAATCAATTTGATCATTTTCATGAGTAACCAGGCCTCTATGCCTCAGGAAGCACGGAGTGTTCGCGTCAAAAGTGAAAGGGTGAGAAAAGATGAGCATTGGTTGTCTTGGTTTGTAGCCTGACTAATTCGAGTAATTAGATTCTTCGCGGTGTCTTAACGCCTAGTGCCCTAAAGCCATCTGGTTTGGGAGTCACTGACTGAAAGCTTGCTACATGGGTCTTTCAGAAAGCTTAATAGATCAAGACATTGCACAACCAATAAAGCAATGAAAAAAAAAATGAATGAAAAAAAATATATATGAAAAAGTCATGTATTCATGTCTGGAAGTATGATTTCAATAAGGGGAGCTAGTGAGTTGAAGGGGTATGTGTCTTAATATATTCGGAGCTAGGTAATGCCACATGAGAGGATTGCTAGTTCACTTTTCACGAGGGAGCTAGAATTGGTTACTTTGAGATATGTTGATGTGAATTATATGTGGGGACCATTACTTTGAATTATGGAATTTGAAAATTTGAAATTATTCTTGAATGCAAGCTTGTAACTATATATTATAATCTTCTTTTTTATTAATGTTTAAACAGTAATTTTGAATGTTTGTGGGTAACATTTCTGGAAACCCTCACGAGACTATAACTCGTCCACTAGGGGGAACCTAGGGGTTCAAAGGCTTGTTGCATATGCTAAATGCAATCGTTTCTCCCACGAAAGAGGAGTTGGGTAGTTTAGTTTGTGTTTAGTTAGTTTCCTTTGTTTTAGTTTTATTTCTTTTTATTGCTAAGGGACTAGCAATATGTAAGTTTGGGGGTGTGATCGGCATTGAATGTTACACATTCTAGCCTCTTAATTTGCATATTTTATTCTCTTAGTGATAGGTTATATGTGATTTTATTCTGTTTTTATATTTTCTGTATTTTTCAGGGCCTTAATGATTATTTCAGATAAAACCATGATTTTGGGTTTTTAAAGATGATATCCAAGAAGGTTATATGAAGCCTACATTTAATGGGTCCATTCAACTCCATATTTCAACTCAGAACAACCCAATAAAGTGGTCCAAGAGAAGTACAACTGCTTAAGGAGGTTACGGGCCTGAAGCCCAATTTTGCACTTAATTCAGTTTTAATCACATTTTGGAAATTGGACTGAAAAGCTTATTTTCGAGTGTCAATTCGACTTAATTCTAGAGTAGATTGAACGAAATTCGATTCTGGACACTTTTTTATTTCATGAAAAATTTCGTGAATCGGATTTCTACTGGGTCAAAACTTGGGCCAAAAGTCAGTAGAAAAATTTACCTATTTAGGGCTGCGGGAAAACCCTAATTATTTTCTAATTGGATTAGGACTTTATCTCCTAATTGGATTAGGACTTTATGTATTCTCTTGGAGAATAAAGAGGTGAATTGGAGGCTGTTTTGGAGGAGAAAAATGAGTGGAGGCCAGGGCAGAGAAGACAGAGACAATCCGGGTTTTATTTATTCATTATGTCTTTTATTATTTTTTTATCTTCTTCTTCTACTATGTGTAACTAAACTCCTCAACTAGGGTTGAGGCGAAAACCTCCATTAATGAAGTGAAGTTCTTTTGTTCATTAATTTATTCCCATGTGTGTGATTTAATTGCTTATGATTTTTGCTTCTTGTGATTAATTATTTTATAATTCTTTCACCATCTATATCATGTATATGTGGTAGTTAGAAAGTATTATAATTGATCTAAGCTTGGGTTTGTATTTCTTAAAAGTGATAATCTTTGATCTTGTGTTTTTCATTAAATTGGATACATAGGATGCTTAGAATTCTACACTAGTAAAGCGAAGGAAAATCTACCTTTTTGATATATTTTTCATAGTGCTTTATTGATAAATCTTGAGTTAGCAATAGATTGATTTCTTGATTGTTACTCTAAATTTGGGGATTAATAAATGAATATTAGAAACTTCATGGATTTAATGGTGGTGGAATCCAAAACCTTAGTTATTTTCTTTATTTGATTTCAATAGTGTTATTTTATTTTCATGTTAGTTTAATTTCTCTCAAATCAACTAAACTTGTGTTTAAATTAGATTAGTTTTAAATTAATTTGAATTTGTATTAGTTTTTCTTCTCAAAGCATTCCCTTGGGTTCGACCTCGTTCTTGCCGAACTATACTTTAATAGATTCGTACACTTGCGAGTTATTTAACAATTTTAAAACAACATCATTATGCATAAAATAATGCATCAATTTCATAATTCGCACATCATAAGTCACTTAATTCACATGTTAGAACATGTGATTCCATGCATATAACAATACAACATTTGAAGGAGAAAATAATTTTCATGTATATTATCAAACCCATAATATGCATTATACACAACATAGTCTCTACACTATAAATCATGTTATAAAGCAACATTACTCCACAATTAACAACACCTAAGCATATAGATACAATTCAATGCACATGAATTCGATAATATCATCAATTAACATGAATTGACCTAATTAAAAATGTAAGACTCACATTCTAGCAACTCTAAACATGCTAAACAACACAATCCACATCAATTCCTGAGGAATCGATGATAAGATAGAGAGAATACCCCTACCTCAATTCCAAGCTAAAATCTTTCAAAAATCTAACTTTGTCCGAAGATGATTTTGTTAAGACCAAACTCAAGCCCTCAATGCGTAGATCGTTTCTCTCTTCTTTGGCTCATTCTAATTCTCACCTTAAGACCCATTAATTTCATGAAGAAGAAGGTAGGTGTTGAAGATACACACACACACACACACACATATATAGACTCACTCACGACTAATGAAGAAGAAAGAATGAATTGGAATCCTTCACTTTGTTATTTATAGCAATATGACCAACTCTTATTCAGAAAAATGCCATCACCTTTTCCCTAAATCTTTCTAGGCTCATTTTTGGATTTTCGTAACTCCGATTTATACGAAACCAATTCCGTAGCACGTCAAATATTTTATTTAAGGTACCCTCCAAATTTGAAGTCATTTTAACAGTTTTATATTTTTTGGGTCAACGAGACCCACGCATCTGAGTCAACTGAACCTGAAAAGTCAACTTTTTCCAAATGCTCCAAAAATTTCCTCAAACCTTAAATAAGTTATCTAAACATGTATTTTACATTTAAAACACATAAATAATCATTTAAAGTATCATTATGATAATAAATGAAATTAAAGGAAAATTAAGCAAAAATAGTCACGGTCCTTACAACCTCCCAACCTTCAAGGAATTTCATCCTCAAAATTAATACATACCTCAAGTAGTAAATAACTCAGGATACTTCAAGTAAACTTCTTGTTCCCACTCCCACGTAGCCTCGTCAACTCTGTTGTGTCGCTAAAGCACTTTGACAAACGAAATGATCTTGCCTCAAAGCACTTGCTCTCTAGAGTCCATAATCTCTACCGGTCCCTCTTCATATGATACGTCTTCACCCACCTCAAGATTCATCCAATTAAGTATATGCGAAGGATCCAATTCTTACTTCCTCAACATGAAAACATAAAACACATTGTGTACACTTGACATTTGTGGTGGCAATGCCAAGCGGTATGCAACCTCACCAACACGTTCTAGAATTTCAAATGGACCAATGAATTGTGGCGATAGCTTGCCACTATGCCCAAACCACATCAATCCCTTTCGTGGAGAGACCTTCAGGAAGACATGGTCTCCCACCTTAAAAGCCAAAGGACACCGCCTCCTATCGTCATAACTCTTCTGAAGACTTTGAGCTGTAATCAACTGTTGTCTTATCAACTTGACCTTTTCTATGGTCTCTCATACTATGTCGAGTCCCAAAGCCACTGTCTCACCAACTTCAGCCCAGCACACGGGCGATATATAAGGCCTACCATACAAAGCCTCAAAACTCAAAAGGTGCTATTTCGATACTAGCTTGATAGCTATTGTTGTAAGAAAATTCCACCAGTGGTAGGTAATCCTACCCACTACCTCGAAAATCTAAGGCACAAGCCCGAAGCATATCCTCAAGAATCTGAATAGTCCTTTTAGACTAACCATCCGTCTAAGGATGAAAAGCTGTACTAAAATGGAGATCGGTGTCAAGAGCTGTGTCATGCCCTAATTTTTATTCTCCAAAAATCAATGGTGACTGGATTGTCACTCACCAATTCACCTCACCCATCTCACTATGGTACCATGCTATGATACCAAGTTGTCACGCCCCAAATTCTGTTCTCCAAAAATCAAGGGTGACCCATCCGTTAATCTCTAATGAACTCTCTCTTTACACTCAAATACAGCAAAAGCTTACCTCTTTCTTTCACATGGATGTGCTAACTCAACTTTAACCACAACCAACCTCAAACAGTCCCACATCAAGCCACACTTACATAATCCCTAAATTTCCAGAACTCAACTCCCCATGTGATAGGAACTTGGTATTTAAAACTTCACTATTAGATATAGGATTCAAAAATACTTAATTTTTAAAAAAATCACACTCAATTTCAATTTAAAATGAAGAAGTTATGCCCGAATCAAATTTTGGTAGATTTTAGAGCATGCTGTGAATAGTAACTTCGATGCATCGAAGTGGTGAGTTAGATGCATCGAAGTTGCGATGCATCGAACATGTATGGACCCAAGTATCAAAACCTACTGTCCAAGAGCAAAAAATCTCAACTTTTAGGCTCCAAAACTCCTCTAAAAAGCCCTAGAATCATAAAACATCATCCATAATATGTAGAAATGATAAAAACATCATCATACACCATTCTAAACATGAATCCACATCTCTAACAATCGTATCCAAGAATTTATGTATAATGGAATTAAAACCAACTTCCTCCATTCAAAACCCATAAATCACATAAGATCCATATATGATTATTGCACTTGAAACTAGAGTATATCAATATGAATCAAATGTAAATATAACATCATTAACATAGTCCATTTGCCATAAACCGATATGGACATCTATTTACATCTCAAAAGGTCAAAAATCCAAAAATGAAACTCAACAAAGTCCATTGAACTATTCATGCTTCATCCTCCATTGGGGTCATATCTGAAATTTTTTTGTAAATAGGGGGTGAGCTTATCCTGTCACGCCCCGAAACCCGGACTGCCAGGACTCCCCCGGACCGACCTCGAATCCCAAGTGTGGACCCGTTCATTCAACCCCGTGAATGATCTCAATTACACTCATGCATTAGTATCAAGGTTTGATACTATGCTATAACGCCCCGATTTCTAACTCTCGGAGAACCGGAGGTTAAACTGTCTATTTAGCCCAATAGACCCACATTACCCTCATTCACTGTGGAAGCTTAACTCAATTCTTGCATATAAATGCACACAACTCTATCTTAACCAATCCCCATGGGCCCTATATCAAATCACACACCTTAGAGGAAATTTACTTATGCACACTTTCAAGAATCACTCACTTTCAAGCCTCAAAACTTACTGTGTTTAGAATCTAAAACTGAGGCCTACACCATTGGATATAGAATCCAAAAATACTCAATTTCAAGAAAAACCACACTCAATTCTGATCTAAAAAGAAGAAATTACATCGAAATGAAGTTTTGAAAAATGTTGTGAATAGTGATTTTGATTGTGCAAAAATGGGATTTCGATTGTGCGAAACTAACATCTCGATTGTGCAAAAAAAATCTCGATTATGCGAAGATTTCACCCTCTCGGGACCTCAGACCTGCAATATTTTGCACGATCGAAATGAGGGTTTCGATTGTGCAAAATTCCTCCTATCTGGACCCTAAAAATCACCATAAATCATCACCCCTTCGCACAATCGAAATGGGGGTTTCAATTGTGCAAAATGGGCATTTCGCACGATCGAAATGCTCCCCACAGGACCTCCAACAACCCTATATATGGTTCATTTGGAACCCAATCCACCTTCTATCATCCTAGAACTCCTCATACATGATCCATAACATAAATGAAAGGTTCCAACATCAATCTCACACTCAAGATCACATTCATAATTGAATTCCTACACCAAAATGAATCATTCTCTTTCATGAACACAATCCATTCATAATGGAAATATCATCAAATGAATTAAGTGCCACCATGGACATTACATAAACTAAACCGTTGTCTCCCCAACAAGTTTATAATTGATAGGCG
This sequence comes from Cornus controversa, assembly GCA_026545225.1. Classification (NCBI taxonomy): domain Eukaryota; kingdom Viridiplantae; phylum Streptophyta; class Magnoliopsida; order Cornales; family Cornaceae; genus Cornus; species Cornus controversa. The sequence goes on along the minus strand of CM048854.1, from coordinate 6,344,046 downwards.
TTGAATGTTACGCATTCTAGCCTCTTAACTTATGTATTTTATTCTCTTAGAGATAGATTATTTTGTGATTTTACTTTGTTTTAGTGGTTTCTGTATTTTCAGGGCCTTAATGATTATTTCAGTTAAAACCGTGATTTTGGGCTTTTAAAGAAGACATCCAAGATGGTTAGATGAAGCTTACATAAAGGAGATTCACTCAACCATTTATTTCAACTCAAATCAGCCCAAGGAAGAGGTCCAAGAGAATTACAGCTGCTTAAGAAGGTTTCGGGCCTGAAGCCCAAATCTGCGCATAATACAGTCTTAATCCCATTTTGGAAAATGGACCAGAAGTCTTATTTCTGAGCCTCAAATCGACATAATTCTCTCGTAGGGTTGAACGAAATTTGATTATGCACACTTTTGTATTTCACAAAAATTTCGTAAATCGGACTTCTAGTGGGTCAAAAGTTGGGCCGAAGTCAGCAGGAAAAACCCACCTGATTAGTGCTGCGGGAAACCCTAATTTATTCCTAATTGGATTAGGACTTTGGTGTATTCTCTTGGGGAATAAAGTGAAGAATAAGGGGCTGAATGAGGGGGAGATTAGGCAGAGAGCTTGGAGAGTCTGAGAAGGCTGAGAAGAGAACAGAGACATATTTGCAGAGCCATTGGAGAACAAAGTCATACGCATAATTCAGAAAGATGATGTCTTCTTCCTCAACAGTTGAAGCTTCTTCTTCTACCATGAGCGGCTAGTTCATCCACTAGGGTTTTGATGTAGCCCTAACAAAGCATCAATGGTTTGATTGTTTTAATTATTGGGGACCTTTATATACATGCATAGATTGTGTAATTCAGAGGATTCTTATTATAGAATTGAGCAATAAAAGTCTTGTAAATTCAATCACAATGATTTCTTATCTTGTCTTAGATATTTAGTTGTTGTTATTGAACTCAATCTCTTTTGTTTTCTGTGATCACGAGAGAGATTATTACACAATGGTAATCACTGAATATATTGTTATGAGCTTTGATGGATTATGCCTAGAGAAGATGAACCATACTGCACCCTAGATTAGAGTAGTTAGGCAGATGGCCCATGCCAATCGAAGATAATCCATGGCTTAGCCTTAATCATATGTTATCTTCTTAACGGATGAAGGTGAGCTTGTAGCCACCGACACCACTTATGCATGATGTAATTCCCCTATAGTTGGTTCAATTGACCATTGATTGTGGAGTTAGTGGTGAAGTCAAACACCCTAGATTTCTCTCCTATTATCTTCACTATCTTATTTATCTTTGATTTATTTTATTTTCCTTTTTAATTAATTTAGTTTAAAAATCAGAATTTTTTTCTTCTAAATTTAATTAGAATTAATTCAGCACCAACTCATCAGACCATAATCGCTGAGGTACGATACCCCTTTCGATAGCCCTATTCTGCAAGGAATTCATTCTATTGCGAAGTGTGAAAATTTTAATTGGTATACTTTTTGAGTCACACTCACACACGAATCAATTTTTGGCATCGTTGTTGGGGATTATCTATTTGATTGATTGGATTTTACAGAATTAGTTTTAATTGGATTTTTAGTTTAAGAAATTTTTATATTTTATTTTTGATTTTGTTTTTGTTTTCTTTTCAGGTGCTTTTGGCTAATATATGCAAGGTCGTCGTTCTGTAGCTGATCCTTTGATACCTCTTGATCCTGAACCTGAACGTACTCTTAGACAACAGAGGAACATCCCTGTTGATACAATTGTGCAAGAGGAAGAATTACTTGAAGACATGGCAGAAGAGAGGAATAACAATCTTGTTCCTAATGCTGACGGAGAAAGAGCTAGACTGCTTAGGGACTACTATGTTCCTGAGACATATACCTCGCCAGCAGGTTTTCAATTGCCTAATGTCACAACACAGAATTATGAGATCAAGTCCAGCATTATTTAGATGCTACCATCTTATTTTGGGCTGACTCAAGAAGACCCTTACAAGCATCTGGATGACTTCATTGAAGTGTGCTCAACTACAAAAATTCACAACTTCTCTGAAGATGCTTTCAGAATGAGACTTTTTCCATTCTCTCTGAAAGACAAAGCAAAATATTGGTTCAACTCTCTACCGGCTGGTTCTATCATGACTTGGACTCAGATGCAACATGAGTTTCTCAAGAAGTATTTTCCGATAGGAAAGACCAATCAGTTTAGACGTGCTATTACTGGTTTCTCCCAACATGAGGGGGAACAATTTTATGAGACATGGGAAAGATTCAAGGACCTTCTTAGGAATTGTCCCCATCATCAAGTTCCTAAGTGGCAACTAGTGCAGAGTTTTCATGAAGGGCTGACAGAAGCCAACAGACAGATGGTTGATGCGTCGTGTGGAGGTACTTTTATGTTGAAGAGTGAAGAAGAGGCATGGACCTTATTTGAAAATCTTAGTGACAACTCTCTGCAACATGGGTCCTCTACTCGTTCTAGCAAACCTGCCACTACAAGGAAGACTGATGGGATTTTGAGGTTGGTGCTTCAGAAGCTATGCCAACTGATATTGATTTAATTGCACAGAAGGTGGTAGCAATTATGGCTGCCAATCAAACTCCTTCTGCTTCAAATTCTTCATTGCTAGGCCCTTGTGAATTTTGCTCTAGTCCTATGCATAATGTGAGCAATTGTCCTTCGGTTGGGCAATTTTCTGATATTCAACATGAGCAAGTTCAAGCTACGTTCACTGGACCAATGGATCCTCCACGAGGTAATACTTACAATCCCACATGGAGGAATCATCCTGGTTTTTCTTACAGTAACCAAGGGGCAGCAATGCAACCATCATATCAACCTAGGACTTTTGTGCCTCAACAACAATATCAAACACAAAGTCCTATGGCCCAAAGAATTTCTGCTATTGAAGACAAGCTGACTCTTACCTTGTCCAAATTTGACAAGCTTGATTCTCTTATAGAGACAGTGCAAGCTACTGCAGCAATAGTACAATCTACAGTTCAGCTAGTACACTCGCATTCTCAATCCATTGCCAAACTGGAATCTCAGTTTGGACAGCTTGCTACTTCATTGAGTAGAAGAGAAGAAAGGAAGCTCCCTAGTCAACCAATTGCTAATCTAAGAGGGATGCAAGCTTCCACAAGCAACCCACACCATGAGCAAGTTCAAGCTATTACCACTTTGAGAAGTGGAAAAATAATTGATAATAAGGTGGGTGAGAAGAAAGAAGAAGAAAAAGTGATCACAAGTCCAAGTGCTGAAATTCCTTATGAGCCCAAGGCTCCTTTCCCACAACGTTTCCTAGAAACATCTAAATTGGGGAAGCAAGGGGACAAGCTGTATGACATGATGGAGGTATTTCACCAAGTGAAGATTAATTTGCCACTCCTTGATGCCATCAAGCAAATTCCTCCTTATGCAAAATTTTTGAAGGACTTGTGCACTCAGAAAAGGCGTTCTAAAAGCCATGTGCCAAAGAAAGTGATGCTGCCACAACAAGTAAGTTCAATAATTCTGCAGTGTACTCCTCCCAAGTACAAAGATCCTGGTGCTCCAACTATCTCCTGCATTATTGGGGAGCACCATGTGGATAAAGCACTTCTTGATTTGGGTGCAAGTGTGAATTTGCTACCCTATTCAGTTTACTTACAATTGGGCTTGGGAGAATTGAAGCCTACCTCGGTGGTATTGCAATTTACAGATAGATCAACAAAGCAACCCCGAGGAATCATAGAAGATGTGCTCATTAAAGTGGACAAGTTCTACTTTCCTGTTGATTTCATTGTACTTGACACTGAGCCGGTTCATAATCCGAAGAGGCACATTCCAGTGATCCTTGGTCGACCTTTCTTAGCTACTGCTGATGCTTGCATAAATTGTAGGTCGAGGATCATGGATATTTTATTTGGCAACATGAATGTCAAGCTTAATGTGTTCAATGCTATCCAACACCCCCCAGATCAGAGTGATGTGTTCTGCATGGATGATATTGATGAATGTGTGGAGGAATTTGTTTCATCCTCTATATCTCGAAACTCCCTAGAGGTATGTAAGTCTTTTTATGACTTTGAGAACAGTAATGATGAAGGGTTGTGTGAAGAAGTGCATGCTATGCTGGAAGTGGATGCTATTCAGAATACTCCACCATGGAGAATTCCAATTGAGCCACTACCTTCTCTATCTAGCACTCCCCTAGTGCCTTCATTGGAGTCCCCTCCAGAATTAGAGTTGAAGCCTTTGCCTGACAAATTGAAGTATGTATTCTTGGGGGCACAGAAAACTCTTCCTGTTATAATTGCCTCTGATCTGACAGAAATTCAAGAGAAGAGCTTAGTAGAGGTTTTATACCAACATCGTGAAGCAATTGGATGGAGTGTTGCTGATCTTAAGGGCATTGATCCCTCGATTTGCATGCACAAAATTCATCTGGAAGAAGGATGTAAGCCAACTAGAAAGGCACAGAGGCGACTGAACCCCAACATGAAAGAAGTGGTAAAGAAAGAGGTTGTCAAGTTACTTGATACAGGAATCATTTATCCAATTTCTGACAGCACATGGGTGAGTCCGACACAAGTGGTTCCAAAGAAGTCTGGTCTTACCATTGTCCCTAACTCTGTAGGAGAGCTTGTTCCACAACGTACTGCCACAGGTTGGCGTGTTTGCATTGATTACAGAAAGCTCAATTCTATGACAAGGAAAGATCACTTCCCTCTTCTATTCATTGATCAAATACTTGAAAGGTTAGCTGGTCAGATCTATTACTGCTTTCTGGATGGCTACTCTGGTTATAATCAAGTAGCTATGGATCCAGAAGATCAAGAGAAGACCACTTTCACTTGTCCCTTTGGTACTTTTGCTTATCGTCGTATGCCCTTTGGATTATGTAATGCTCCGGCGACATTCCAGAGGTGTATGATGGCCATCTTTTCTGACATGGTGGAAAAATTCTTGGAGGTGTTCATGGATGACTTCTTTGTTTTTGGATCATCCTTTGAACACTGTTTGAGCAATCTATCACTTGTGCTTCAAAGGTGCCGAGAACGGAATTTGGTACTTAGTTGGGAGAAGAGCCATTTTATGGTGAAAGAAGGTATTGTATTGGGCCATATTGTTTCAGAGAGGGGCATTGAAGTTGATAAAGCAAAGATCGACCTAATTGCAACTCTGCCTCATCCAACTTCGGTAAGGCAAGTTCGATCCTTCTTAGGCCATGCTGGGTTCTATAGAAGATTTATCAAGGATTTCAGTAAAGTGGCTCGACCATTGTGCCATTTGTTATCTAAAGATGTTCCCTTTATCTTTGATGAAGATTGTGTGCAAGCTTTTGAAAAACTTCGATCTCTATTATCTTCTGCACCAATTATGCAATCGCCAAAATGGGCTCTACCTTTTGAAATCATGTATGATGCCTCTGATTATGCAGTGGGAGCAGTGTTGGGACAAAGAGTAGAGAAACGGCCATATGTCATCTATTACGCTAGTAAGACTCTCTCTGATGCCCAACTCAATTATACAACCACAGAGAAAGAGCTTCTAGCTGTAGTGTTTGCCTTGGACAAGTTTCGTTCTTATTTACTGGGGTCCAAGGTGGTTGTTTACTCTGATCATGCAGCATTGAGACACTTATTGGCGAAGAAAGAAACCAAACCGCGTCTTATTCGATGGATTTTATTGCTACAAGAATTTGATTTGGAGATAAAAGACAAAAAGGGGACGGAGAATGTGGTTGCGGATCACTTATCTCGGATTGAGTTTGAGCCGGTGATCGATGAATTACCGATTCGAGACTCATTTCCGGATGAGCTATTGTTTGGAATTGGTTTGATGAAAGTTAATGGCCAAAAGTTGAAGCATTGTGTGGAAGGATGTGTGCCAAGAAGAGACGTAGAGTCCGTCAACTTGACAGATCCCGTCTATCCGACTTAATCCTTTCAGAGAGTCAATCGTCTCCTACGGACATTAAATTGTAGGTTCTGTATGTATTTCTATACTTTCTTTCCTTTAATTTTCTTTAATTTTAATTTTTAGTATTAGTTTTCTTAAGTTTTTCTTCAATTCTAGTTGCGTTTTAATATTTTTTCTTTGATTTTTGATGTATAAGTTGCTTCCGGAGGATGCCAAGAGGTGTACCAAGGTATTTGGACTCAAGATGGGTGAAAAATCGTGCTCTCGGTCGACCTTGGGCGATGGAGACTCAAAATTATCAAGTCTCGGTCGAACTTGGGCGATGGAGGGTCAAACAGGCCTTCAGGAGGGGGATCGATCGCCCCAATTGAGGGGGATCGGTCGCCCCTTCATATTTTGCAAGAATGATCACCACCAGGTGGGCGATCAATCACCCATCCTTGGGGGGATCGATCGCCCAAGGCATTTTTTGGGCTGGCCGAGACCATCTTCTATATAAAGACTCCTTCTCCAATTCCAAAGCTACTCCATGCATCCTAAGCCTCTTTGAACTCAAATACAAGTCCTCCATCATCCGGAAAACTAATTTCTTCAATTAGTGAGTATTAAACAAGAATTCAACATTGATCATCATCAACTTCAACATCAAAATTGGATCAAAAAAATCACTAGTTCTCAAAGGAAGCTCTCACTTTTTCAAGTTCAACATCAAAGTAAGTGAAGTTTTTCTTTGAAGAAATTGTTCAAATCTTTTTGAGGGCTTTTGAAGACCAAGTTTGGGGGATCAATTTGGTGCATTCACTTGTTCGATTTGGGTGGAAAAATTGCCGAAAAGAGGAGGTTGAAGGTTACAAAAGAATTGTGCACACCAAGTGTTTGATTTAATTCCTCAACCACACTTTTTCTACTTCTATAGCACCAAAGAGAGCAAGTCACCAAGGTGCTTCAAGTTCCCGTAATCCTCGCTGAGCGAGGCATGATCCGACCACAGGTTCTTCACGATCTCGCCGAGAAGGTATTCAAGAGAGATGGCATCCAAGGGTGTTGAACTTTGAAACCACGTTTGACATAGCCGAACTTTATGGTATGTTTCCCGAGACACGATGGGGGATTTTCGACATTCGTTGTCGTCGGTCGGCATCCATTTTTGTTCCACTTTCATCTACTATTTACCCGAGGCTTGTCAAGGTATTTTATCAGAACTTAATGCCAACACCTGATGAGCGGGATGTGCTTACTTCTTCCGTAGATGGAACAATAGTTCGGGTGGACATGTCATCTATTGCCATTGCCATGGGTTGTCCTCATGAGTGCCCACATGATTTATCTCACATCTATACTCCTTTACCCGACGAGTTGTCAGTGGGTAATGTGGTTGCACGTTTGTGTGCCAACCAATTTTCTGGGCCGAAAAGGAATGCAGCTTCAAAGTCTTCAATGTCGAATCATTTATGGTTCCTTGACGCTGTTCTACTAAAGAATGTATGTCCAATTGGACATAAAACCGAAAGACGTCAAGAGTTCCTTCGATCATTATATGCTATACATTTTGGGCATTGGCTGTCATTCCCACAGATTGTCTGGGGCCAGATGGAGAAGTTTTATTCCAAGGTTGTAGCCAAGGCACCAGACAGTGCAAGTGACTGGGAATTTCCATTCCCTACTATTATTCACCAGTTGCTTGTAGCACAGGGATATGCAGTCCATGAGAACGAGCTTACCTTTCCATGTGATCTTCATTATGGCACGCATGACTGGAACCTGAGTCGATCTCATATGCACCAGAGAGTCATAACGGCGCCTGGTGAGGTATCTCTGTTGGCCCAGGGAGGAGAGTATGTAGATATACCACCACCGGTGGAAGATCCAGAGGAGATGGAGGCAGAGGAAGAGGAAGTGCATACACAGGCTGGTGGCCATAATTATCAATATTTAGAGGGGCAGATTGCTGGGTTGACAGCCCAGTTTGGCACCCTACAGACAGAGGTCTCCACACAGTTTGGTGCAATGAGAACAGAGATGGCGGATCACTTTCGTGACACTCGCCAAGAGCAACTAGAGATGAGGAGGATGATGCGTGCACTGATGCGTCAAGCAAACTTGGATCCAGATGCTCAGTCACCACCACACCCTTGACAGGAAGGTAACCATCTTTTGTATTTTATTTTATTCTTAGTTTTTATTTTTATTTTTAATTTTATTTTTCTTTCTGTAGTTAGATTTTTATTATAAAAAAAAAAGAAATTTTGAAAAATAAAAAAAAATATTTTATTTTTTTTTAGGATTTTTCTCTTTCATATTTATTTTCACCCATACTATTTCACTTGATCTTTGGGGTATAGTGGTTTGTTTTGACAGGTTTTCACATCCAAGTTTGGGGGAGTGCTTTCATTGCCTTCATGCTAGTGATGTACTCTATTTTCTTTCCACTACTCCATGATCCTGGTAACATCGTTCTTACTCTTCTCTATGCTTTAATTGGGTGTACATTGAGGACAATGTACAGTTTAAGTTTGGGGGTGAGGCGATGCCTATTCGTGTGATTTATTGCATATGGGGGAAATTTGTGTGAAATTCTTTTTGTATTAGGATTTTATTTTATTTTATTTTCTTAGTTTGTTTATTTTATTTTATTTGGTTTTGTTTTTAGATAGAATGTTTTGACATTATACAAGGGATTAATACCTTATGTAGGTGCTTAACTTGCAATTTCTGAGTATGTTTGAAAATTTTGAAAACTGTGATTTAAATTAAGTGGTTTTAATCATGGTTTTCTTTAACATGCTTTGGAGTGATTAATTTTAGTTTCCTTACATGCACAGACACACTAGCATAATCTTGTGGGGGTATAAACCTATGTTTTGAGTTATTGAGTTACATATGCTTCATATTAATTAGTATCTCTTGAGAATGAGTACCGATAATGTGTTTTACTTGACTTCAATGAAAAAAAAAAAAGAAAAAAAATGTGATGAATAAGCAATCAATTTGATCCTTTTCATGAGTAACCGGGCCTCTATGCCTCAGGAAGCACGGAGTGTTCGCGTCAAAAGTGAAAGGGTGAGAAAAGATGAGCATTGGTTGTCTTGATTTGTAGCCTGATTGATTCGAGTAATTAGGTCTTCAGAGTATCTTAAAGCCTAGTGCCCTAAAGCCATCTGGTTTGGGAGTCACTGACTGAAAGCTTGCTACATGGATCTTTCAGAAAGCTTAATAAATCAAGACATTGCACAACCAATAAAGCAATGAAAAAAAAAGAATTGGAAAAAATGAAAAAGTCATGTATTCATGTTTGGAAGTATGATTTCAATAAGGAGAACTAATGAGTTGAAGGGGTATGTGCCTTAATATATTCAGAGCTAGGTTATGCTACATGAGATGACTGCTAGTTCACTTTACACGAGGGAGCTAGAGTTGGTTATTTTGAGATATGTTGATGTGAATTATGCATGGGGACCATTGATTTGAATTATGAAATTTTAAATTTTGAAATTATTCTTGAATGCAAGTTTGTAACTATATATTGTAATCTTCTTCTTGGATTAATGTTGAAACAGAATTTTGAATGTTTGTGGGTAACATTTCTGGAAACCCTCACGACACTATACTCGTTCACTAGGGGGAACCTAGGGGTTTAAAGGCTTGTTGCATATGCTAAATGCAATCGTTTCTCCCACGAAAGTGGAGTTGGGTAGTTTAGTTAGTATTTGTTAGTTTCCTTTGTTTTAGTTTTGTTTTATTCTATTGCTAAGGGACTAGCAATATGTAAGTTTGGGGGTGTGATAGGCGTTGAATGTTACGCATTCTAGCCTCTTAACTAATGTATTTTATTCTCTTAGTGATAGATTATATTGTGATTTTACTTTGTTTTAGTGGTTTCTGTATTTTCAGGGCCTTAATGATTATTTCAGTTAAAACCGTGATTTTGGGCTTTTAAAGAAGACATCTAAGATGGTTAGATGAAGCCTACATAAAGAAGATTCACTCAACCATTTATTTCAACTCAAATCAGCCCAAGGAAGAGGTCCAAGAGAATTACAGCTGCTTAAGAAGGTTTCGGGCCTGAAGCCCAAATCTGCGCATAATACAGTCTTAATCCCATTTTGGAAAACGGACCAGAAGTCTTATTTCTGAGCCTCAAATCGACATAATTCTCTCGTAGGGTTGAACGAAATTTGATTATGCACACTTTTGTATTTCACGAAAATTCCGTAAATCGGACTTCTAGTGGGTCAAAAGTTGGGCCGAAGTCAGGAAGAAAAACCCACCTGATTAGTGCTGCGGGAAACCCTAATTTATTCCTAATTGGATTAGGACTTTGATGTATTCTCTTGGGGAATAAAGTGAAGAATAAGGTGCTGAATGAGGGGGAGATTAGGCAGAGAGCTTGGAGAGTCTGAGAAGGCTGAGAAAAGAACAGAAACATATTTGCAGAGCCATTGGAAAACAAAGTCATACGCATAATTCAGAAAGATGATGTCTTCTTCCTCAACAGTTGAAGCTTCTTCTTCTACCATGAGCGGCTAGTTCATCCACTAGGGTTTTGATGTAGCCCTAACAAAGCATCAATGGTTTGATTGTTTTAATTATTGGGGACCTTTATATACATGCATAGATTGTGTAATTCAGAGGATTCTTATTATAGAATTGAGCAATAAAAGTCTTGTAAATTCAATCTCAATGATTTCTTATCTTGTCTTAGATATTTAGTTGTTGTTATTGAACTCAATCTCTTTTGTTTTCTGTGATCACGAGAGAGATTATTACACAATGGTAATCACTGAATATATTGTTATGAGCTTTGATGGATTATGCCTAGAGAAGATGAACCATACTGCACCCTAGATTAGAGTAGTTAGGCAGATGGCCCATGCCAATCGAAGATAGTCCATGGCTTAGCCTTAATCATATGTTATCTTCTTAACGGATGAAGGTGAGCTTGTAGCCACCGACACCACTTATGCATGATGTAATTCCCCTATAGTTGGTTCAATTGACCATTGATTGTGGAGTTAGTGGTGAAGTCAAACACCCTAGATTTCTCTCCTATTATCTTCACTATCTTATTTATCTTTGATTTATTTTATTTTCCTTTTTAATTAATTCAGTTTAAAAATTAGAATTCTTTTCTTCTAAATTTAATTAGAATTAATTCAGCACCAACTCATCAGACCATAATCGCTGAGGTACGATACCCCTTTCGATAGCCCTATTCTGCAAGGAATTCGTTCTATTGCGAAGTGTGAAAATTTTAATTGGTATACTTTTTGAGTCACACTCACACACGAATCAATAATCCAATACTTACATCGAAAGTACATAGGTCCAAAGTATAACCACAACTCAAAAACAAGTCACATGCCACAAGCCGACATGGATAGCCACAAAAATGCATAAAATCTAAAAGATAGAAAAGTGCTACTAGAATTCCACTTGGATACTCATGTCTCATCCGTCATCGGTGCTTTATCTGTAAAAGAGTTTATAATAAAGGGATGAGCACCACTGCGGCTCAGTAGAGATACCCCAACCCTCCTAAATGTCGACTCGACACCGACCTACATGGAATGCATATGAATACACTACATGCCACATCCACAATCTCACAAACCAATCAACCAATGCAATTAAAAAGGATTGCACATTTCACGAATCATGTATAATGATAAGTGTTCAATTCTATGCATTTGAACCCTGTTTATTGCATATGTTAGTTCCGTTTTTATGATTACCGAGATATGTTTATGGTATTTTTGTGTTTTTGATGTATTGCAGGTCTTGTAGTAAAAGGAGCAAAGTTTGAAGCTATTTGCAGCTGAAGAGAAAAGTCAGAAATGCAGCCAAAGGCATCTCGATTAATCGAGATGTTGATCTCAATCAATCGAGATCTCGATTGATCGAGATCTCATTTCGACTGATCGAAATCTCGATCAATCAAGATCCAATCTCGATTGATCGAGATTCTGCAGAAGCCACTTGCCCACTTGCTCACCTGCTCTCCCACTTGTAACAAAATCCCCCTTTTTGCACAACTTAGGGGGATTGTCTGACTTGAATAAGACCTTTTGGGACCTTCTTGATACAATGGATATATATACTGATATATATATATATATATGGTGGGCCCCAAGGTTGAAAAAGGAGCCATAAAGCACAAAGAAGCCACATATCTCTCATATCTCTCAACACACATCAGATTTATCCAAGGAGAGACTTTCGGGAGAGGAAGAGGAGAAGTTGAACCAGACCAAGAAGCTTCATCTTCTTCATCAATGGAAGAGTGTAAGGCAACCATGAGCAACTAACTCTTTTACTAGGGTGTTGGTTTCAACCCCTAGCCATGTAAACTTGTTCATCTTTGTAGCACTTGGGATTTGTAATTAAATGTTGATTATTTAGCCTAGTGACCATGTACACTAATACATTTCTTTTACATATTCATATGATTTTGGTTTTATTCTTGTCTTAGAGTATAATCTTCATGTGAATGCACAACATTTGCATATTCCACAAGAAGTGCAAATGATGGCTAGATAATGGTGTTTAAATGAATGTGTTGTGTTTGTTTGTATAAACCATGCCAAGATAAGGTAGCTTGGATGCATGTATGTTTACTTAGAGAGTAGGGTAATTAGGTAGTTAGTTAGGTTGAAGAGCTATGCTTGTTGAAGATGGATTATGATAGGTGGACAAACACATTGATCTTTTGATATGTCATTGAGGTCACAAGCCTAATGACATTGTTAGGCATTTAAATAATGAATCCCATGCTTGCTACACTTATGAACATGTGAATGGATAGTGGTGGAAACCAACCCTAGTTATCTCTCCCAACTTTACTCTTTAAATTTATTGTCATTACATTCATGCACTAGTTTATAAACAAAAATTCAAAAACCTATTTTTAGGATTAAAGTGGAATTAATCTTTCTTTAAGACAATTGCGACTAGTCCTCGTGGGATCGATACCCTCTATATAGAACCGTATCTACAAATATTCATGCTCTTGCGAGTGGTTAAATTATATTTTGATAAAAAGGGCAAAATTAAGCTTACAATATAATCCGAGTTTAGCCACATCAAAATTTTGGCGCCGTTGCCGGGGACTACGGTGTAATTGTCGCCATTGGAAGATTAAATCTGGTTTAATTCTTAGGCTAGAAATTCTTTCATTCTTTTTGTATATATCTTGTTCTTATTTCTCAAACTTCTTGATTTTAGGTATACCACATAGCGGAGATCTAAAAGAATTGAAGTTGGAACCCTTTGTGAGTATAAAGTCTAAAATTAATGGGTTTGAGTTCATTCATTTTTTTTTTGTATATATATTATTGTTTATTTTTCGTATTGAGGTGTTGTTCTACTATTAATGCATGCTAGGTAGACGGTCCTTGTCACTTCCATTGCTTCCATGTAATATTGAACTTGAAAGAACACTTAGACAACGTAGAGGAACCTCTAGGGACCCTATATTGCCTAGGACTGAAAACATGGACCCAAATGAGAGACAACCTCCCAGACTACCTCCTTTTAATCATGAACAACCACCTCCACCTCCACCTCCTCAAGGAGAGTTGCTTATGGACTTTTACCTTCCGACTACATTTGAAGTACCTTCATGTATTCAATTTTCGGATGTAACGGCAAATCAATTCGAAATAAAGTCCTCCACCATCAATCTTCTTAATAGCTTCCATGGTCTCCCTAATGAGGATCCATACCGGCACTTAGATTACTTCCTTTCTGTGTGTTCCACTATTCATGTACCACACTTTACGGAGGATGATCTAAAGCTGCGTATGTTCCCATTCTCCCTAAAAGATAAAGCTAGAAGTTGGTTCAATTCCTTAGAACCTAACTCAATCTATTCTTGGGCGGAGATGCAAATAGAGTTCTTAAAAAAATACTTCCCAATGGGAAAGACGAGTGATATTCGGAGAGCCATCACCAGATTCACCCAAATTGACCAAGAACAATTTCATGAGACGTGGGAGAGGTTAAAAGATCTTCTTAAATCTTGTCCGCATCATGCTGTCCCAAAATGGCAACTAGTGCAAAGTTTTTATAATGGGGTGAGTGAGCAACATAGACAAATGATAGACTCCGTGTGTGGAGGTGGATACCTTTTGAAAAGCCTCGATGAGGCATGAAAACTTTCTCAAACCCTAAGCAACAATTCAGCTCAACGCTCCTCCACTAGGAAAGGGAAGGCCACCCAACCTTGTAGAGGAGTGCATGAAATTTCACGGGTAGATGAGGTTGCCATGCAAGTAGAAGCCTTATCCCGAAAAATGGATCTAATCATGAAAAATGGGCTGCCTACTCCAAGCCAACCTGTTCAAAATCAGGAAGGATGTTCATTTTGCTATAGTACTTCACATTTCGTGCGAGATTGTCCTATTGCTGGGCAATCTCCCGATTATGCTCAAGAGCAAGCGAATGCCTTGTACTCTAAACAAATGAATGATCCTTATTCAAACACTTACAATCCTGGTTACAAGAATCATCCGGCTTTTTCATGGAAACCTCAAGAATCAAGTCCCTCTTTTCAAGAGCAGAATTCTTTCAATTCCCAATCTCAACAGCCTCATTATAGGCCGAATCCTCAACCTTACCATCAAAGATCCAATTACCAACAACCACCACCTCCTCCGAGAAGCCAAGGCTTTGAAGAAAGAGTGATAAGCAATCTTGAGGCTAATGCCCGTTTATTACAAACTCACTCTCAATCAATCTCTAAGTTGGAAGCTAATGTTCAATCTATGGCTAGGTTAGAAGCTCAAATCGGGCAACTAGCCAATGCCCTAAATAGAAGGGAGGAAGGTAAATTGCCGAGTCAACCGGTGGCGAATCCTAAGGGTGTTCATATGATTGAAGATCCATCATCTTCATCTTGTAATGCTCCTCCGGAGCAAGTTCAATCAATCACCACCTTAAGGAGTGGTAAAGTCATCAATTCCAAGGTAGGGGAGGAAGAGAGAAAGAAATCCCAAGAGCAACCCAAAAATCCAAAAGAATCCTAATCAAATCCAAAATTGTTTCCGTTAAATCCAAATGTGCATAACATCCTGTTAAATCCAAAAGGAAAGGCAAGTGAAGTTGTTGATTCGTGTGTGAGTGTGACTCAAAAAGTATATCAATTAAAATTTTTCACACTTCGCAATAGAACGAATTCCTTGCAGAATAGGGCTATCGAAAGGGGTATCGTACCTCAGCGATTATGGTCTGATGAGTTGAAATACGGAATTAATTCTAATTAAATTTATAAGAAAAGAATTCTGATTTTTAAACTAATTAAAAAGTAAAATAAAATAAATCAAAGTAAACAAATAGTGAAGATAATATGAGAGAAATCTAGGGTGTTTGACTTCACCACTAACTCCACAATCAATGGTCAATTGAATTAACTATGGGGAATTACATCATGCATAAGTGGTGTATGTGGCTACAAGCTCACCTTCATCCGTCAAGAAGATAACATATGATTAAGGCTAAGCCATGGACTATCTTCTATTGGCATGGGCCATCTGCCTAACTACTCTAATCTAAGATGCAGTATGGTTCATCTTCTCTAGGCATAATCCATCAAAGCTCATAACAATATATTCAGTTATTACCATTGTGTAATAATCTCTCTCATGATCACAGAAAACAAAAGAGATTGAGTTCAATAACAACAACTAAATATCTAAGACAAGATAAGAAATCATTGAGATTGAATTTACAAGACTTTTATTGCTCAATTCTATAATAAGAATCCTCTGAATTACACAATCTATGCATGTATATAAAGGTCCCCAATAATTAAAACAATCAAACCATTGATGCTTTGTTAGGGCTACATCAAAACCCTAGTGGATGAACTAGCCGCTCATGGTAGAAGAAGAAGCTTCAACTGTTGAGGAAGAAGGCATCATCTTTCTGAATTACTCGTATGACTTCGTTCTCCAATGGCTCTGCAAATATGTTTCTGTTCTCTTCTCAGCCCTCTCAAACTCTCCAAGCTCTGTTCTCTCTATCTAATCTCTCTCTATTCAGCCTCTAAGTCTTCACTTTATTCCCCCAAGAGAATACACCAAAGTCCTAATCCAATTAGGAATAAATTAGGGTTTTCTGCAGCACTAATCAGGTGGATTTTTCCTGCTGACTTCGGCCCAACTTTTGACCCACTAGAAGTCCGATTTACGGAATTTTCATGAAATACAAAAGTGTGCAGAATCAAATTTCGTTCAACCTTGCACAAGAATTATGTCGATTTGAGGCTCGGAAATAAGGCTTCTAATCCGTTTTCCAAAATGGGATTAATACTATATTATGCGCAGATTTGGGCTTCAGGCCCGAAACCTTCTTAAGCAGCTGTAATTCTCTTGGACCTCTTTCTTGGGCTGAATTGAGTTGAAATAAATGGTTGAATGAATCTCCTTGATGTAGGCTTCATCTCACCATCTTGGATGTCTTCTTTAAAAGCCCAAAAACTTGGTTTTAACTGAAATAATCATTAAGGCCCTGAAAATACAGAAAACACTAAAACAATGTAAAATCACATAATAATCTATCACTAAGAGAATAAAATACATAAGTTAAGAGGCTAGAATGCGTAACATTCAACGCCTATCAGTTGTGTCGTCATCAATTCCAAATCTTGACACTTTTTTTGAACCTCCGGTTCCTTTTCCTCAAAGATTGAAGGAACCTTCTCATTTCGGGAAGCAAGGAGAAAAAATCCAAGACATGATGGAGATTTTCAAACAAGTAAAAATCAATCTCCCTCTCCTTGATGCTATCCGGTAAATTCCCTCCTATGGTAAATTTTTGAAGGACTTGTGCACTTAAAAGCACAAATCTAGGACTAATGCTCCTAAGAAAGTCCTCTTAACTGAGCACATAAGCTCCATTTTCCAACACCAAGCCCCTCCTAAATTCAAAGATCCGGGAGCTCCGACCATTTCGTGCACCATCGGAAATCAATCTTTTGAAAAGGCACTTCTTGATCTAGGGGCTAGTGTCAATTTGCTTCTATTCTCAGTTTACCAACAACTAGGTTTGGGGGAACTTAAGTATTCCATGGTTGTGTTGCAACTTGCCGACCATTCGGTGAAGCAACCACGTGGCATCATTGAGGATGTAATCATTCAAGTGGACAAATTCTACTTTCCGGTGGACTTCATAGTCCTTGACACGGAACCGGTCCAAAATTTGAATCGACATATTCTTATCATTCTAGGTCGTCCATTCTTGGCCACAGCAAACGCTTGCGTTAATTGCCGTACCGGAGTGGTGGACATCTCTTTCGGGAATATGAAAGTCCGCTTGAACATCTTCAATGCTTCCCACCACACATCCGAAGACGAAAGTGAGTGCTTTTGTGTCGATGTAGTGGAAGACCTTGTCCAAGAAGCACTTCCTTCTATTCTTTCTAAGGATCCTCTAGAGGCATGCTTAAATCATTTCAACTGTGACGATTTTGATATTGAGCAATCCATATGTGAAGTCAACTCAATGCTCGATGTCACTACTATCATGGATTTGCCTAAGTGGAGAGCTCCGAGAGAACCCTTGCCCCCTTTGTCCAAAACGTCCCAAACTCCTCTAATTTCCCCACCACAACTTAAGCTCAAGCCTCTACCGGCGACGCTCAAGTATGTTTTCTTGGGCGCTAATGAGACCCTTCCAGTCATTATTGCTTCCAATCTTACCAATGATCAAGAGACGAAACTCATAAAAGTGCTAAAAGAGCACAAGGAGGCAATAGGATGGAGTGTGGCAGATCTTAAGGGAATAGACCCTTCTATTTGTATGCACCGCATACACTTGGAAGAGGATGCAAAGACCTCAAGAGAGGCACAACGTCGATTGAATCCAAATATGAAGGACGTTGTAATGAAGGAGGTGGTGAAGTTACTAGATGCGGGAATCATTTACCCCATCTCAGATAGCAAGTGGGTTAGTCCCACTCAAGTGGTTCCAAAGAAGTCAGGTATTACGGTGCAACCAAATGATAAGGGTGAATTAGTTCCCCAACGCACCACCACGGGATGGAGAGTGTGCATTGATTATCAAAAATTAAATTTAGTCACTCAGAAAGATCACTTCCCCCTCCCATTTATTGATCAAATATTGGAGAGATTAGCCGGGCAAAGTTTTTATTGCTTTTTAGATGGATATTCCGGCTATATCAAGGTTGCTATAGACCCGAGGGACCAAGAGAAAACCACCTTTACATGTCCCTTCGGCACATTTGCTTATAGACGCATGTCCTTTGGGTTGTGCAATGCACCGGCAACTTTTCAACGGTGTATGATGTCTATCTTTTTGGACATGGTGGAAAAATTCTTGGAAGTGTTCATGGATGATTTTTCCGTTTTTGGGCCTTCATTTGAATCATGCCTCCAAAATCTATCCTGTGTTCTCAAATGATGTCGAGAGACCAACCTAATTCTTAGTTGGGAAAAGAGCCATTTTATGGTTCAAGAGGGTATTGTCCTAGGGCACATTGTGTCTAAGAGAGGAATAGAGGTTGATAAAGCCAAGGTTGAACTCATTTCCAAACTTCCTCCACTATCAATGGTGAGAGAGATTCGTTTATTCCTTGGGCATGCGGGCTTTTATCATCGTTTCATCAAAGACTTTAGCAAGATCTCTCGGCCTTTGTGTCACCTTCTTGAAAAAGAGTATTGCTTTACCTTTGATGAAGCGTGCCTTAACGCTTTTGAAAAACTCCGCACCATGCTTACAACCGCTCCAATTCTAATCCCTCCAAATTGGGCTCTCCCATTTAAGATCATATGTGATGCATCCGATTATGCCATGGGTGCGGTCTTAGGACAACGAGTAAACAAATTGCCACATGTCATCTACAACGCAAGTAAAACCCTTTCCGAGGCTCAAATCAATTATACCACAACGGAAAAGGAGTTGCTTGCGGTAGTATTTGCATTAGACAAATTTCTAGCTTATTTATTAGGTTCAAAGGTTATTGTCTATTCGGACCATGCTGCCCTCCGACATCTCTTGGCCAAAAAGGACACCAAGCCTAGGTTGATCCGATGGATACTCTTGTTGCAAGAGTTCAATTTTGAGATTAGAGACAAAAAGGGAACTGAAAATGTGGTGGCTGACCTCCTTTCTAGAATTCTTGTTGAATCCCTCCATAACTCCATTCCGATTTATGAATCCTTCCTGGATGAACAACTCTTTGTCATTTCTCAAGAGAGTATCCCTTGGTATGCAGATGTGATTAATTACTTGGCAACCGATAAAATACCATCTTCTTGGACCAAACAAGAGAAGGATCGTTTTCTCTCCCAATCACGATCATATTATTGGGACGATCCTCAATTGTTCAAATATTGCCCCGATCAAATAATTCGTAAGTGTGTACCCAACAGTGAATTCCAAAGCATTCTCAAATTTTGTCATACACTCGCTTGTGGGGGACACTTTAGTGCTAAGAAAACTGCAGCAAAAATTCTTCAATGCGGATTTTTCTGGCCAGCACTTCATCGGGATGCATATTCATTCTGCCGCTCTTGTGAGCAATGTCAGCGCCTCGGCGCGATGTCTCGGAAGGACATGATGCCTCTTAACCCTATTCTTATTATTGAGATATTTGATGTGTGGGGCATTGACTTCATGGGACCATTTCCACCCTCTACTGGTCAAGAGTACATACTGGTGGCGGTGGACTACGTATCTAAATGGATAGAGGCCGTTGCTACCAAAACCAATGATCACGCAGTCGTGGTTAAGTTTATTCAAGCGAATATCTTTAGCCGATTTGGTATGCCTCGAGCCCTCATCAGTGACGGAGGTAAACATTTCTGTAATCGGTTTCTTCGAACCTTGCTTACCAAATACTCTGTCACACACAAAGTAGCCACCCCATACCATCCTCAAACTAGTGGCCAAGTAGAGGTATCCAATAGGGAGATTAAGAACATTCTTGAGAAAATCGTTCGGCCTGACCGGAAGGATTGGTCATTGCAACTAAATGATGCATTATGGGCATACCGAACCATGTATAAAACTCCCATTGGAATGTCACCTTACCGGTTGGTTTATGGCAAAGCGTGTCATCTTCCAGTTGAATTGGAGCATAAAGCTATGTGGGCCACCAAAACTTTCAATTTTGACATGCAAAAGGCCGGATCTAATCGAAAGCTTCAATTAAACAAATTGGAAGAATTACGATATGACGCATATGAGAACGCTAAAATCTATAAGGCAAAGTCCAAAGCCTTTCATGATCATAATATTCGAGTCAAAACGTTTTCTCCGAGCCAAAAAGTATGGTTGTACAATTCACGCCTCCATTTGTTTCCCGAAAAACTCCACTCCCATTGGGATGGTCCATTTTTGGTTAATTCGGTCGCTCCCCACGGAGCGGTGGAATTGAAGGACTTGAAAGATGGCTCATTGTTCAAAGTAAACGGGCAGTGCTTAAAAGTGTGCGTGGATGACCAAGTTACCACCGAATACGTGGATGTCATCACTTTGACGGATCCCGTATATTTTGACTCGTGAGCCGATTCGGACGTCATGCCATAGACGTGTAAGGTGGCGTAGCCATGGTAGCTATCATGCTTCTATGATGTCCCTTTAATCCAAGTTAAATTTTGTATCTAAGCAATCTAGTATCTAAGTCCCAAAAGTCCAAGTCCATGAAGAAAAACTCAAGCTGACTGTTTTTAAGCATCTCGATCGATCGAAGATGAGATCTCGATCAATCGAGATTTTGATTGATCGAGATTTCGGTCTCGATTGATCGAGATATTGTAGAGTATTTGCCAAGTCCAAAGTCCCGAGAGGTAGTACTCTTCGATTGCACTTCGATAGGTCATCGATCGATCAAAATTTCGATTGATCGAAGTGAAATTTTGATTGATTGAGGTACAATTTCGATTGAGCAAATTAAAATCTCGATTCAGTGAAGAAAGTCTCGATTGATCGAAGGTGATCTCGATTGATCGAACTTAGATTTCGATTAATCGAAATCTCGATCAATCGAGATGCACATCTCGATCAATCGAGATGCACGCGATGCCTGCACGTGAGCCGAAGTCTTATTTAAACTGTTGGGCTTCCCTTTCATTCCAAAAAACCATCCGACTTCCTTCTCTTCTCCGAGCGATCCAAGGCTTTCTCCGACACTGTCGCGCATTTGATCTACCATCCCCGACCATCCGCCACCGTTCACCGTAGTCCAAGATCGCCGCGAGCACAGTCACGCTCTTCTTTTCGCAGCTACGAGTGGGTCTTCTTCTGTTTGTGCCGAGCATCATCTTCACCTTGAGGTAAGTGATGCATGGCTACATTTTGCGTACTTTCTCGCTATTTTTGATAGTTTTACGGCGTAATAAACATAGACAAATGATGTTGGGTTAGATTGGTGCATTTGCGATATTCATAATCGGATTTTACAAGTTTCGGGGGGGTGGGGGGTGGGGTCGGAATGCATGTATGGGGGAAATATTGCACTCTCTTTGTTTCAAATGCTTAATGTACGGTTTGCAACCACGACCCATCGTTTCGATTGCATCCGTTCAAGCTGTCTTGTTGAGATCGAATTCTTTTGAATACATGTGTCAGCACCATGGACTAGGACCTCATTTTCATTTTTTTTCTCTTCTTTTAGTTTATTCTTAGTTTAGAATTCCTCTTATTTTATCTTTTATTTACGTAATTTTTGGAATAAAGTGCAGACTGCTCCGAGATCATGGCGAGGGTGAAGAATGCCCCCGGTTCTGTTCGAGACGTGCCCGGGCGAGCCTTCCGTTCTCGGAAGTTTCACCCGGAGCAGATTTTTGACTTGAGAGAGTTCGAGACGCGTCCCGATAGCGCATGGACTGTCGCCAAGCTCAGGAGGCGTCGCCTCGACCGATTGTGTGTGCCTCCCACTGATGTGGCACACGAGCGCTTAGTGCAGGTCTTCTACGAGCGCATGACTTACTCCTGCACAGTGCCGGACACATTAGAGACAGTCGTGGGCACCACGACGATTACTATTACGCCGAGCCGGATTGCGCAGATGCTCGACATCCCTCATCAGCAACCGCCAGACATGGTTGATCAGGACGGTCGACCGCTTTACAGGGCCGCACTTCCAGCTGACTCGACACTATTTTCCATCATGATGGACATGTGTGGCGGGGCATTTACCACGCCCAGTCACAATTGCACGTCCAAATCGATGTGCTTGAGCAGATTATGGTTCCTGGACACCGTTCTCATCAAGAACGCGTGTCCTCTGCAGCACGTGGCAGAGCGCAGGGGCAACCTCCTCCATTGCCTTTATGCTTTCCACACGGGCACGTGGTTTTCTATTCCGTCGCTGGTATGGGGGCAGATGTTCAAGGTCTAGGATGGCCTCGTCAACAAGAGGATGCGGCGAGCAGCGAGTTGGCGCTTCCCTTTCCTTTCCTCGTCGCCGCTTTTCTCAGTCGTGCAAGTATACCAGTCAGTGATACTGTCGTTCAGTTGGCACTGCCCACCCGCTTCACATCTACGTAGTGGGAGCGGGTGAGGCGACACTTAGAGCGACAGGACCACCAGGGCGATCCACCAGACGATGTAGATATGGATGCCCCGATGGAGATGGATGAGGGAGAGCCTGCCGAGGGTGCGTCCGATGATGAGGAGATGGAGGAGGAGGAGATGGATATTACTGTAGAGTGGCATGACATCCTAGCGATGGGCTATTCCTGCCTGGCAGCTGATGTTGAGCGGCTCTAGCAGGGTTTTGACGAGCACGTCCAGGTGACGCAGAGTCAGCTGGAGGGCATCAGATCGGACATTTCTTCTCTGGCACCGGGTCAGAGGGTGATTCTCGATGAGTTCCGAGCCTTCTAGTAGGACCTGCAGTTCCTATTCACTGGCCGAGCTTCCACCTCCACCTCTACTGTCACGCCCCAATTTCCCGACTCCCGGGGAAACCGGAGGTGAACCCGTTCATTAACCCCAATGAACCTCCTCAATTCCCTCGAATTACTGCGGAAGCTAATCATACGCATGTAATTATCTATGCGTATTCTCATCACTATCCATCCCAATGGGCCACACATCGGTCTATGCATCCATGACGTTCCATTTCCACTCTTAGATCATGAAAAATCATAAAATTCCCCATTTTTAAGGTTTTCAGGACTTTGAGGCGCCTCAAACTCGATTTTGAGGTGCCTGGAACTTCCAGTGAGTTCAAAACTTCAAAAATAGCACTTTGAGGCTCCTCAAACTCAACTTTGAGCCACCTCAAAGATTTCCAGGCGCCTCAAAGTTGACTTTGAGCCACCTCAAACTACACTAGACCCGAATTTTTGACAACACTCCTCTACCTGACTTCAAATGCTAATATCTCACAACTAGTAAGTCCGTTTGACTTTAAATTTGACATAGATCATCCTCAACATGTCTAGTTTCTAACAAAATTTGAATCATCCAAAAATACCAACCACAACTCAACTTATACTCAAATTAGTGGGTGTGGGTCAGATTAACCACTCTTGCGCTAAAACATGCATATCTTTCTCAATTTAAATCCGAACAAGGTCCATGACCTATCAAATCGAAGTTAACACAATTCTCTTACTATATACATAAATTCTATCCACTCCTTGAACTCAAAATGAACACTTTTGGGCATGTGTCCCCCCAATGGCTACTCTAATGCCTCAATGGCCATCAAGTATATTCACATAACATGCATTTCACACTTGAAATGTAATTCCATCTATTTTTCTTACCATCTTTACTCCATAACTCATGCATACATACTTTCCATACTCCATTTGCTCATGATTAACCATTCAAGAAATCATAACAAAAGAGGAAAATGGTCTTATGTTACCATACATCTCCATTACACATTTTTCTCAAAAGATATGTATATATATCATTCATATGGTTCTTCCAAGTTTATAGTCATTACAAGAATTCATGCCAAAGGTTCAAAGTGCAACAAATTCTACCATGACTATAACTAGATCATTATCGTGCCACAAGCCGGCACAGATAGCCAAAAGTGCATATGTCCAAAATATAGCTAAATATAACTAGAACTCTTCTTGGACACTCAAGTCCTGTCCGTCATCGGTGCTTTATCTGTAAAAGAGTTTAGAATAAAGGGGTGAGCACCACTACGGCTCAGTAAAGGTTCGCCAACCGTTCTAAGTGCCGACTCGACACTGACTTACATAGAATGCATATGAATACATTACATGCCACATCCACAATCTCATAAACAATTTAACAAATGCAATTAAAGAGGATTGCATATTTCATAAATCATGTATAACATGTTCAAACATAAAAGCATTAACGAAAGTAAATGCTCTCTCCCTCGGTCCTCATCCGATACCCAACATGATTGGCCCGCTCTAAGGATCATGTAACCTTGGACACCTCCTCTAACCATCCAATGACCAGGACAACTCCGAAAGGTCATTCTACCATAGCAATATATAGGATTGCCATAGAGTGAGGGGACAACTCCGAGGATCACAAATCTTGGACATTCTCCGATAACCATTTAATGATCGGGATAACTCCGAGGGGTCATTAGTATTGGGCATACTCCGATCCTAGGCATTAAGCCTTAGTATGGCGGGTCCACTCCGAGGGCCATATATAGTGGATAATTTAACCACCTTCCACCACACGGTTGGACTACTCCGAAGCCCCGTGCACCTTATTTGCGTCATTATCCCGCAACTCCCCACATATGCAATATAAATGCATAAACACATGATATTTTATTTTCATGCTCTACTCATGCTCATTGATACTAAAAGAAGTAAAAAGCATGTTCCTCATCACCATACACCACATATAACACATATATGTATAACACATGCATATATCATCTCATATGCATACAACTTCAAAATTAGCATATTTTACTCATGCTACACTCAATGCATAATTTTAGTACATAGAACTAACATGCATTCAACAACCACATTTTCACATATAATCACATATATGACACTTGGCACACATTTTTCACATATACACCAAATTGAGCACATAATGCCTATGTATCAATTTATTACACTCTCACACTTCAAACCCACATGCTACCACCAACACAATGGACACAATTGTGAAAAGATAGGACTCTAGAGAAGGAGAAAATACAACTTTCCACACCTCTCAACATCCTAAAGCATGTGAAACACAAGCTACACCTCTCTTCTTCACCCGAAACCCTAGAATCGACAATTAGAAGAGAAGAACCCCTACCTCGAAATTGAAGGCCTTCCAAGCACTTCACCAAAATTTCAGTGACGTCTACCTTTCTGAATCACAACTTTGATTGGTTCAAAGGGAAGCCCTAGCCGTCCCCTACGTATCTCCCTTCTTCGGCGAAACCCGAATCGCACCTGAACGGCTCTGAAATGTAGAGAGAAGGTAGAGAGGAGAAGAGGAAAATGTTAGAGAGAGAATGATCCATGTGAAATGGCTGGGATCAACCTCAGCCAAATATTTAAAATATCTAAGGCATGGAAAATGACTAAAATGCCCCTCGGCCACTTAACGTACCTTCCCGGGCTCCGTTATTGATTTCAAAAACTTCTACGGTCGTGTAATCACTTCCTCTACTCTCTAAATATTTCATCTAAGCCATTCCCAAAAATAATTATTTTTAAAAAATTTTTGGACCCCCGGGCCCACTTAAGTCACATCCCGACCCCGGTTTGACCAAAAAGTCAAACTTATCCAAATCTTCTGAAAAGTTTCCAAAACCTTTAAAACACTCCCCAAACATGTTCCCCACACTCAAAACATATTAAAAATTATTCAAAATGCATTTATGGCAATTATTATGCGAAAAATGCAAAATCGGCCAAAATTGGTCACGGTCTCTACATCTACTCCCACCGAGCCACCACCACCACCCGCCCTCGAGTAGCTCTATAAAGTTGCACTTACTATTTTACTTTCTATATTTTCTTTTCTTTTTCTTTCTTTCTTTATGTTTAATAGGCCATGTTGGCCATGTTTTCTTTCTTTTTATGAGTATTCCACATTTATGTACGCTTTGTACTGAACTCATTTTCATATTTATGGAATACATTTATCTTTACTGTTATACCATGTGTTATCTTTCCTGTCTTTATTTTTGCTCTCTGTCAATATATCTGTTCTCTATACTTTGACTATGTATGTAGTACCACTTGCCTAATTGTTATATACGATTCAGTTGATGATTTCCGTTTATTACCGCCTGGTTTAAATTCTCAATACTGTTGAGATTGCTTCAACGCAGTATGGCGGTAATAAAGAAAGGCAGTCCCTTTGCATGCTATACGTTAGCGTGCCTGGATAGTCAATATCTTATCGCATAGACCTCTTAGACAATTGGGAAACACCAGTTCAGACCCTTAGATATGCAGTGATCTTGACATTGTCCATTTGTGCATAATTATTTTATTATGCTCTTTTCATATACTTTTTGTTCCTTTTAATGCTCGTGGTATCCAGTTGGTGTTCTGTGCAGGTTTTTCTTATCTGCAGGATGACGGCTACTGTGGAATACCATTTTTGTCACATTCTGCAATCCCGGTAACTTCTTTCCTTGTTCTTCTTGTCCAAACATTGAGAACAATGTTGCATATAAGTTTGGGGGTGCGGTATGCTATACCACTTGCATATGCATGTAATGTTCAGTCTTAGTATTAAGTGTCATTGTAGAGCAGTTTCTTGATATTTTTGCATGATTTCTATGATGTCTTGCTTTTTAAAGGAAGGTCATTCAAATAAATGTCCGAGGTAAATGCAGCAGGTAGTTAAGAACATTGTAAATACCCGCACTTTTGCAAGCTTTATAGTAGGCTAGAACGGTCTACATTTTTGTCCAAATATGAGCACGTATAGTTCTTGCCCTAAATTTGTCCTTAACCGCACAAATTCACACACATGCATTTTAAATTGTGGGGTATAAGTCTGATGGAGAATTTTGTAAATTTCTATTTTTATCTGAACAACTTAAAGATTAAGTTCTTTCGGTTGTTGTAAAAAAAAACATTATAAAATAAATGCAATAAGCCTTCTCACTCAATAAACTGGATTTTTATGCCTTAAAGCAGGGAGTATTCGCGTATAAGTGTGCAAGGTTCAGCAATAATAAGAGGGTGGCTTGCTTAAGCTCATCGCCTTGTAAGCTCGGTTATTAAGTCCCAGGGGTGTTTCTTCACCTAATGCCCTAAAACCAATTGGTTTGGGAGTCATTGGCCCAATGCCGCTACATGGGCTTGCAAGAAAGCAAAAAGAGCTAAGCATTGCACGGTCATTCGCACATGAGCAATCATGAATGTTTTGTGATAATGATCAGCTGTGTCAAGTGTTTTCAATGAGTTTTTCTCTTAAAAACAGATTTGTTCTTTATCTTCTCCAAATATGACAAAAGCCACACGTTAGAATGCATGTTCACTTTTCAAAGAGGATTTTGGGGTCAAAATTGGTATATTTGTTCGAACTGGCCATTATGTGGGGGCTGTCGTTTATTTGTAGCTTGTGAAAGTTTATTTTTGCTAATGACCACATAGTTCTGTAATACTTGTTGCATTTGCCAAATGTGAAATGAACGGATGATCGCCCTTTATCTAGTTGATGACTGAGCATGATTAAACTTTTGTATAAGATAGTTAATTTTATTTTTGTGATATTGCATTGCTAAGGGACTAGCAATATGTAAGTTTGGGGGTGTGATAAGTTTTCAATTCTATGCATTTGAACCCTCTTTATTGCATATGTTAGTTCCATTTTTATGATTACCAAGATATGTTTACGGTATTTTTGTGTTTTTGAGGTATTGCAGGTCTTGTAGTGAAAGGAGCAAAGTTTGAGCCTATTTGCAGCTGAAGAACAAAAATCAGAAATGCAGCCAAAGGCATCTCGATCAATCGAGATGTTGATCTCGATTAATCGAGATCTCGATTGATCGAGATCCAATCTCGATTGATCGAGATTCTGCAGAATCCACTTGCCCACTTGCTCACCTGCTCTCCCACTTGCAACAAAATCCCCCTTTTTGCACGACTTAGGGGGATTGTCTGACTTGAACAAGACCCTTGGGGACCTTCTTAATACAAGGGATATATATATTGATGTATATATATATATGGTGGGTCCCAAGGATGGAAAAGGAAGCCTTAAAGCACCAAAAAGTCACATATCTCATATATCTCTCAACACACATCAGATTATCAAAGGAGAGACTTTCGGGAGAGGAGAAGAGGAGCTGAACCAGACCAAGAAGCTTCACTTTCTTCATCAATGGAACAGTGCATGGTAACCATGAGCAACTAACTCTTCTACTAGGGTGTTGGTTTCAACCCCTAGCCATGTAAACTTGTTCCTCTTTGTAGCACTTGGGATTTGTAATTAAATGTTGATTATTTAGCCTAGTGATCATGTACACTAATACCTTTCTTTTATATATTCATATGATTTTGGTTTTATTCTTGTCTTAGAGTATAGTCTTCATGTGAATGCACAACATTTGCATATTCCACAAGAAGTACAAATGATGGCTAGATAATGGTGTTTAAATGAATGTGTTGTGTTTGTTTGTATAAATCATGCCAAGATAAGGTAGCTTGCATGCATGTAGGTTTACTTAGAGAGTAGGGTAATTAGGTAGTTAGTTAGGTTGAAGAGCTATGCTTGTTGAAGATGGATTATGATAGGTGGACAAACACATTGATCTTTTGATATATCATTGAGGTCACAAGCCTAATGACATTGTTAGGCATTTAATTAATGAATCCCATGCTTGCTACACTTATGAACATGTGAATGGCTAGTGGTGGAAACCAACCCTAGTTCTCTCTCCCATCCTTTACTCTTTAATTTTATTGTCATTATATTCATGCAATAGTTTATAAACAAAAATTCAAAAACCTATTTTTAGGATTAAAGTAGAATTAATCTTTCTTTAAAGACAATTGCGACTAGTCCTCGTGGGATCGATACCCTCTATATAGAACCGTATCTACAAAGATTCGTGCTCTTGCGACTGGTTAAATTATATTTTGATAAAAAGGGCAAAATTAAGCTTACAATATAATCCGAGTTTAGCCACATCAAAATTTTGGCGCCGTTGCCGGGGACTACGGTGTAATTGTTGCCTTTGGAAGATTAAATCTGGTTTAATTCCTAGGCTAGAAATGATTTCATTCTTTTTGTATATATCTTGTTCTTATTTCTCAAATTTCTTGATTTTAGGTATACCACATAGCGGGCATCTAAAGAATTAAAGTTGGAACCCTTTGTGAGTATAAAGTCTAAAATTGGTGGTTTGAGTTCATTCATTTTTTTTGTATATATTATTGTTTATTTTTCGTATTGAGGTGTTGTTCTACTATTAATGCATGCTAGGTAGACGGTCCTTGTCACTTCCATTGCTTCCATGTAATATTGAACTTGAACGAACACTTAGACAACGTAGAGTAACCTCTAGGGACCCTATCTTGCCTAGGACTGAAAACATGGACCCAAATGAGAGGCAACCTCCCGGACTACCTCCTTTTAATCATGAACAACCACCTCCACCTCCACCTCCTCAAGGAGAGTTGCTTATGGACTTTTACCTTCCGACTACATTTGAAGTACCTTCATGTATTCAATTTCCAGATGTAGCGGCAAATCAATTCGAAATAAAGTCCTCCACCATCAATCTTCTTAATAGCTTCCATGGTCTCCCTAATGAGGATCCGTACCGGCACTTAGATTACTTCCTTTCTGTGTGTTCCACTATTCGTGTACCACACTTTACAGAGGATGATCTAAAGTTGCGTATGTTCCCATTCTCCCTAAAAGATAAAGCTAGAAGTTGGTTCAATTCCTTAGAACCTAACTCAATCCATTCTTGGGCAGAGATGCAAATAGAGTTCTTAAAAAAATACTTCCCAATGGGAAAGACGAGTGATATTCGGAGAGCCATCACCGGATTCACCCAAATTGATCAAGAACAATTTCATGAGACGTGGGAGAGGTTAAAAGATCTTCTTAAATCTTGTCCGCATCATGTTGTCCCAAAATGGCAGCTAGTGCAAAGTTTTTACGATGGGGTGAGTGAGCAACATAGACAAATGATAGACTCCGCTTATGGAGGTGGATACCTTTTGAAAAGCCTCGATGAGGCATAGAAACTTTTTCAAACCCTAAGCAACAATTCTGCTCAACGCTCCTCCACTAGGAAAGGGAAGGCCACCCAACCTTGTAGAGGAGTGCATGAAATTTCACGGGTAGATGAGGTTGCCATGCAAGTAGAAGCCTTATCTCGAAAAATGGATCTAATCATAAAAAATGGGCTGCCTACTCCAAGCCAACCTGTTCAAAATCAGGAAGGATGTTCGTTTTGCTATAGTACTTCACATTTCGTGCGAGATTGTCCTATTGCCGGGCAATCTCCCGATTATGCTCAAGAGCAAGCGAATGCCTTGTACTCTAAACAAATGAATGATCCATATTCAAATACGTACAATCCTGGTTATAAGAATCATCCGGCTTTTTCATGAAAATC
This sequence comes from Cornus controversa, assembly GCA_026545225.1. Lineage (NCBI taxonomy): Eukaryota > Viridiplantae > Streptophyta > Magnoliopsida > Cornales > Cornaceae > Cornus > Cornus controversa. The sequence continues at coordinate 6,313,631 of CM048854.1, read as the reverse complement.
TCAAGAATCAAGTCTCTCTTTTCAAAGGCAAAATTCTTTCAATTCCCAATCTCAACAGCCTCAATATAGGCCAATTCCTCAACCTTACCATCAAAGATCCAATTACCAACAACCACCACCTCCTCCGAGAAGCCAAGGCTTTGAAGAAAGAGTGATAAGCAATCTTGAGGCTAATACCCGCTTATTGCAAACTCACTCTCAATCAATTTCTAAGCTCGAAGAATGCTCAATCTATGGCTAGGTTAGAAGCTCAAATTGAGCAACTAGCCAATGCCCTAAATAGAAGGGAGGAAGGTAAGTTGCCGAGTCAACCGGTGGCGAATCCTAAAGGTATTCATGTGATTGAGGATCCATCATCTTCATCTTGTAATTCTCCTCCGGAGCAAGTTCAATCAATCACCACCTTAAGGAGTGGTAAAATCATCAATTCCAAAGTAGGGGAGGAAGAGAGAAAGGAATCCCAAGAGCAACCCAAAAATCCAAAAGAATCCCAATTAAATCCAAAATTGTTTCCTTTAAATCAAAAAGGAAAGGCAAGTGAAGTTGTGTTGTCATGAATTCCAAATCTTGACACTTATTTTGAACCTCCGGTTCCTTTTCCTCAAAGATTGAAGGAACCTTCTCATTTTGGGAAGCAAAGAGAGAAAATCTAAGACATGATGGAGATTTTCAAACAAGTAAAAATCAATCTCCCTCTCCTTGATACTATTCGACAAATTCTCTCCTATGCTAAATTCTTGAAGGACTTGTGCACTCAAAAGCGCAAATCTATGAATAATGTTCCTAAGAAAGTCCTCCTAACTGAGCACATAAGCTCCATTTTCCAACACCAAGCCCCTCCTAAATTCAAAGATCCGAGTGCTCCAACCATTTCGTGCACCATCGAAAATCAATCTTTTGAAAAAACACTTCTTGATTTAGGGGCTAGTGTCAATTTGCTTTCATTCTCAGTTTACCAACAACTAGCTTTGGGGGAACTCAAGCATACCACAGTTGTGTTGCAACTTGCCGACAACTCGGTGAGGCAACCACGTGGCATAATTGAGGATGTAATCATTCAAGTGGACAAATTCTACTTTCTAGTGGACTTCATAGTCCTTAACACGGAACCGGTCCAAAATCCAAATCGACATATTCCTATTATTCTAGGTCGTCCATTTTTGGCCACGGCAAACGCTTGCGTTAATTGCCGTACCAGAGTGATGGACATCTCTTTCGAGAATATGAAAGTCCGCTTGAACATCTTCAATGCTTCCCACCACACATCCGAAGATGAAAGTGAGTGCTTTTGTGTCGATGTAGTGGAAGACCTTGTTCAAGAAGCACTTCCTTCTATTCTTTCCAAGGATCCTCTAGAGGCATGCCTAAATCATTTCAATTGTGATGATTTTGACATTGAGCAATCCATATGTGAAGTCAACTCAATGCTCGATGTCAATACTATCATGGATGTGCCTAAATGGAGAGTTCCGAGAGAACCCTTTCCTCCGTTGATTAATTTCGTCGCTCCCCACGGAGCGGTGGAATTGAAGGACTTGAAAGACGAATCGTTGTTCAAAGTAAACGGGCAGCGCTTAAAAGTATGCGTGGATAACCAAGTTACCACCGAATACATGGATGTCGTCACTTTGACGGATCCCGTATATTTTGACTCGTGAGATGATCCGGACGTTGTGCCATAGACGTGTAAGGTGGCGAAGCCATGGTAGCTATCATGCTTCCATGATGTCCCTTTTTAATCCAAAGTAGGTTTTGTATCTAAGCAATTTAGTATCTAAATCCCAAAAATCCAAGTCCATGAAGCATAACTTAAGCTGGCTATTTTTGAGCATCTCGATTGATCGAAGCCAAGATCTCGATCAATCGAGATTTCAATTGATCGAGATCTCAGTCTCGATTGATCAAAAAATTGCAGAGAGTTGCCAAATCCAAAGTCCTGAGAGGTAGTATTCTTCGATAGCACTTTGATAGGTCCTCGATCGATCGAAATTTTGATTGATCGAAATGGGATTTCGATTGATCGAAGTAAAATCTCAATTCATCAAAGCAGATCTCGATTGAGCAAAGCTGATCTCGACTGATCGAAGTGGGATTTCGATCAATCAAAATCTCGATTGATCGAGATGCACATCTCGATCAATCGAGATGCACGCGATGCCTGCACGTGAGCCAAATTCTTATTTAAACTGTTGGGCTTCCCTCTCATTTCCATATTTCTTCCTCAAACCGTTCGACTTCCTTCTCTTCTCCGAGTGATCAAGAGATTCTCCAAGCACCATCCCGCACTTGATCTTCCATTCCTGACCATCCACCGCCGTTCGCTATAGTCCGAGATCACCGCGAGCACACTCACGCTCTTCTCTTCGCTGCTGCGAGTGGGTCTTCTTCTGTTTGTGCCAGGCATCATCTTCACCTTGAGGTAAGTGATGCATGGCTACATTTTTGCATACTTTCTCACTTTTTTTGATAGTTTTACGGTGTAATAAACATGGACAGTTGATGTTGGGTTGGATGGGTGCATTTGCGATATTCGTAATGGGATTTTGCGGGTTTCGGGGGGTAGTTTTTCATGTATGGCGGAAATATTGCGTTATTTTTGTTTCGAATGCTCACTATACAGTTTGTAACCGCGGCACCTTTGTTTCGGTTGTATCCGCTTACACTGCCTCTTTGAGAGCAAATTTTTTTGAATTCATGTCAGCACCATGGACTAGGACCTCATTTTCATTTTTATTCTTTTATTTTTATTCTTAGTTTAGTATTCCTTTCATTTTCTTTTTATTTACATAATTTTTGGAATAAAGTGCAGACTGTTCCGAGATCATGGCGAGGGTGAAGAATGCCCCTGGTTCTGTGCGAGACGTGCTCGGGCGAGCCTTCCATTCTCGGCAGTTTCACCCAAAGCAGACATTTGACTTGAGAGAGTTCGAGAGGCGTCCCGACAGCGCATGGACTGACGCCGAGCTCAGGAGGCGTCACCTCGACCGATTATGTGTGCCTCCCACTGATGTGGCACATGAGCACTTAGTGCAGGTCTTCTACGAGCGCATGACCTACTCCTGCATAGCGCCTAACACATTGGAGACGGTCGTGGGTACCACGACGATTACGATTACGCCGAGCTGGATTGCGTAGATGCTCGGCATCCCTCACCAGCAGCCGCCAGATATGGTTGACCAGGACGGTCGACCGCTTTACAGGGCCGCACTTCCAGCAGACATGACACTGTTCTCCATCATGATGGACATGTGTGGCGGGGCGTTTACCACGTCCAATCACAACTGCACGTCCAAATTGATGTGCCTGAGCAAATTATGGTTCCTGGACACCGTTCTCATCAAGAACGCGTGTCCTCTCCAGCATGTGGCTGAGCGCAGAGGCGACCTCCTCCGTTGCCTCTATGCTTTCCACACGGGCACGTGGTTTTCTGTCCCGTCTCTGGTATGGGGGCAGATGTTCAAGGTCTGGGACGGCCTCGTCAATAAGAGGATGCGACGAGCAGCGAGTTGGCGGCTTCCCTTTCCTTTCCTCGTCGCCGCTTTTCTGAGTCGTGCCAGTATACCGGTCAGTGATACTGACGTTCAGTTGGCACCGCCCATCCGCTTCACATCTACGCAGTGGGAGCGGGTGAGGCGACACTTAGAGCGACAGGACCACCAGGGTGATCCACCAGATGATGTAGATATGGATGCCCCGGTGGAGTTGGATGAGGGAGAGCCTGCAGGGGATGGGTCCGATGATGAGGAGATGGAGGAGGAGGAGATGGATATTGCTGCAGAGCGGCATGGCATCCTAGCGACAGGCTACTCCTGCCTGGCGGCTGACGTAGAGCGGCTCCAGCAGGGTTTTGACGAGCACGTCCAGGTGACGCAGAGTCAGCTGGTGGGCATCAGATCAGACATTTCATCTCTGGCACAGGGTCAGAAGGCTATTTTAGACGAGTTCCGTGCCTTCCGGCAGGACCTGCAGTTCCTGCTTACCGGACGAGCTTCCACCTCCACCTCGACTCCCACCGAGCCACCACCACCACCACCCGCCCTCGAGTAGCTGCTTTTATTTGTCCTTTATGCTTTACTTTCTATATTTTTCTTTCTTTATGTTTGATAGGCCATGTTGGCCATGTTTTCCTTCATTTTTAGTTTTTTTATGAGTATTCCAGATGCCTGTACACTTTGTACTAAACTCATTTTCATATTTATGGAATACATTTATCTTTTCTGTTATACCATGTGTTATATTTCCTATCTTTATTTTTGCTCTCTGTCAATATATCTATTCTCTATACTTTGACTATGTATGTAGTACCACTTGCCTAATTGTTATATGCGATTCAGTTGATGATTTCCGTTTATTACCGCCTGGTTTAAATTCTCAATACTCTTGAGATTGCTTCAACGCAGTATGGCGGTAATAAAGAAAGGCAGCCCCTTTGCATGTTATACGTTAGCGTGCCTGGATAGTCAATATCTTATCGCATAGACCTCTTAGACAATTGGGAAACACCAGTTCAGACCCTTAGATATGCAGTGATCTTGACATTGTCCATTTGTGCATAATTATTTTATTATGCTCTTTTCATATACTTTTTGTTCCTTTTAATGCTCGTGGTATCCAGTTGGTGTTCTGTGCAGGTTTTCTTATCTGCAGGATGACCGCTACTGTGGAATACCATTTTTGTCGCATTCTGCAATCCCGGTAACTTCTTTCCTTGTTCTTCTTGTCCAAACATTGAGAACAATGTTGCATATAAGTTTGGGGGTGCGGTATGCTATACCACTTGCATATGCATGTAATGTTCAGTCTTAGTATTAAGTGTCATTGTAGAGCAGTTTCTTGATATTTTTGCATGATTTCTATGATGTCTTGCTTTTTAAAGGAAGGTCATTCAAATAAATGTCCGAGGTAATGCAGCAGGTAGTTAAGAACATTGTAAATACCCGCACTTTTGCAAGCTTTATAGTAGGCTAGAACGGTCTACATTTTTGTCCAAATATGAGCACGTATAGTTCTTGCCCTAAATTTGTCCTTAACCGCACAAATTCACACACATGCATTTTAAATTGTGGGGTATAAGTCTGATGGAGAATTTTGTAAATTTCTATTTTTATCTGAACAACTTAAAGATTAAGTTCTTTCGGTTGTTGTAAAAAAAACATTATAAAATAAATGCAATAAGCCTTCTCACTCAATAAACTGGATTTCTATGCCTTAAAGCAGGGAGTATTCGCGTATAAGTGTGCAAGGTTCAGCAATAATAAGAGGGTGGCTTGCTTAAGCTCATCGCTTTGTAAGCTCGGTTATTAAGTCCGAGGGGTGTTTCTTCACCTAATGCCCTAAAACCAATTGGTTTGGGAGTCATTGGCCCAATGCCGCTACATGGGCTTGCAAGAAAGCAAAAAGAGCTAAGCATTGCACGTTCATCCGCACATGAGCAATCATGAATGTTTTGTGATAATGATCAGCTGTGTCGAGCGTTTTCAATGAGTTTTTCTCTTAAAAATAGATTTGTTCTTTTTCTTCTCCAAATATGACAAAAGCCACGCGTTAGAATGCATGTTCACTTTTCAAAGAGGATTTTGGGGTCGAAATTGGTATATTTGTTCGAACTGGCCATTATGTGGGGGCTGTCGTTTATTTGTAGCTTGTGAAAGTTCATTTTTGCTAATGACCACATAGTTTTGTAATACTTGTTGCATTTGCCAAATGTGAAATGAACGGATGATCGCCCTTTATCTAGTTGATGACTGAGCATGCTTAAACTTTTGTATAAGATAGTTAATTTTATTTTTGTGATATTGCATTGCTAAGGGACTAGCAATATGTAAGTTTGGGGGTGTGATAAGTTTTCAATTCTATGCATTTGAACCCTCTTTATTGCATATGTTAGTTCCGTTTTTATGATTACCAAGATATGTTTACGGTATTTTGTTGTTTTTGAGGTATTGCAGGTCTTGTAGTGAAAGGAGCAAAGTTTGAGGCTATTTGTAACTGAAGAACAAAAATCAGAAATGCAGCCAAAGGCATCTCGATCAATCGAGATGTTGATCTCGATCAATCGAGATCATCGAGATCCAATCTCGATTGATTGAGATTCTACAGAATCCACTTGCCCACTTGCTCACTTGCTCTCCCACTTGCAACAAAATCCCCCTTTTTGCACGACTTAGGGGGATTGTCTGACTTGAACAAGACCCTTGGGGACCTTCTTGATACAAGGGATATATATATTGATATATATATATATATATATATATGATGGGCCCCAAGGTTGGAAAAGGAAGCCTTAAAGCAACAAAAAGCCACATATCTCATATATCTCTCAACACACATCAAATTATCAAATGAGAGACTTTCGGGAGAGGAGAAGAGGAGCTGAACCAGACCAAGAAGCTTCACTTTCTTCATCAATGGAACAGTGCAAGGCAACCATGACCAACTAACTCTTCTATTAGGGTGTTGGTTTCAACCCCTAGCAATGTAAACTTGTTCCTCTTTGTAGCACTTGGGATTTGTAATTAAATGTTGATTATTTAGCCTAGTGATCATGTACACTAATACCTTTCTTTTATATATTCATATGATTTTGGTTTTATTCTTGTCTTAGAGTGTAATCATCATGTGAATGCACAACATTTGCATATTCCACAAGAAGTACAAATGATGGCTAGATAATGGTGTTTAAATGAATGTGTTGTGTTTGTTTGTATAAACCATGCCAAGATAAGGTAGCTTGGATGCATGTTTGTTTACTTAGAGAGTAGGGTAATTAGGTAGTTAGTTAGGTTGAAGAGCTATGCTTGTTGAAGATGGATTATGATAGGTGGACAAACACATTGATCTTTTGATATGTCATTGAGGTCACAAGCCTAATGACATTGTTAGGCATTTAATTAATGAATCCCATGCTTGCTACACTTATGAACATGTGAATGGCTAGTGGTGGAAACCAACCCTAGTTCTCTCTCCCATCCTTTACTCTTTAATTTTATTGTCATTACATTCATGCAATAGTTTATAAACAAAAATTCAAAAACCTGTTTTTAGGATTAAAGTGGAATTAATCTTTCTTTAAAGACAATTGCGACTAGTCCTCGTGGGATCGATACCCTCTATATAGAACCGTATTTACAAAGATTCGTGCTCTTGCGAGTGGTTAAATTATATTTTGATAAAATGGGAAAAATTAAGCTTACAATATAATCCGAGTTTAGCCACATCACAATGCATAATTTTAGTAAATAGAACTAACATGCATTCAACAACCACATTCTCACATACAATCACATATATGACACTTGGTACACATTTTTCCACATATACACCAAATTGAGCACATAATGCCTATGTATCAATTTCTTACACTCACACACTTCAAACCCGCATGCTGCCACCAACACAATGGATACAATTGTGAAAAGATAGGACTCTAGAGAAGGAGAAAACATAACATTCCACACCTCTCACCATCCTAAAGCATGTGAAACACAACATACACCTCTCTTCTTCACCCGAAACCTAAGAATCGACAATTAGAAGAGAAGAAGAACCCCTACCTCGAATTTGAAAACCTTCCAAGCACTTCTCAAAATCCCAGCAATGTCAACCTTACTGGATCGTGACTTTGTTCGGTTCAAACCGAAGGCCTAGCCATCCCCTACGCATCTCCCTTCTTCGGCGAAACCTGAATCGCACCCGAATGGCTCCAAAATGTAGAGAGAAGGTGAGAGGAGAAGAGGGAAATGTTAGACAGAGAAGGATCCATGTGAAATGGTTGGGATCAACCTTAGCTAGATATTTAAAATATCTAAGGCATGGAAAATGACTAAAATGCCCCTCGGCCACTTAACGTACCTTTCTGGGCTCCGTTTTCTATTTCAAAAACTCCTACGGTCTTGAAATCACTTCTTCCACCCTCTAAACATTTCATCTAAGCCATTCCCAAAAAAAAATATTTTTTGAAATTTTTTGAACTCCCAGGCCCACTTAAGTCACATCCCGGGCCCCAGTTTGACCAAAAAGTCAAACTTCTCCAAATATTCCAAAAATTTTCATAACCCTCAAATTAACCTTCTAAACATTTTTTCCACTCTTGAAACATCCATAGCATCATTCAAAACGTATTTATAGTGAAAATGATGAAAAATCGGTAAACCGACCAAAATTGGTCACGGTCTCTACACATAATTTTCATATCATGTGCGAAAAGCAGTTTTCTAAAAGTCCACCTCCCTAATCCCCAACTGATAGTAGCCTGATCTCAAGTCTATCTTTGAGAAACATCTTGAACCTTTAAATTGGTCGAACAAGTCATCTATCCTTGACAAAGGATACTTATTCTTAATCGTTGCCCGATTCAACTTTCGATAGTCAATGCAAAGCCGCAAAGACCCGTCCTTCTTCTTAGCAAAAAGAACCGGAGCTCCCCAAAGTGAAGTACTAAGATGTACAAATCCCTTGTCTAGTAGCTCTTGTAATTGTTCCTTTAGCTCTTTCAACTCAACCAGTGCCATTTGGTACGGTGCCATCAAAATGGGCGCGATACCTGGAGCAAGATCTATAACAAACTCCACTTCCCATTTCAGAGGCAATTGTGTCAAGTCCCCTAGAAATACATCCATAAACTCACACTACACGAGGAAGCTCTCCAAGTGTCTCCTCTTCACCATCAATGAGTGGGCTCACTAAGAAATTCCCGAGCCCCTTCCGATCACTAGAACCATACGAAGACGATAAGTAGAAGTCATCCCACTCCCCCAAAAAACAAATGCTAACACCTTCCGGTGTATGCAAAGTCACTCTTCTCCTATAACAACCAATGTTGGCTCAATAGGTCAATAGCCAATTCATACTCAAGATCACGTCAAAGCTAGACATATCAAGAAGGATGAAATCAAACACTAATCGATGTCCCGATATCTCAATCTCGCAAGATCAGCAAACTCTACTCAAAATCACCCTACCACCAACTGGTGTATTAATGGATAAAATCGAGTCCAAAGATGACACCTCCAACTCCAAAGAACAAGCAAATGTACATGAAATGAATGAATGTGATGCACCCAAGTCTACCAAAACCCTAGCCCATGAACGAGATACAAAAAATATTCCTCGGACCACTTACGGTCCTGTCGAGATCTCTATTGGGACAAGAGTAAAGGCACGACCCTGTGCTCTCTGGCCCTGCTGTCCTACACCTTGATATCTAGATTGCTGACTGGGATCACTAGACGTAGCTTCTCTAGTTGGTGCCCGTGAACTCTGAACTAAAGGCATTGTCTGTGGTGGTGGCAATGCCCTGAAACCTGACTGTGAAGTCACAAGCTCCGTAGGACGCTGCTGTGAGCCAACACCACTCTATGTACCTTTCTTCTGTGGGCAATTCCAACTAATGTGTCCCATCTGCTGACAGTGGAAGCACTTCTTATCCATCATAGAAGTAGTCTATTTATGGGTACATTCTACCTCTTGTGTCCTGATTTCTAGAAACTATAGAAAACTGGCTTAGGTCGTATAGTCCCAGTAGGCACAGCCACTGATGGTGTAGTTTAGGCTTGTTGTTGCCCTTGGGAGAACAACCCACCATTCTTTCTCTTCTTTCTAGTACGGTTGTAGGAAAGAGACCCCGCATTTCTCATTTGGTTCCTTGCTTCTCTCTTCTTCCAATTATCAATATCAAGTTACTCAACCACTAATGCCCTCTCCACTACCACTGCATAGTTAGTCAGTCCCAAGACTGTCACTTTATCTCTTATAAATATCTAGAGACCCCTTATGAACTTTTTACCTTCAGCTCCTTAGTTGGAATCATCTCTCTAGTAAAACGAGCCAAAGAAGTGAATTTGGTCTCGTATTCCATCACCATCATTGAGTCTTGTGTTAACTCATAAAATTCCCTTCTTAGATTGTCCTTTACTGTCACTAGAAAGTATTTCTCAAAAAAGAGTACTTAAAACATGTCCCAATCCATCGTCTCGATGTCATGGTAGTTTTTGGTGAATTTCCACCAACAACTAGCATCATCTATTAGATAATGAGTGGCCACCTTCACCCTTAAGTCTTCTTCTATTTCAAGCATAGTAAGGAGCTTGACAATCTCATCTAGCCATTTTTCTGCCACCATGGGATCCGATTCTCTTGAATAGGTTGGCGGACTATGCTTCTTGATGTGCCCTAATGCCGTTATCATTCGGCTAGGAGGGGCTGCTCTTGGCAGAACTTGTGTCTCCTCTTGAGTTTCCCTTGCAATTTGCCGCACGGTAGTGACCATGTCATGCATGAATTGCCCTCCATCTGTGGGAGCTACTGATGGTACTTTCACACGAGCTTGACGTGGTGGTATCTTGCTATATTGATAACAAGAAGACAGTTTAAGTCCAAGGCACAAATATCATAGTCCAATTCCATTCATGCACACTCAAAATGCTCATATACTTTAAGGTAGCATGTCATATCAAACAAGTAAGCACATAAAATTTTTCATATAATATGCACTTAACCTTAGCTCACACTTAAATACCTCAAGTCTATCATCATAACCTCAAGTTCACAATCCTAAAAATCATCAATTCCTTTCAATCCACACATGGCTCAACCCTTCCCATCATCCTAAGGTATTCAAACCTAGTTAAGCTCTAATACCAAGTTGTCACGCCCTGATTTTCGGTGTTCCCGGAATTCGAGGGTGAACAATATTTTCACCTCATTATCTTAAACCTCAATCTTATCATAAACTATTCTATTATGAAGCTTTCTATATACACACATTTATAGTGGCACACACTCATCAATACCCCTCACAATGGGTTCCACATTTAGTTCCACACATACAAACTACCCATTTTTCGAAATCAACTCCTTGTACAAGTGGAATTTGATTTTAAAACCTTTACCATTGGATAGATAATTCAAAAATACTTGAATTCAAAAAAAAACTACACTCAATTCTGATTTAAAATGAAGAAGTTACATCAAAACGAAGTTTGGATCTATTTTTGACTTTGCTGTGAATAGTAACTTCGATTGTGTGAAATGGGGATTTCGATTGTGCGAAACTAGTAGTTTGATTGTGTGAAAATTTCACCTATTCAAGACCTTGGACCAGCAATATTTTGCACAATCGAAATGGGGGTTTCGATTGTGCAAAACTGCCCTTGTCTGGACCCTAAAAATCAACATATTTTGCAACCACTTAGCACAATCGAAAAATGAGTTTTGATCATGTGAAATGGTAATTTTGCACGATCGAAATGCCTAGTACAGACCCTCAAACAACCTTTTATATAGCCCATTTTGAATCCAAATCTCAACCAAACCACCTTAGATCCTTCATTCAACATAAAAATCAACTACAAATGATATAACATTATACACATACACCAACATATACGTTTGAATCTCAAATCTTTCATAATCATAGAAAATTCCTAGGTTCACAATGCACCTAAAACTCAAGTGAATAAACCATACTTATTTTCCAAAATTCATTTCCATAAAACCATACATATAAGAAATCAAATGTTCTTTTAAGCATACATTCATCAAGTCTCAAATGAAGGAAGCCATTATACATGTATTTCTCAAAAGTCTCCTTCCTACAAGTGTTGCACTTATATTTGGAGTTTAAAAACAAAAGAAGATACAAATATAAAGGCAACACTACAACCATGGTCAACATGCCATGTAATGCCCCGTTCCCCCGACTCCCGGGAAACCGGAGGTTAAACTGTCTATTTAGCCCAATAGACCCTCATTACCCTCATTCTCCCATGGAAGCTTAACCTAATTCTTGCATATGAATGCACACAAATCCATCTTAACCAACCCCCATGGGCCCTACATTAATTCACACACCTTAGTGAACATTTACACGCCCACACTTTTAAGAATCACTCACTTTCGAGCCTCAAAACTTTCTGTGTTTGGAATCTAGAACTGATACTTACACATTAGATAGAGAATCCAAAAATACTCAAGTTCAAAAAAACCACGCTCAATTCCGATCTAGAACGAAGAAATTACATCGAAATGAAGTTTTGGAAAAAAGCTGTGAATAGTAATCTCGATTGATCGAGATGGAATCTCGATTGATCGAGATGAAATCTCGATTAATCAAAATTCAAGCGAGATTTCACCCTCTCGGGACCTCAGACCTGCAATATCTCGATTGATCGAGATAGGGGTCTCGATTGATCGAAATTCCTCCTGCCAGGACTCCAAAAATCACCATAAATCATCACCCTTTCGATCAATCGAAATGGGGGTTTCGATTGATCGAAATAGGCATCTCGATTGATCGAAATGCACTACCCGGGACCTCCAACAACCCTATACATGGTTCATTTGAAGCACAATCAACATCCTATCATCCTAGAACCCCTCAAACATGATTAATAACATAAATGGAAGGTTCCAACATCAATTTCACTCTCAAGATCACATCCATAATTGAATTCATACACCAAAATGAATCATTTTCTTTCACAAACACCATTCATTCATAAGGGAAACATCATCAAATGAATCAAGTGCCGCCATGGGCATTACATAAATTAAACCATTGTCTTTTCACACCCAACAAGTTTAAAATCCCATACATACATCCAAATTACATATGTCCAAAGTACAACCACAACTAAAAGGGAAGTCACATGCCACAAGCCGGCATGGATAGCCACAAAAATGCTCAAAACTCAAAAGATAGCAAAACCACCACTAGTGTTCCACTTGGACACTCATGTCCCATCCGTCATCGGCGCTTTATTTGTAAAATATTTAGAATAAAGGGGTGAGCACCACTGCGGCTCAGTAGAGATACCCCAACCCACCTAAGTGCCGACCCGACACGACCTACATGGATGCATGTCACAACATTTCACATATCATTCAACATATATCATGTTCACTCACAACAATGCATATATACATATAGGGATGCATTGGACACTTATCATGCTTCATAATTCAAAAGAAGGCAATAATCATACACTTGTCTCTCTCTCGGACTCAACCCGACATCCCAACATAATTCTTGACCGAATCATGAAACCGAGACACTTTTCCACACCATTCCAATTCCGCCACCGAGTATTTACCTACTCCAAGGTGGACAGACCACCGTCACCGAGTATTTACCTACTCCAAGGTGACTTGGCCCCCTTTCTTGAATTCTCACCGAGTATTTACCTACTCCAAGGTGAGTAACCACAATCACCGAGTATTTACCTACTCCAAGGCGATTGGGCAACCTTTTTAGAATCTCCACCGAGTATTTACCTACTCCAAGGTGAGTAAACCACCGTCACCGAGTATCTACCTACTCCAAGGTGACGCAACCACTCCAACGCCCTCTCCGAGTATTGACCTACTCTAGGCAATTCAACCACACTTCCCCGTTTCCTCACAACGGCCCCAATATATGCATTTTCGAACATATAAACATCAAGCATTTAATTTTATGCCTCACAATGCACATGCTAATTAATAAAAACATATGGCATGCATTTTATCTCCACTACACCACACATATATTTACCTATACATGCCACCCTAGCATAATATCCACATATGCTCACAAAACTTCACCTAAGCACATTTTAATCATGCTTTACAAATGCACATATTTTCTATACAAATATAGCATGCCTTTAACTCACTTACAACATATAACACATATATGCCCAATATAACACATTTCCACATATATGCACAAGAGCTAACATATAAGCATACATGCTCTCATTCTCCCACATTCTCATGCATTTGTCACTCACATCATGCATAGTAGGAGATACACATCTATTGCACACAAGAGACTCAAGAGAAGAATAAAAATACCTTATCCCACCCCTCTTACATCTCTAAAACATGCAATACTCAACCTTAGCTCTCACCACTTCACCCGAAACCCTAGAATCGACAAGTAGATGAGAAAGAACACCCCTACCTCAAAAATGAAGGCCTTCCAAGCACTTCTCAAATTTCCAGCAATGTCAACCTTGCCAAACCGCAACTTTGATCGGTTCAAAGGGAAGCCCTAGCCATCCCCTACATATCTCCCTCCTTCGGCAAGCCTTGAATCCAAGCCGAAGACCTCCAAAATCTAGAGAGAAGGAAGAGAGAAGAAGTGGGAGCAATATAGAGTGAGAAGCAGCCGTGAGATATGAAATATCTCTGTAGATTTTGACCATTTAAGGTCCCTAGGTCATGAAAAGACCAAAATACCCCTAGGCCACTTAACGCACCTTCCCGGACTCCTTTTTCGATTCTGAAAACTCCTACGGTCTCGAAATCGCTTCCTTAACTCTCTAAACATTTTATCTAAGCCATTCCCAAAAATAAATATTTTTGAGAATTTTCTGGATTTTCGGGCCCACTTAAGTCGCATCCCGGGCCCCGGTTTGACCAAAAAGTCAAACTTCTCCGATTCTCCCGAAAACTTTCCAAAACCTTAAGAACAGTTCCCAAACATGTTTCCCACACTCAAAACATGTTAAATATCACTCAAAATGCATTTATGCCAATTAAAATGCGAAAAATGCAAAACCAGCCAAAATTGGTCACGATCTCTACATGCCATAAGCCGGCATGGACATTTATCTACATCCCAAAGATCAAAAATTCAAAAAGTGACCTAATAAGGTCCATTGAGCTAATCATGCTTCGTCCTCCATCGGTGCCTTATCTGAAAAAGTTTGTATAAGTAGGGGAAGCTCAGTAGAAATGATCCACCCATCCCCACTCCAACCCGTCAGCCATGCATGAATGCACATGAAATCGCTACATGTCTACATGACAAGTACACATGCTTTTTACCCATAAACAATCACGTTTTTCAAATCATGCGTGATGCTTCACATTCAATAAGTATACAAACATAGATACATATATATATATATATATCAAATTAGATAATCACAATTCATATATATAACTCACGCCATAAATTCCTGGACATCAATTCAACTGAGGACTTCGCTTGTCACAATCCTTAGTAAGGGTCGCTTTGGGACCACTTACTCTGCTCACGTTTTTTGGGCTATTAACCTGACAGAAGCGACACCTGCTTGGACAAGTTTTGGGTCTTGAACCCTAGAGTTCGAAACCCTTATTAATTCTCACACATGCCCCAAAAACCTCATTTTTCACATAATGTACACTTATCAAACAAATGCACAAAATCACACTCTCAACCAATGAAATGCATTTTATGAAAAGAGTGCATTTTCTTTCATAACCCATGCTTATCACAATGCCATTCACTCACTTCATGAGAAATCACAATACTTACGCATTTTTATCAAGAAATCATATATTTCATGCACAAGTTTACATGTGGAATCAAAACTCATATTTATTCACAATGAAGACGTTTTCATAGGTATTGTGTAGAGACCGTGCCCAATTTTGGCCGATTTTTCAATTTTTGTCATTTATTGCTTTAAATGTATTTTAAATGATATTTAACATGTTTTGGATGCGGGGAACATGTTTAGAAGGTTGGAATATAGTTTTGGGAAGTTTTGGCGACTTTTGGGAAAGTTTGACTTTTTGGTCAACGGGGGGCCCGGGATTAGGTTAAGTGGGTCCGGGAATTTTGGAAAAATTCTGAGAAATTTTATTTTTGACTATGGACTAAACGAAATATTTAGAATGTTAAGGAAGTGATTTCGAGTCCAACGGAGTTTTCGGGAATTAATTCCGAGCTCGGGAAGGTACATTAAGTGGCTAGGGGTAAAATGGTCATTTTGCGCCCCTAGGGTTGAGATAAATATCAAAAAGGGTCTGAGACATTTCATTTTACAGATCCCTCTCTCTCTCTACGTATCCCACTTCATCTCTCTCCCTTCTCTCTAGAGTTTGAGGGCCTTAAGGTGTGATTTGGAAGATCTTGAAGAAGGAAAGTGTGTAGGGGACATCAAGGGCATCGGTTTGAACCGATCAAAGTCTCCGTTTTGTGAAGTTGAGAAAGCTGGGATTTCTCAAAGTTGGATTCCAAGCTTGGGAATTTGAGGTAGGGGTGCTAGACTCATCTTTACTTTGATTCTATAGGTCACATACTTGTGACATGAAAGATAGATTGGGATTTCTTGAGTTTAGGGTTATGTATATGTGTATATATGTATACCAATGTGATTATGCATGTATAAATGTCTAGCATGTTAGTTAGAACTTATATATGTTGTGTATGTGCAAATGAGACTATGAATGTTCTTGATGGAAAATGTGTCCTTTTGGTGAAAACATGAAAAATGTGAGTTTTTATAGACTTGTGCATGAAAGATATGATTTTTCTTGTTAAATGCATAAGCATGATGATTTTCATGATATGAGTGTGATGGCATTGTGACAATCTTGAGGGAAAGGAAAATGCATTGATTTGACAAAAATGCATTCATGGTGTGGAATAAGTGCATTGATGTGATTATGTGCACTATGTGAAAAGCGAGTTTTTGGGGCGTGACAACATTGAGAATTAAGGTGAGGGAATGGTCCCTAGGGTGAAAGACCCAAAACTTGGCCAAGAGGAGGTGCTCCCTTCGGATTAGTAACCCGATAAAGCACAAGCAGAGTTTGGGTGCCGAAGAGACCCTTACTATGGATGGAGTGATAAGCTAGTCCCCATTGAAGTGATTTCCGGACTTATGTGGCGTGTGTTATATATATATATTGTGGCTTGCTAAATTGGATATGTATACATATGTATATGTATGTAAATGCATTGAGATGTGAAGCATCACGCATGATTTGAAAAACGTGTTTGTTTATGGGTTAAAAGCATGTATACTTGTCATGTAGACATGTAGGGATTTCATATGCATCCATGCATGGCCGCCTGAGTTAGAGTGGGGTTGGGTGGATCATTCCTACTGAGCCGTAGTGTTGCTCACCCCATATTTATATAAACATTTTCAGATAAGGCGCCAATGGAAGACGAAGCATGATTAGCTCTATGGATATGTTGAGCTTATTTTTGGACTTTTGCTCTTTTGAGATGTAGATAAATGTCCATGCCGGCTTGTGGCATGTAGACAATGGTTGTGGTGTTGCCTTTACATTTGTACCTTCTTATGTATGTGAAATCCAAATGTAAGTGCCACACTTGTAGGAAAGAAATTTTTGAGAAATGTATGTATAATGGTTTCCTTCATTTGAAACTTGTTGAATGTATGCAAAAAGGGCCATTTGAATTCTTATATGTATGGTTCCAAGGATTATGTACGAATTCAGAATTTAATTGGATAAATGTGTTCTTTTGTCTCTTGTATCTTAATTTCATGGATATGAATGTTTAGAGTTGTGGATTTATGTTGGAATCATGGTTGTAGGATCTCAATGTATAAGTTAGATTGTATGGTTGGATTAATAAAGATCACCTTTGAAAAAAATGAGGATGGTTTGGTTCACTTGAATTTTATGTGCATTGTGAACTTTGGATGAATTTTCTATGATTATACAAGATTTGAGATTCAAATGTGTAGGTTGATGTGTGAGTATGATATTATATCAATGGTAGATGATTTATATGAGTTATGAATGATCTAAGGTGGTTTGGTTGAGATTTGGGTTCAAATTGATCTTATATAGGTGTTTGGGAGAAACTGGGCAGTACATTTCGATTAATCGAAATGCCCATTTCGATTAATCGAGATGCCCATCTCGATTGATCGAAATGGTTGCGAGTTTTTATGGATTTTTAAGCTTTATTTCGATCAATCGAAGTCCCAACTTCGATCAATCGAAATATTGCAGGTCCAAAGTACTGAGAGGCTGTTTTCTTCGATTGATGGGGTCAAAATCTCGATTAATCGAGATGGATTTCAATTGATCGAGATCCAATCTCGATTGATCGAGATTACTATTCACAGCAAAGTTCAAAATTTGTCCAAACTTCGTTTCGATGTAACTTCTTCGTTTTAAATCGGAATTGAGAGTGGGAATGAAGTAACTGAGTGTTCGATTCAAGTAACTGAGTATGAGTGTCGAGTCTATCTAATGCCGCTAACACTTTATCCTCAAACGCTGAATTACGAGGTGGATGCTGGGAAGTTTGATGATAATATTGATTCTGGGGCCTATCAGATGAAGGATAAGCAGATTGACGACCCGACTGAAAACCTGACATAGGAACTGGTCCTTGGGACTGAGGGACAGGATTGTTTAGAGATGGACTACGCCATGAGAGATTTGGATGATTTCTCAAACCTGGATTATATGTATTAGAATATGGATTGTTTCCAGGTCTAGAGAAAGCAGCATTAACTTGTTCTGGATTTGATTCAGGAATTTGCCCCGACATGGGACAATCTATGGAATAGTGTGACGGACTAGTGCAGATACCACATCCTTCCTGTAAGATAGGAGAAGGGGTCGAAAATTGACTAGCCACCATGAGTTGATCGACTTTTCTCGATAATTCATCCACTTTAGTGGAGACATCGAGTGATGTGCCTATTTCGAACACTCCTCCAGTTTTACGAGAACTACTTGTTCTAACTCGACTGGCAGAATCATGTTGTGTGGAATTTTCACTCAGATTCACAAACAATGTCCATGCCTCATCCTCATTCTTAAGCATGAATGTACCCCCACAAGTTGCATCTACCATTTGCCTATATGACTCAATCAACCCATCATAAAAAAATTGTACAAGTTGCCACTTAGGAATATCATGATGAGGGCACTTTCTAAGCAAATCACCATATCTCTCCCATGTATCATGGAATTGCTCCCCTTCTATTTGAGAAAAACTGGTAATGGATCGCCTCATTTGATTTGTTTTCCCTATTGGAAAGTATTTATTGAGGAACTCTTGTTGCAGTTGTGCCCAAGAGGTGATCGTATTCGGTGTTAATGAATTCCACCAGTTTTTAGCTTTATCTTTTAGAGAGAATGGGAAGAGACGCATCCGTAAAGCATCATCAGAAAAATTCTGGATTTTAACAGTTGAACAAACTTCTAAGAAGTCATCAAGATGCTTATACGGATCCTCATTATTAAGTCCATAAAAAGATGGGAGCATTTGTATAACGCTAGACTTAATCTCATAATTTACTGCTGTGACATTAGGCAATTGCATGCATGATGGGGATGTATATGCCCCAGGAGCGAAATGCTCCTTAAGGGCTCGAGGATTGTGCTCAGCCATATTTTCAGTCTCACTCTCAGTCTCAGATAAATGTTCTTCCTCTAAGTCTTGGGCCCTAATTTCTCCCCTATGTTGATGTAAGGTTCTTTCAAGTTCAGGGTTATATGGGACTATTGGTGTATCTAGAGACCGACGACCCAACATATACCACAAGGACTAAGAATTAATAAATAAATAAATAAATGAACAACTAACTGAAATAAAATAAATAAGAAAAGAAACTAAAATAAAATATAATGAAAGCAAAATACTAACTAGAATAAACAAGCACAGGTAACTTGAATATGAAAGCTCACAGAGATTTACGATGAATTCCACTCCTCTATTCACGGTTCGTAACCAAAAGTACCTGTACTCAAAAAATGAAAAAAAATGAAATGGATCAGAAAAGAATAAAGAAAAATCCTAACTTAACAATTAAATTAAAACTAATCTTAAGACTAGGCACCAAAATAATTCAAGCAAGTCCCCGGCAACGGCGCCAAAAATTGGTGTGATTTCAATTATACTTAACCACTCGCAATAGAACGAGTCCTCGTAGGACAGGGCTATATAGAGGGTGTCGAACCTCAAGGACTTGCAAGGTTGAATTGTTATGTTACTCAGTCTTTGAATTAATTCTAAAATAATTGGAAAACAATTGTTGATGTTTGATCGTGAAATTAATTGAGCAAATTAAAGCTTTTAATTAATTGGTATTATGAAATTTAATCAGGAAGAGAAGGTCCTGGGAACTGACTTCACCACTAACCCTCTAACAATGATAATTGTACTAATTTGGGACGTTTACTCTATGCATTCAGAAAAGAATGGCTACAAGCCCAATTCAATTCTATCAAGAGAATTCGTTCAACATTCAATTAAGCATAACTCGTCTTCGCTTAGCATGGCCTATACATCTGACTAATTAATGATGTTATAACCCATCTTTGCTTAGTACGAAATATCAAAAATCTAAATTGAACGATATGTGAAAACTATTGTATAACCTGTCTTAACAAAATCACAGAAGTTGAAAAGAGCAAACCCTAATCATTGCAAATTTAGATCCATTCTACAAGAACAAGAATAAACATGCAATGAATCAATACATTCAATTTGAAAGCAATAGCACAGCTATTGTTTACGTCTCGGTTATACAATCAATGCATACAGTAAATCATTCCCAAATTAGTATACAACTTAAAACATTGAAAGATAGGTTAGGGTTACGTCACTTCCCCGGAATGGTGTTTAGCCACTCATGATCGGATGTCCAAGCTTGAACGATGATGAAATCGCCATCGTCTTGTCCGTATCGTCACGAATCGCCTCTGTATTTCTCTCTGTGTTCCTCCCTTCTCCCAATACCCTAGTTTTTCTTCGTTTCCTCCTTTTTACTTCGCGAAAACAAACCAACGGGACACCTGGCCTCCCCAAAGTGGCAAGTGCGCATAATAAAATGGCACTTGCTCCTCACAAAGTGGCATTTGCGCCCAAAAAGTGGCAGCTGCGCAAATAGGGCAGAAAGTTGATGAAAACGTCCGTTTTAGGAAATTTCCATGAAATATGAAATTGTGCAGAATTGAATTTCCTTCAACCCACGCGGAGTTTGGGTCGTTTTGACAATCGTGTACGGAGTTATGGTCTGAATACCAACACGGGTGCAGGACTTTTTAGGCCTGAATTGGCCCAATCTTCTATGCGAATGGGCCCGTGCTCCTTTTCTTCATTTAAATTCATCTCCAGCCCATTTATTCAGTCCATTTAGTTTGGATCTTCAATATAAACATATCTCTAATGGGCCAAGCTTCAGTGATAACTAAATGAGCACCATTTGTAGCCCGATTTCACCATTCCTAATCAGAATTACCCTTAATCACCTGCAATCATAAAAATATTAAAATTATTAATAAAAATATGAAATAAATATTACTAAGACACTAATTCATATAATTTTAAGGGCATTGAATATGCAATATTCATTACTTATCACACCCCCAAACTTATATATTGCTAGTCCCTTAGCAATACACAACTAAAAATGAAATAAAACAACTAAACTACTTCCTCTTTCGTGGGAGATCCGATTGCATTTAGCATATGCAACAAGCCTTTTAAACCCCTAGGTTACCCCTAGTGGACGAGTGAAGTCTCGTGAGGGTTTCCAGAGATGTTACCCACAAACATGCCAAAATTCCTATTTCAAACATTAATCAAGACAAAGATTACAAAATGTGGTTAAAAGACTTGCATTGAAGAATACTTTCAAATCCCTAAACCTCATAATTCAAAACAATGGTTCTCACCCAAAATTTACATCAATCACAACTCAAAGAAACTAACTCTAGCCCCCTCATGAAAAGTGAACTAGCATTCATCAATGTGGTTTAACCCGGCCTTGAGTGAGCAATTACAAGTCCCTTCAATTTATTGGATCCCCTTATTGAATATATCACTCAAAACATGAACACATGCAAATTTTTTTTTTTTTTTTTTTTTTTATTTTTTATTTTATGGTTGTGCAATGCCCAGGTTTATTAGGCTTTCGAATTGATCCATGTAGCGAGCTTTCAGCCTGTGACTCCCAAACCAAGTGGCTTTAGGGCACCAGGTTTCAAGATACCTCGAGGGACCTAATAACTCGAATCAAAACGGCCACAAACCATAGACTAACCAATAACGCAATGCCTAGGTTTATTAGGCTTTCGAATTGGTC
The DNA here is from genome assembly GCA_026545225.1 of Cornus controversa. Taxonomy (NCBI): domain Eukaryota; kingdom Viridiplantae; phylum Streptophyta; class Magnoliopsida; order Cornales; family Cornaceae; genus Cornus; species Cornus controversa. The sequence continues at coordinate 6,291,789 of CM048854.1, read as the reverse complement.
CATGTAACGAGCTTTCAGCCTGTGACTCCCAAACCAAATGGCTTTAGGGCACCAGGTTTCAAGATACCTCGAGGGACCTAATAACTCGAACCAAAACGGCCACAAACCATAGGATTATTCTTTTAAATTTTATTTTATTTTATTTATTTTTTATTTTTTATTATTCTTATTTTTTATTTATTTATTTATTTTTTTAGTGTAGCATGTTTAAAGTGTTTATTCTCAAGGGATACCGACTTATATTCAGCACATATAATTGATACTCAAAGCTAAGTAGCAACCCCACTAACTCTACTAGTGTGCGTGTGAATTGTGAAAAGAACCAGAGTCAACCACTCCAAGTCATGTCAATGCAAATAACGACTTAAACCACTGCATTCAAACCATAGTTTCTAGAAATTTTACACATACTCTACAATTTCAAGTCAAGAACCTACATAAAGTATTAAACTCTTGATTGATGTTAAAACAAAACAACCTATCAAAAGAAATTACCAAACAATTCCTAAAAATCAATAAAAATAAAATAAAATAAAAAATGTCTAAAACGTGCCACTATTTCACCTTCATATTTAAAACACAAGAAATGTCTCGCCTTACCCCCAAACTTGAATGGTACAGTGTCCTCAATGTACAAGGAGAAAAATATAGATGAGAGTCAGAACGATATTACCATAAATAGGGGAGTGGATAGATGGCAAACCAGTAGCTGGAAGTTAACAATGGTGTGGCCCCCCAAACTTTGTTGCAACATCCTGTCAAAAGACACCACTATACAAGCCAAGTGAAATGAATGGGTTCATAATAAGAAATATAAAGAACGAACATGGAGAAAACAAGTAACGAAGTTTTTTTTTTTTTTTTTTTATGTGTCGTCATTCTCTGAACTGGTGGTTCCCAATTTTCCAAGATGCATATGTAATAAGATATTGATTATCCAGATACTCTAACGTATAGAGTACAAAGGGGCTGCCTTTCTTTAGTAAAGTCATACTGTGTTGAAGCAATCTCGACAGTATTGGGTATTAAAAACCAGACTTTAAAAAAACGGAAATCATCAACTTTATCAACATATGACAAAATAGAGACTTGGTACTACATACATAGTCAGGAATGGACGGCAAAATTTTTTTTTTTTTTTTTTTTTAAATTTTTTTATTTTATTATTATTTTTTTTTTTATATATATATATATTTTGTTTATTTAACTAATACACAAAATCATGAAAATAAAGGTTAACCGAAAAGAAGAAGAAGAAGAAAGAAAACATAAAAAAAAATAATAATAATAATAAATAAATAAATAAATAAATAAAACTAAAAATAAATAAATAAATAAATAAATAACGCAAAATAAAAATGTTCGACCTTACCCCCACCATGAAACCACCAAACCCAGATCGTCCTATTGCGGGGCAGACGTCGACGCTCCCCCAGAGGTTATACGCTCAACTTGCTTGGCGAACTCAGCAAGCATCTTTTGAGTTTGGAGTTGATCCTCATGTGCTTGACGAAAATGTGCATTCATGTCTGCACGCAATCCCTCTATCTCACCAGTAAGATAATTATAGTGTGCCTGGGTCATAACAAAAGGTGCTGGCTGCTGTTCTGTTATAGGCACACCCACATTACCTCGTAGTGGAGTATCCTCAACTGCTGATTCTGCAATAGTGTTTAGCTGGGCTCCAACTGCTCTAGGTAACCGACTGGTGCTCCGTGTCCAATCTGTAAGAGAAAAAGCGACGATGCCTTTCTCTACTGGCTCGGAGGCAGAGATCGGGAAATCATGATGTTGCAATATTTTGGTGATTAAATAGGGAAATGGAAGCGTCCAATTCTTTGCCGACTCTTTACTTTTCTGAACCAGCCCTTCATAAACGGTGTAGAATTGCCCCCAAATTATGGCAGGGATGGAGATCCACTGCTGCACATGAAAAGCATAGAGAGCTTCTAGAATTGCTCCTCGCCTCTGATTTGAATGCCCCATCGGATGAACGTTCCGGGACAATACAGAATCCACAAACCACAACTGTCTGGGAAGCCGAGAACGGGTTGTGGCATTCCTCTTATTATCAGCATACTGCCCGTTACACATGTTTTGGATCATATCATGAAGATCTATGTCTGAGAACTCCTTAAAAGTACTCCACAAACTGCTGGGCGTATCATCCCAAACCCCCAATGCTGCTTCAACAACATCTATCTCAACTCGAATTTCATGCCCATCTATCGAGGTAAACAACACCCCCTGTTCGTCTTTTGAAGACGTCATATTCTGATAAAATAGCCGGACAAGGCGAGGGTAATACACATTTGATGCCGGAGTAAACAATGGCTCCAAAAGTCTATCTCTGAATGCTTGCACTCCCCATTTTGTATCGTCATGATCGACAAAATCATCTACCTTGAATGTAGTCTCTGGAGTAATTTTCCGCGAAGCCCATTCCGCTCGCACCACATCCTTAGAGCTTCGGACACGCTTTGGAGGTGGTGGATTAGAGGAAAAGACACCTTTCCTCGCCATCGGTAGAAGGTAAAGGATGGGTACTTTGTTCAAGCACTTGGTACGCACCGTAGGCCAAAGCCAAAAATAGACTCACAAGGTGAAGATCGAATGTTGAACAAACAAAATCGTCTTGCAATATTCAAAGTTGCTCAAGATGTTGTGACCAATTTAACCAAGATTTGGATGATGATTGGACTTAGAAATTAGAGTTTACTTGCATTGAGATAACTGCTACTGGTGGAGCTGAGGTGCAAGGTGAGCAACGCTGACTGGTGCACAGTTGCTGGGACAAAGGAAGCCATGTGCTGGAAGGGTGCTGCTGGGCGCAGTTGCGCACTGGAGGGGCTGCGGCTGGGCGCAGTTGCGCGCTGGAGGGGCTGCGGCTGGGCGCAGTTGCGCGCTGGAGGGGCTGCGGGGCACGCTGGTGGGCACTGGGACGCGCTGCAGGCGCAGGTGCGCTGCTGCGCGCGCGGCTGGTGCGCTGCTGCGCGCGCGACTGGTGCGGCGGGTGCTCTGCTGCGCTGCTGCGTGCGCGGCTGGTGCGCTGCTGCGCGCGCGGCTGGTGCGGCGGGTGCTCTGCTGCGCTGCAGCGTGCGCGGCTGGTGCCCTGCTGCGCACGCGGCTGTTCTGCCTTGCGTGGCTGCGGCTGTGGGTGGCTGCGCAAGGAGTTGTGGCGGAGCCTCCGGTGCTGCGATGTTGGGGTGCTACTGGTGATGCATAGAGGCGTGGTTGGGGTAGGTTTGCTGGCGGTTGGATGCCCTATTGCGCATTAGGGTTTGCTTGGGGCTGAATAATGCGCATAAGCGCAGTCGTGAAGAAAGGAAGTGGGCTGTGGGCTTTTTGCTTGGTCCGCTACAAGGAATAGAGCGCAGGTGCGCTTTCTGAGGCTTAGCTTCCTACGCAGGTGCCCCTTTTAGGCAGTAGGTTGATGTAATTCCTGTCTTTAATTGCGCAAATGCGTTCCAGCAAGCGCTACTGCGCTTTTTGTCCAGTAGACTCGCTTTGAAAACCTGTAATTTCGCAGATGCGCTTTCGGAAATGCTTTTGCGCTTAGTAACCAGTAGGTTTACCTGAACTCATCAGCAAACACATTACAAACATCCATGTACAGATAAAATAAATAAAGACTTAAACACAATCAAATAATAAAGAAATAAAAATGAAACACTCTATACAAAATAATACTAATAATAATACATAAAATAAATAAATAAATAAATAAAATAAAATAAAATAAAATAAAACAAAATAAAATAAAATAAAAAATAAATAAAGTAGAATTACACTAAGAAGACCAGGTTTAACGTCTCGGCCGGACGGACATCAACACTCATTCATCAAAATAAATGGGATCCGCCAGCTCGACGACCTCCGCATTTTCACTAAGCACCTCATGTTCAATGTAATGTTTTAATCTCTGACCATTCACTTTTAGGACTTTACCATCCTTGATATTTTGAATATCAACCGCTCCATGTAGAGACACGGATAAGACAACATAAGGGCCTTCCCATCTCGAGCGAAGCTTACCAGGAAAAAATTGGAGTTTAGAATTATATAACCACACTTTTTGCCCCGGTTCAAAGGACTTTCGCATAATGTGCTTGTCATGAAATGCCTTAGTTCTTGCTTTATAAATTTTTGCACTCTCGTAAGCATCATTACGCAATTCTTCCAATTCATTCAACTGGAGTCTACGATTAGAGCCTGCTAATTGCATATCAAAATTAAACTTTTTAATTGCCCACATTGCTCTATGTTCCAACTCGACTGGGAGGTGACAAGGCTTCCCATAAACAAGTCGGTATGGCGACATGCCAATGGGAGTCTTGTAAGCTGTACGATATGCCCAAAGAGCATCATTAAGCCTCAATGACCAGTCTTTCCTATCAGGTCGAACCGTTTTTTCTAAAATTTTCTTAATCTCCCTATTTGACAGTTCAACTTGCCCACTAGTTTGGGGGTGGTAAGGGGTGGCAACCTTATGAGTGACAGAGTACTTAAAAAGTAAAGTTTTGAAAAACCTATTGCAGAAGTGCTTACCTCCATCACTTATAATTGCCCTTGGCGTCCCAAAACGACTGAAGATATTTTCTTGAATGAATTTAATCACCACTTTGTGATCATTCGTTCTGGTAGCCACCGCCTCAACCCATTTCGAGACATAATCGACCCCCACTAGAATATATTCGAACCCAAATGAGATTGGGAATGGTCCCATAAAATCGATGCCCCAAACATCAAATATCTCCACAACTATTATAGGGTTAAGTGGCATCATATCTCTCTTGGTCATGGCCCCCAACTTTTGACATCGCACACATGCCCTACAAAACTGGTAAGAATCCTTAAATATTGAAGGCCAGTAAAAACCACATTGTAGAACCTTAAATGCAGTTTTTCGAGCACTAAAGTGCCCGCCACAAGCTAAAGTATGACAGAAAGTAAGCACACTGTGGACCTCACACTCAGGTATGCAACGCCGGATCACTTGATCTGAACAATATTTGAACAAGTTAGGGTCCTCCCAATAATAGGACTTGACCTGGGCATAGAAACGGTCTTTCTCATGCTTGAACCAATGAAGAGGAGTTTTACCTATTACTAGGTAATTCACAATATCAGCAAACCAAGGTTCCTTCTCATGAGTGACTGCAAAGAGTTGTTCATCCGGAAAGGAATCACATATAAGGGGTGGATTGCATATCGACTCAACGAGAATACGGGAAAGGTGGTCGGCAACCACATTCTCGGAACCCTTTTTATCCCTAATTTCATAATCAAACTCTTGTAACAAGAGAATCCATCTAATGAGTCGGGGTTTGGTTTCCTTCTTGGTCAACAAATGTTTTAGAGCAGCATGGTCAGAAAACACTACAACTTTAGACCCTAGAAGATATGACCGAAATTTGTCTAAGGCAAACACCACAGCTAGTAACTCTTTCTCGGTAGTGGTGTAATTCAATTGAGCACCCGAGAGTGTTTTACTAGCATAGTAAATCACAACTGGCAACTTTTCTTTTCGTTGCCCCAAAACAGCACCTACAGCATAGTCTGAGGCATCACACATGATTTCAAACGGTAATGACCAATTGGGGGGTTGCATGATAGGGGCAGATGATAAAAGTGACCTAAGCTTTTCGAAGGCTTCTAAACATGCATTATCAAAGTGAAAAGGAATTTCTTTAGCGAGTAGATTACACAATGGTTGTGCAATCTTACTAAAGTCCTTAATAAACCTACGATAGAAACCTGCATGCCCTAAAAAGGAACGAATACCCCTCACCGAATTTGGTGGAGGTAGTTTAGAGATAAGCTCAACCTTAGCTCGATCAACTTCTATGCCCCTCCCTGACACTATGTGACCCAACACAATACCCTCTTGAACCATAAAATGGCTCTTTTCCCAACTTAACACCAAGTTGGTGTCTTTGCAACGTTTAAGCACAAGGGTTAAATGTTTTAGGCAACTATCAAATGAATCCCCAAAAACTGAAAAGTCATCCATAAAAACTTCGAGAAACTTCTCTACCATGTCTGAAAAGATAGACATCATACACCTTTGAAAAGTAGCGGGTGCATTACACAACCCAAAAGGCATCCGTCTATATGCAAATGTACCAAACGGACATGTGAAAGTCGTTTTCTCTTGGTCATTAGGATCGACTGCCACTTGGTTATACCCAGAATAACCATCTAGAAAACAATAGAAACTCTGACCTGCAAGCCTCTCTAAGATTTGATCAATGAATGGCAAGGGAAAATGATCTTTTCGAGTGTTTGAATTCAACTTCCTATAGTCGATACATACCCTCCACCCAGTAGTGGTTCGTTGTGGCACAAGCTCTCCCTTAGAATTTGGAACCACAGTGATTCCAGACTTTTTGGGCACAACTTGAGTGGGACTCACCCACTTGCTATCAGAGATTGGGTAAATGATACCCGCATCTAACAATTTCACCACTTCTTTCATCACTACCTCTTTCATGTTAGGATTTAAACGACGTTGGGCTTCTCTCGAAGGTTTAGCATCTTCTTCTAGATGAATTCGATGCATACACACGGAAGGATCTATTCCCTTAAGGTCTGCCACACACCATCCTATGGCTTCTCTATGCTCCCTAAGGACACCCAAAAGCTCACTCTCTTGGTCACTAGACAGGCTAGAGGAAATGATGACCGGAAGAGTTTTATTTAATCCTAAGAAAACATACTTAAGATTATCTGGTAAAGGTTTTAGCTCTAGCTCAGGAGGAGACACTAAGGATGGAATCGGTGGAGTACTAGACAATCTAGGCAATGGTTCCTTAGCTGATCTCCAAGGTAAAAAATTAGCACTGGTTACACTTCCTAACAGAGAATTTACCTCACATATATTCTGATCTATATCAAAATCCTCACAGTCAAAATGGGCTAAACATGCCTCTAAAGGGTCTGTGGTCAAAATCAGTGAAAGTGAATTTTCCACAGCCTCTTCTATAAGGTCTATAGCATAGCACTCATTTTCATCTGCCTGATGTTGAGATGCATTAAAGACATTTAACCTCACCTTCATATTCCCAAAAGAAATATCCATAACCCCCGTACGACAATTAATGCACGCATTAGCCGTAGCTAAGAAGGGACGACCTAGAATCACAGGAATGGACTTCGTAGGATCAGGTACAGGTTCTGTGTCTAGGACAATGAAATCGACTGGGAAATAAAATTTGTCCACTTTTATTAACACATCCTCAATAATCCCACGTGGTTGTTTTATTGATCTGTCTGCTAATTGTAAAACAACTGACGTGGGATTAAGCTCACCCAATCCCAATTGCAAGTACACTGAGTAAGGGATAAGATTCACACTCGCCCCTAAATCAAGTAGTGCCCTATCAACACCAACATCCCCTATAACACAAGATATCGTGGGTGCACCTGGATCTTTAAACTTAGGGGGGGTGTTATGCTGAATAATCGAGCTCACTTGCTCAGTGAGAAAGATTTTCTTTGGGACACTACCCCTTGAATTACGCTTTTGAGTGCATAAATCTTTCAAAAACTTTGCATATGCTGGGATTTGTTTTATAGCATCAAGGAGAGGAAGATTTATTTTTACCTGCTTAAAAACTTCCATCATATCTTGCACTTTCTCCCCTTGTTTCCCGAAAGGTGCCAACTCCTTGAGACGTGTAGGGAATGGAGCTTTGGGCTCACATGTTGTCTCAAGAGTTAGAGTAGGTGGAGAAAGTGTTGCCTTATTAATTTTAGACTCTACATGAGGACTCTTTCCCATTTCACTCTCAACATCTTCTTTCTCTTGCACCTTATTATCTAACACTCTCCCACTCCTTAAGGTGGTAATAGCCTGAACATGCTCATGATGATGGCCACTGGCAGCGGCATCATCAATTGCATATTGCCCTCTAGGATTAGTTACTGGCTGACTTGGCAATTTTCCTTCCTCTCTACGATTCAAAGTGTTAGCTAGTTGCCCCAGTTGAGCCTCTATCTTAGAGATGGATTGAGAGTGGGAATGAAGTAACTGAGTGTTCGATTCAAGTAACTGAGTATGAGTGTCGAGTCTATCTAATGCCGCTAACACTTTATCCTCAAACGCTGAATTACGAGGTGGATGCTGGGAAGTTTGATGATAATATTGATTCTGGGGCCTATCAGATGAAGGATAAGCAGATTGACGACCCGACTGAAAACCTGACATAGGAACTGGTCCTTGGGACTGAGGGACAGGATTGTTTAGAGATGGACTACGCCATGAGAGATTTGGATGATTTCTCAAACCTGGATTATATGTATTAGAATATGGATTGTTTCCAGGTCTAGAGAAAGCAGCATTAACTTGTTCTGGATTTGATTCAGGAATTTGCCCCGACATGGGACAATCTATGGAATAGTGTGACGGACTAGTGCAGATACCACATCCTTCCTGTAAGATAGGAGAAGGGGTCGAAAATTGACTAGCCACCATGAGTTGATCGACTTTTCTCGATAATTCATCCACTTTAGTGGAGACATCGAGTGATGTGCCTATTTCGAACACTCCTCCAGTTTTACGAGAACTACTTGTTCTAACTCGACTGGCAGAATCTTGTTGTGTGGAATTTTCACTCAGATTCACAAACAATGTCCATGCCTCATCCTCATTCTTAAGCATGAATGTACCCCCACAAGTTGCATCTACCATTTGCCTATATGACTCAATCAACCCATCATAAAAAAATTGTACAAGTTGCCACTTAGGAATATCATGATGAGGGCACTTTCTAAGCAAATCACCATATCTCTCCCATGTATCATGGAATTGCTCCCCTTCTATTTGAGAAAAACTGGTAATGGATCGCCTCATTTGATTTGTTTTCCCTATTGGAAAGTATTTATTGAGGAACTCTTGTTGCAGTTGTGCCCAAGAGGTGATCGTATTCGGTGTTAATGAATTCCACCAGTTTTTAGCTTTATCTTTTAGAGAGAATGGGAAGAGACGCATCCGTAAAGCATCATCAGAAAAATTCTGGATTTTAACAGTTGAACAAACTTCTAAGAAGTCATCAAGATGCTTATACGGATCCTCATTATTAAGTCCATAAAAAGATGGGAGCATTTGTATAACGCTAGACTTAATCTCATAATTTACTGCTGTGACATTAGGCAATTGCATGCATGATGGGGATGTATATGCCCCAGGAGCGAAATGCTCCTTAAGGGCTCGAGGATTGTGCTCAGCCATATTTTCAGTCTCACTCTCAGTCTCAGATAAATGTTCTTCCTCTAAGTCTTGGGCCCTAATTTCTCCCCTATGTTGATGTAAGGTTCTTTCAAGTTCAGGGTTATATGGGACTATTGGTGTATCTAGAGACCGACGACCCAACATATACCACAAGGACTAAGAATTAATAAATAAATAAATAAATGAACAACTAACTGAAATAAAATAAATAAGAAAAGAAACTAAAATAAAATATAATGAAAGCAAAATACTAACTAGAATAAACAAGCACAGGTAACTTGAATATGAAAGCTCACAGAGATTTACGATGAATTCCACTCCTCTATTCACGGTTCGTAACCAAAAGTACCTGTACTCAAAAAATGAAAAAAAATGAAATGGATCAGAAAAGAATAAAGAAAAATCCTAACTTAACAATTAAATTAAAACTAATCTTAAGACTAGGCACCAAAATAATTCAAGCAAGTCCCCGGCAACGGCGCCAAAAATTGGTGTGATTTCAATTATACTTAACCACTCGCAATAGAACGAGTCCTCGTAGGACAGGGCTATATAGAGGGTGTCGAACCTCAAGGACTTGCAAGGTTGAATTGTTATGTTACTCAGTCTTTGAATTAATTCTAAAATAATTGGAAAACAATTGTTGATGTTTGATCGTGAAATTAATTGAGCAAATTAAAGCTTTTAATTAATTGGTATTATGAAATTTAATCAGGAAGAGAAGGTCCTGGGAACTGACTTCACCACTAACCCTCTAACAATGATAATTGTACTAATTTGGGACATTTACTCTATGCATTCAGAAAAGAATGGCTACAAGCCCAATTCAATTCTATCAAGAGAATTCGTTCAACATTCAATTAAGCATAACTCGTCTTCGCTTAGCATGGCCTATACATCTGACTAATTAATGATGTTATAACCCATCTTTGCTTAGTACGAAATATCAAAAATCTAAATTGAACGATATGTGAAAACTATTGTATAACCTGTCTTAACAAAATCACAGAAGTTGAAAAGAGCAAACCCTAATCATTGCAAATTTAGATCCATTCTACAAGAACAAGAATAAACATGCAATGAATCAATACATTCAATTTGAAAGCAATAGCACAGCTATTGTTTACGTCTCGGTTATACAATCAATGCATACAGTAAATCATTCCCAAATTAGTATACAACTTAAAACATTGAAAGATAGGTTAGGGTTACGTCACTTCCCCGGAATGGTGTTTAGCCACTCATGATCGGATGTCCAAGCTTGAACGATGATGAAATCGCCATCGTCTTCTCCGTATCGTCACGAATCGCCTCTGTATTTCTCTCTGTGTTCCTCCCTTCTCCCAATACCCTAGTTTTTCTTCGTTTCCTCCTTTTTACTTCGCGAAAACAAACCAACGGGACACCTGGCCTCCCCAAAGTGGCAAGTGCGCATAATAAAATGGCACTTGCTCCTCACAAAGTGGCATTTGCGCCCAAAAAGTGGCAGCTGCGCAAATAGGGCAGAAAGTTGATGAAAACGTCCGTTTTAGGAAATTTCCGTGAAATATGAAATTGTGCAGAATTGAATTTCCTTCAACCCACGCGGAGTTTGGGTCGTTTTGACAATCGTGTATGGAGTTATGGTCTGAATACCAACACGGGTGCAGGACTTTTTAGGCCTGAATTGGCCCAATCTTCTATGCGAATGGGCCCGTGCTCCTTTTCTTCATTTAAATTCATCTCCAGCCCATTTATTCAGTCCATTTAGTTTGGATCTTCAATATAAACATATCTCTAATGGGCCAAGCTTCAGTGATAACTAAATGAGCACCATTTGTAGCCCGATTTCACCATTCCTAATCAGAATTACCCTTAATCACCTGCAATCATAAAAATATTAAAATTATTAATAAAAATATGAAATAAATATTACTAAGACACTAATTCATATAATTTTAAGGGCATTGAATATGCAATATTCATTACTTATCAGTGTTCATGGATGACTTCTCTAATTTTGGATCATCCTTTGAAGACTGTCTGAGCAATTTATCACTTGTGCTTCAAAGGTGTCGAGAACGGAACTTGGTACTTAGTTGGGAGAAGAGTCATTTCATGGTGAAAGAGGGTATTGTGTTGGGCCATATTATTTCAGAGAGAGGCATTGAAATTGATAAAGCAAAGATCGACCTGATTGCTACTCTGCCTCCTCCAACTTCGGTGAAACAAGTTCGTTCTTTCTTAGGCCATGCTGGGTTCTATAGAAGATTCATCAAGGATTTCAGTAAAATTGTTCGACCATTGTGCCACTTGTTATCTAAAGATGTTCCTTTTTCCTTTGATGAAGAATGTGTGCAAGCTTTTGAGAAGCTTCGGTCTTTATTATCCTCTGCACCAATCATGCAATCTCCAAAATGGGCTCTACCTTTTGAAATCATGTGTGATGTCTCTGATTATGCAGTAGGAGCAGTGTTGGAACAAAGATAAGAGAAATGACCATATGTCATCTATTACGCTAGTAAGACTCTCTCTGATGCCCAACTCAATTATACAACCACAGAGAAAGAGCTTCTAGCTATAGTATTTGTCCTGGACAAGTTTCGTTCTTATTTATTGGGGTCCAAGGTTGTTGTCTATTCTGATCATGCAGCATTGAGACACTTATTGGCCAAGAAGGAAACCAAACCGCGCCTTATTCAATAGATTTTATTGCTGCAAGAATTCAATTTGGAGATTAAAGACAAGAAGGGGACAAAGAATGTAGTTATGGATCATTTATCCCGAATTCTGTCTGAGCCTGTGTTCGATACATTACCTATTGGTGACTCATTTTCAGATGAACAATTGTTTGGAATCTTTGATGAAAAAGTTAATGGGCAAATGTTGAAGCATTGTGTAGAAAGATTTGTGCCAACAAGAGACGTAAAGTCCGTCGACTTGACGGATCCCATCTATCCGACTTAATCCCTTCGAAGAGTTGATCGTCGCCTACGGACATTAAAATATAGGATTCTTATGTATTTCTATCCTTTAATTTCTTTAGTTTTCTTTTATTTTAATTTTTAGTTTAAGTTTTCTTAATTTTTCTTTCAATTCTAGTTGCGTTTTGATGTATTTTCTTTGAGTTTTTGATGCATAAGTTGCTTCCGGAGGATGCAAGAGGTGTACCAAGGTCTTTGGACTCAAAATGGGTGAAAAAATGAGCTCTCGGTCAACCTTGGACGATAGAGACTCCAAAAATACATGTCCCGGCCAACCCTTGGCTATAGACATAAAACAGGCATCAGCTGGGGGGTCGATCGCCCATTCAAGGGGGGATCGATCGCCCCCATTTTTTCCCAAGTTAGGAGACCAACCAGCTGGGCGATCGATCTCCCAGCCCGAGGGGGATCGATTGCCCAATGAAGAATAGGGGCTGTCCAAAAAGTTTCTCTATATATGGGTTCCCTCTCCAACTAGGATGTTACTACTTACTTATTTGCCAACTTTGTGATCCAATTTGACTCCTACTTCAATCGGGAATATATTTTCTTCAATTGATGAGTCTCATACAAGTATTTATGTAATACCCCGCTCCAACACATGGTATGATATTGTCCGCTTTGGGCCTGAGCCCGCACGGTTTTGCTATTGGGTTTACCCCCAAAAGGCCTCATACCATTTGAAGAGAACATACTACATATAAGCACATCCCCTTTTCCACACCCAGGCGATGTGGGATTGAGCACCCTACACCCTGTCAGTGTGGTAGCTCAACCCAGTGTCTGTCTATGCACCCGCCCACTCACACCCGTCCACAAGGGTTACTACAATCCAGCCCCCTACGAGGCCCGACGCCCTCGTCGGCACACTTACTTCCGGCTGGGTTCAGGCTCTGATACCAACTGTAATACCCCGCTCCAACACATGGTATGATATTGTCCGCTTTGGGCCTGAGCCCGCACGATTTTGCTATTGGGTTTACCCCAAAAGGCCTCATACCATTTGAAGAGAACATACTACATATAAGCACATCCCCTTTTCCACACCCAGGCGATGTGGGATTGAGCACCCTGCACCCTGTCAGTGTGGTAGCTCAGCCCAGTGTCTGTCTATGCACCCGCCCACTCACACCCGTCCACAAGGGTTACTACAATTTATCATTGATCATCATCAACATCAACATCAAAACCAGATTGATCATCACTAGTTCTCAAGAAAACTCTTACTTTCTCAAGTTCTTCATCAAAGTAAGTAGAGCTTTTATTATGCAAAATTGTGCCGATCTTTTTGAGGGCGTTTGAAGACCAAGTTTGGGGGACATAATTGGTGGATTGAATTATTTGATTTGGTGTGGAAAAATTGCCGAAAGAAGAGGTTGAAGGAGATACTTTTATTGTGCACGCCACGTGTTTGATTTAATTTCTCAACTAAGCTTTTTCTATTTCTATGGCACCAAAAAGAGCAAGTCACCAAGGTGCTTCAAGCTCACACAATCCTCGTCGAGCATGACATGATCCAACATCCATTTTCTCAAGATCTCACCGAGATGGAATTCATGAGAGATGGCATCCAAGAGCCTTGAATTTTGAAGCGACGTTTGACATCGCCAAACTATTTGCCATGTTTTCTAAGACACGATGGGGGATCTCTAACATCCGTCATCGTCAGTCAATTTCAATTTTTGTTCCATTATCTACTACTTCATACCCGAGGCTTGTCAAAGTCTTTTATCAGAACTTAATGCCAAAACCTGATGAGCGGGGTGTGCTTATTTCTTCAGTGGATGGAACACGAGTTCAGGTTGATATGTCTTCGATTGCTATTGCCATGAGCTGTCCTCATGAATGTTTGGCTGATTTGACCAATATCTACACTCCTTTACCCGATGATTTGTCGGTGGGTAATTTGGTTGCACGTTTGTGTACTAACCAATTCTCCGGGCCAAAGCGTAATGCAGCTTCAAAGTCTTCTACACCGAGTCATTTATGGTTCCTTGATACTATTTTGTACAAGAATATATGTTCCATTGGACATAAAACTGAAAGGCATCAAGAGTTCCTTAGAACTTTATATGCCATACACTTTGGGCATTGGCTATCATTTCCACAGATTGTCTGGGGCCAAATTGAAAAGTTTTATTCCAAGGTTGTGGCCAAGGCACCAGATAGTACAAGTGACTGGGAGTTTCCATTCCCTACTACCATTCATCAGTTACTCATTGCACAGGGCTATGCAATCGATGAGGACGAGCTTACTTTCCATGAGATATTCATTATAGCATACATGATTGGAATTTGAGCCAATCTCATATTCATCAATGAGTCATTGCTGCACCAGGTGAAGTATCTCGATTGGCTTAGGGAGGGGAAGTTATAGATATACCACCACCAGTGGAGGATCCAGATGAGATGGAAGCAGAAGAAGTGAATGTACCTGCACAAGCTGGTGGACATGATTATCATTATTTAGAGGGGCAGATTGCTGGGTTGACAGCCCAGTTTGGCACCTTACAGACTGTGGTTTCCACACCGTTTGGAGCTATGCGGATCGAGATGGTGGATCACTTTCGTAAGACTCGCTAGGATCAGCTAGAGATGAGGAGGATGTTGCGTGCATTGATGCGCCAGGCGAACCTAGATCCAGACGCTCAGTCACCACCACATCCTTGATTGGAGTTAACTAGATTTGTATTTTATTTTATTTTTCATTTATTTTTATTTTTATTTTTATTTGTTCTTTCTTTATAGATTTCTTTTTTTTAGGATTTTTCTATTTCATATTTATTTGCACCCATACTATTTCTTTTGCAGACTGTGGTGGGAATGACTACGATCACCATCACGGTGAGTTAGATAGCCCAGCTCATAGGCTGCCCACACCTACAGCCTCCGAATATGGTCGACTAAGATGGTCGTCCACTCTTCAGGGAGTCCCTCCCCATCAGACACCACCGTTTTCTCCATGGTCATGGATATGTGCAATGGGGAGTTTACTAGCCCCAATCAGAATTGCACAAGCAAATCCATGTGCCCGACGAACTTATGGTTCTTGGATACCATCCTTATCAAGAACGCATGTCCTTTAGGACATGTGGCAGAGTGACAGGGTGACCTTCTTTGCTGCTTATACGCAGCTCATACTGGCACGTGGTTTTCTATCCCATCGCTCATTTGGGGGCAGATGTATAAAGTATGGGACGCTCTGGTCCAGAAGATGAATAAGCGAGCTGCTACTTGGCAGCTGTCATTCCCCTACTTGGTCACGGCCTTTCTTAGGGAGGCCAATATCCCTTTTAGTTCTACAGACATCTAGATAGGACCTCCTCCCCATTTCCAGCACACTCACTGGGTCCAGGTCCGTTGGCATCTGGAGCGCTAGTAGGGCCAGGGGCAGGAGCGTGAGGACATGGACATGGATGATCCTATTGCATTGGCAGAGGAAGATGAGCCTTTAGAGAGTGAGCTCTCAGATGAGGAGGCGGAGGAGGATTCGACCGGTCTGAGCCATGAGCAGTTTGATATACTGGCCACCGGATACTCCTGTTTGGCGGCAGATGTAGAGAGGCTGCAGTAGGGTTTTGACGAGCACGTCCGTCTGACTCAGAGCCAGATGGCTGCTATGAGAGGGGATATTACATCTCTGGCTCATGGTCAATGAACATTGATTGATGAGTTTCGGTCATTCCGACAGGACCTACAGACTATATTTCATGGCCCGGCAGCCGTTTCGACTTCTGCACCACCCACCGAGCCCCTCCACCACCACCCACCTTGGATTAGTTTAGCATTTTTCAATTTTATTTTCAGTTTTAGTTCTGTATTTATTTTCAGTAGGCCATGTAGGCCATGTCTTCAGATTTATTTTATGTATTCCATCATTTCACTTTGTACTGAACATGTTTTGCATATTTATGGAATACAATTTTGTTTTAATTATACTTTTTTATTCACTGTATTTCTTTTGCATTTGGCATCGCTCCTGCTATCACCAATACTCTGACTATGTATGTAGTACCAATTTAATAATTGGCATATGCACGATACAGTTGATGATTTCCATTTATTAAAGCCTACTTTCAATTCCCAATACTGTTGAGATTGCTTCAACACAGTATGGCTTTAGTAGAGAAAGGTAGCCCCTTTGCATACTATACGTTAGTACGCCTGGATAATCAATATCTTATCGCATATGCCTCTTAGCAAATTGGGAGCCACCAGTTCAGAGTTTAGAATGAAACGTAAAGATGGCAAAAATCATAATCATGCAAAGAAATCAACGTGGTTACATAATTGCTTTATCTTTGTACTTTTATTTTTTATTTTTATTTTTGTTCCCCATAATGCTTGTGGTATACAGTTGATGATCCATGCAGGTTTTGATACTGATGTGGCCGACTGCTCATAATTGACTGTTGTTTCTATCCACAACCGCTTTCCTGGTAATCTCGTTCCTTTCTCTTCTTTTCAAATCATTGAGGACAATGTTTGATTTAAGTTTGGGGGTGTGTGATATACCACATGCATATAATTGCAATTGTTCAATTCTTTTGTTGCTTATTGACGTTGTAATACATTTTTTGTGCATTTTAGCCATGATGTCATACTTCTTAAGGGAAGACCATCCCAATAAATGTTCGAGGCAAATGCAGCAGGTAATTAGGAGCTTTGGGCATTGTAAATACCCGTACTTTTGCAAGTTATGTAGTAGGTTATAATGGTCCACATTTTTGTTCAATTATGAATATGGTACAAACCTTATCCTAAATTTGTCCTTAGCATCACAAACTAGCACACATGCATTTTAAGTTGTGGGGTATAAGTCTGATGGAGAATCTTGTAAATTTTTGTTTTTATTTGAACAACTTAGAGAATGAGTCTTTCAGTTGTTTGCGAAAAAAAAAAGAGAAAAATTTGGACAATAAGCCTTCTCACTCAATAAACCAGGTCCCTATGCCTCATAAAGCTTAGAATATTCGTAAATAAGTGTGTAAGGTTGAGCCTTAATGAAGCGAGTGGCTTGTTTAAGCTCATCGCCTTGGAAGCTCGGCTATTAAGTCTTAAGGGTGTCTTTTCACCTAATGCCCTAAAGTCGTTTGGTTTGGGAGTCATTGGCCCAACACCGCTACATGGGCTTTCAAGAAAGCAAAAAAAGTTTAAACATTGCACAATCATCTGCGCACAAGCATTCATGCATGCTTCGCGGTAATGAACCATACTGTCGCACTTTCTATGAGTTTTTCTTCTAAAAATAGATGTGTTTTGTATTCTCCAAATTTGATGATAAGCCACACCTTAGAATGGATGTTCACTTTTCAAAGAGGATTTTAGGGTTGGCGTTGATATTTTTGTTCAAACTGACCATTATGTGGGGACTATCATCTAACTCTAGTTTGCAAAGGTTCATTTTTGTTAAATGTCGACATAGCTCAATAATACTTGTTGTATTTGGCAGGCACGAGATGAATGGGAAATCATCCCTTATCCAGTTAATGACTGATAAGTGATTTATTATTGCATAAGTTAGTTCATTTTATTTTGCATTGCTAAGGGACTAGCAATATGTAAGTTTGGAGGTGTGATAAGCGTTAAATGTTGCACATTTAAGCCTTCTTAATTGCATATGTTGATTCCATAATGATATTTACCTTGGTACTTTTATGCTATTTTTGTGTTTTTGTTGAATATTAGGTTTTGTCCCAAAAAGGGCGATATTTCCAATCAAGTGCTGAGGAAATGAAGAAATCAAGAAAAATTCATGAAGGCATTTCGCACAATCGAGATGATGATTTCGCACAATCAAAATCTCGATTGTGCGAAACATAAATTTCACATGATCGAAATCTCGATTGTGTGAAACCTCAGTTTTGCACAATCGAACTTGATTGTGCGAAACATAAATTTTACACAATCGAGATTCTGTAGACTGCAAGTTGCCACTTGCCCACTTGTCTTGCCACTTGCTTCCAAGAATAACCTTTGCAAGTCCTTTTTGAGTATTTTATGACTTCAAAGAGACATGTAAGGGGAGCATATATATATTAGGTGGATTATATAGATATATAGGCAAGGTGGGACCCAAGGACACAAGTGGATGGACATATATGCATGTTTTTGGGAAAGAGAAGGAAGACAATTTCGGGAGGAGAGAAAGAGAGCTAAACCAGACCTTTGGAGCTTCATATCTCTAGCCATGGAGGATTGCAAGTCTTACATGATCAACTAATTTTCCATCTAGGGTGTGGTTGAAACCCCTAGCCATGTAACTTGTGCATTTTGTAGCTATTTTGGGATCTATATGTATATGTTGATTACTTAGCCTAGTATTTTGTATAATACTTGTGAACCTCTCAATATATTCATTTGATTTTATTTCTTCATCTCGTCTTAGAGTAGAAATACTTCATTTTGAATGCTCAACATTTACAACTTTCACAAAAAGTGTAAATAATGGCTTTGTAATAGTGTTTTATGGAATGTAATGTTTCTTGCTTATATAGCCCATGCCAAGATAGGGTAGTTCGGACACACGTAGGTACATTTAGAAGGTAAGATAAGTAGATAGGTTGAAGAACTATGCTTGTTAAAGATGGGCTATGTTTAGTTAGAAATCATGTTTATCTTTTGATATGTCATTTTAGGCCACAAGCCTAATGACATTGTATTGCATATACTTGTAGAAAATCCCATTAGCTACATAAATGAATATGTCAAATGGCTAGAGGTGGAAACAACCCCTAGCTCTCTCTCTCAACTTTATAAATTGTTTTAAATTTAATGTTTTTACATTTTACAAAATAGTGTTAAATTCAAACCAAAAATTCTATTTTTAGGATTAAATTGGAAATTCTCTCTCAATAGTGCAATTCAACTAAGTACCATATCTACAAAGATTCGTTCTCTTGCGAGTGGTTTAAATTATATTTTGATAGGCAATAGTATGCTACAAAAATAAAAATAAGTTTGGCCACATCAAAATTTTGGCGCCGTTGCCGGGGAGTACGGTGTAATTGCCTTCATGCTATTGGTTTGATATCTTTTCGTGCCACTACTACTCCGGCTTCCTGGTAACATCGTTCTTACTCTTCTTGATACTTTTATTGGGTGTACATTGGGGACAATGTACAGTTTACGTTTAGGGGTGAGGCGATGTGTTATGTGCTTTATTGCCATATGGGGGAAATTTTTATGAAATTCTTCTTATTTTAGGATTTTTGTTTATTTTGTTTTATTAGTTTATTTTATTTTCTTTTGTTTTATTTTTAGATAGAATGTTTTTACATTTTTCAAGGAATTAGTAACTTATGTAGGTACGTAACTTGCAATTCTTGAGTATGTTTTAAATTTTTTGGAAACTATGGTTTAAATTAAGTGGTTTTAATCATTATTTGCATTGACATGCCTTAGGGTGATTGATTTTAGTTTCCTCACATGCACAGACACACTAACATAATTTTATGGGGTATAAACTTTGATTTTGAGTTATTGAGTTACATATGCTTGATATTAATTAGTATCTCTTGAGAATGAGTACCGATGATGTGTTTTACTTGACTTCAATGAGAAAAAAAAAAGAAATGAGTGATGAATAGCAAATCAATTTGATCCTTTTCATGAGTAATCGGGCCTCTATGCCTCAGGAAGCACGGAATGTTCGCGTCAAAAGTGAAAGGGTGAGAAAAGATGAGCATTGGTTGTCTTGATTTGTAGCCTGACTGATTCGAGTAATTAGGTTCTTCGGGGTGTCTTAACGCCTAGTGCTCTAAAGCCATCTAGTTTGGGAGTCACTGACTGAAAGCTTGCTACACGGGTCTTTCAGAAAGCTTAATAGATCAAGACATTGCACAACCAATAAAGCAATGAAAAAAATAAAAATAAAAAAAAGTCATGTATTCATGTTTGGAAGTATGATTTCAATAAGGGAGTTAGTGAGTTGAAGGGGTATGCGACTTAATATATTCGAAGCTGGGTTATGCCACATAAGAGGATTGCTAGTTCACTTATCACGAGGGAGCTAAAGTTGGTTACTTTGAGATATGTTGATGTAAATTATGCATGGGGACCATTGATTTGAATTGTGGAATTTGAAAGTTTGAAATTATTCTTGAATGCAAGTTTGTAACTATGTATTGCAATCTTCTTCTAGAAGTAATGTTGAAACAGAATTTTGAATATTTGTAGGTAACATTTCTGAAAACCCTCACGAGACTATACTCGTCCACTAGGGAGAACCTAGGAGTTTAAAGGCTTGTTACATATACTAAATGCAATCGTTTCTCCCACGAAAGTGGAGTTGGGTGGTTTAGTTAGTATTTGTTAGTTTCCTTTGTTTTAGTTTTGTTTTATTCTATTGCTAAGGAACTAACAATATGTAAGTTTGGGAGTGTGATCAGCGTTGAATGTTGCGCATTCTAGCCTCTTAACTTGCATATTTTATTCTCTTAGGGATAGATTATTTTGTAATTTTACTTCGTTTTAGTGTTTTATGTATTTTCAGGGCCTTAATGATTATTTTCGTTAAAATCGTGATTTTGGGCTTTTAAAAATGATATGCAAGAGGGTTAGATAAAGCCTACATCAAAGAGATCCAGTCAACTATATATTTCAATTCAAATCAGCCCAAGGAAGAGGTCCAAGAGAATTACAGCTTCTTAAGAAAGTTTCGGGCTTGAAGCCCAATTCTGCGCTTAATACAAACTTAATTCTATTTTGGAAAATGAACCAGAAGTATTATTTTTGAGCCTCAAATCGACTTAATTTCTTATTAAGTTGAATGAAATTTGATTCTGCACACTTATGTATTGCACAAAAATTCCGTGAATCGGACTTTTAGTGGGTCAAAAGTTGGGCCGAACGTCAGCAAGAAAAACCCACCTGATTAGTGATGTGGGAAAACCTAATTGGATTAGGACTTTGGTGTATTCTCTTGGGGGCAATAAGTGACAAATTAATGACTATTTAGAGGGAGAGAGAGAGAGCTGAGAGAGCCTTTGGACAGAAAGGAAGACATACTTTGCAGAGCTTTCGAGTGGAGAATCAATGGAGAACGAAGTCTTACACAAAATTCATGAAGAAGATGCCTTCTTACTCAACCGTTGAAGCTTCTTCTTCTACCACGAGCGGCTAGTTCATCCATTAGGGTTTTGATGTAGCTCTAACTAAGCATCAATGGTTTGATTGTTTTAATTATTGGGGACCTTTATATACATGCATAGATTTTGTAATTTAGAGGATTCTTATTATAGAATTGAGCAATAAAAGTCTTATAAATTCAGTTTCAATGATTTCTAATCTTGTCTTAGATATTTGGTTATTGTTATTGAACTCAATCTCTCTTATTTTCTGTGATCATAAGAGCGATTATTACACAATGGTAATCAGTAAATATATCATTATACGCTTTGATGGATTATGCCTAGAGAAGATGAACCATACTGCACCTTAGATTAGAATAGTTAGGCAGATGGCCCATGCCAATCGAAGATAGTCCATGACTTAGCCTTAATCATATGTTATCTTCTTAACGGATGAAGATGAGCTTGTAGCCACCGACACCATTTATGCATGATATAATTCCCCATAGTTAATTCAATTGACCATTGATTGTGGAGTTAGTGGTGAAGTCAATTACCCTAGATTTATCTCATATTATTCACACTCTCTATTTTCCTTTATTTTATTTTATTTTGCTTTTTAGTCAGTTTAAATATAAAAATCAGAATTCTTTTCTCTTAAATTTAATTAGAATTAATTTCGTACTCAACTCATTCAGACCATAATCCCTGAGGTTCGACACCCCTTTCGATAGTCCTATTCTGCAAAGAATTCGTTATATTGCGAAGTGTGGTAGTTTTAATTGAGACGCACTCACACACGAATCATAACCCCAAGTGAGAAAGGGAAGTTGAGGAGATAGAGTTTTACTAAGGCATGCCTTTCGCTTGGTTGTTATAAATACCAGATGATTCATATACCAAAGTACGCAATCAATACTCCCTAATTCTCATACAGACTTGATAAACCTTTCCGATATCTATCTTGATCGTCGAAGAGTAATCAGCCGGCACCTCACCGGTGCCCATTCGATTACACTTCTTTTGTCCTTTTTTACTGGTTGGCGTTTGACCAGTTCGGGTGGATTTTTGCTTCATCATGTATTATGTTTTGTTTTTATTTTACACGTAAGCTCTTAATTACAAGATATGAATACATGTATAATATATTATTATCATAAGAGAATCTTTGTAGTTATTCTGGATGATTTGTGTTGGAAATTTAATTTATATTAAATAACCATATGAAATACACTGTATAATGTATAATATATTGTATTAATATAGTTTAATATGTGAAATGTTATGGAATATAGTTATTATATAGCATTATCTATTATCTATAAAATTATATTGTAAAGTTTAACTCATAATGACAACTAGTTATAAATTATATTATAAATTTATTATATATTTTGAAAAGTATTTAATTAAAATTTTTATAGTTATCATAAATTAAATGTCTGTAATATTTTTTAATACTAATTAGATTGTTTTATTTATTGGTGATATAATATTAGGCTTCATATAACGAATAATTTATAATGTAATATATTATAAATATAGTTTAATATGTCAAATATTATTAAATTAGTTTTCATTTTTAATGTACATGGATAAAATTTATGTAGTGAAATACACAAAAAAATAATGATATTATTTATTATCTTATTTATTGATATATGTAATAAAATACACAAAATATAATATTATTATTTATATCTTACATGTATATTTATCATTAACAATATATTATATGATTAATTTAATTTTTTCATATTATGTATTGTGTTTTATTTTTATTATACATGTATGCTCATAATAACAAGATATATATAATGTATAATATATTATTATTATCATAATCTCATTTTTGTAGTTATTCCATATGATTTGTGTTGTAAATATAATTTATTAATGTCTTGAATACTATATATTGTATTACTATAGAGTAATATGTGAAATGTCATAAAATATAGTTATTATATAGCATTATTTATTATCTATAAAACTATACTGTAAATTTTAACTAATAGTGACAACTAATTAAAAATTATATTACATATTTATTATATATTATGAAAAAATATTTAATTAAAATTTCATTGTTATCATAAATTAAATGTCTATAATATTATTTAATATTAATTAGATTATTTTATTTATTTAGGATATAATATTAGGTAACGTATACATATATATTTATTATTAACAATATATTATATAATCAATTTTTTTTCATATTACGTATTATGTTTTGTTTTTATTATACCTGTAAACTCACAGTAACAAAATATATATACATGTATCATATATTATTATCATAATTTCATCTTTATTTTAAATGATCAGTGTTGGAAATATAATTTATATTACATAACCATATGAAATATACTGTATACTGTCATGAATAATATATTGTATTAATATAGTTTAATATGTGAAATTTCATAAATTTTAGTTATTATATAGTATTATCTATTATCTAAAAAATTATACCGTAAATTTTAACTCATGAGGACAATTAATTATAAATTATATCCTATATTTTAAAAATATTATAATTAAAATTTTAGAGTTATAGTAAATTAATTATCTATAATATTATTTAGATTGATTTATTTATATTTATCATTAACAATATATTAAGTATTATATTTTGCTTTTATTACACACGTACATTCATAATAACAAGATATGTATACATGTGTAATATATTATTATCATAATCTCATTTTTTTAGTTATTCTATATAATGTGTTGTAAATATAACTTATAATGTATAATGTCATAAATAATATATTGTATTAATATAGTTTAATATTTGAAATGTTATAAAATATAGTTCTTATATAGCATTATCTATTATCTATAAAATTAAACTGTAAATTTTAACTCATAATGACAACAAATTATAAATTATATTATATATTAATTATATATTTTGAAAAATATTTAATTAAAATTTTATAGTTATCATAAATTAAGTGTCTAAAATATTATTTAATATTAATTAGATTATTTAATTTATTAATGATATAATATTAAGTATCATATACATATATATTTATCATTAACAATATATTTTATGGTTAATTTAATTTTTCATATTAAGTATAATGTTTTGTTTTTATTAAACACATAAGCTCATAATAACAAGATATTTATACATGTATAATATATTATTATCAAAATCTCCTCTTTGTAATTCCATATTATCTGTGTTGAAATATAGTGTATAATGTAATGAATAATATATTGAATTAATGTAATTTAATATTTTAAATGTCATAAAATATAGTTATTATATATTTTGAAAATTAATTAATTAAAATTTCATAGTTATCATAAATTAAATATCTACAATATTTTTTAATTTTAATTAAGTTGTTTTATTTATTGATGATATAATATCAGGTTTCATATAACGAATAATTTATTTAATAATATATTGTATTAAGATAGTTAAATATGTGAAATATCATAAATTAGTTTTCATTTTTAATGTACATGGATAATATTTAAGTAGTAAACTGCACAAAAATATAAAAATATTATTTATTGATATATGTAATGAAATACATAAAATATAATATTATTATTTATATCTTACACATATATATATATCATTAATAATATATTATATGGTTAATTTATTTTTTCATATTATGTATTATGTTTTGTTTTTATTTTACACGTAAGCTCTTAATTACAAGATATGAATACATGTATAATATATTATTATCATAAGAGAATCTTTGTAGTTATTCTGTATGATTTGTGTTGGAAATTTAATTTAGGCCAAAGTGCACTAAACCCCCCTGTGCTTTCAAATAGGTGCAAAATACCCCCCTGTGCTTTTTTTGGCAGCAAATAACCCCCCTATGGTTTCAGAAGTTGCAATCCACCCCCCTCTGGCACACAGCCTTGAGATTCAGCTGTTAAAATGTGCACATGACTTGTTTATGCCTATTATACCCTCCCTAATTAATTATAACAAAATAATCCAGCACCCACCCATATTCCCATTCGCCCATTTTTATTAGGCTCCTATCTCTTGTCCCAGCCTTCTCTCTCTTCACCATCCTCTCCCTCTCTCTCCAACGATTTTCCCACTCTCATCACCAACTTCTTCATAGATGGCTCTTCTCCATTGATCTAGGTTCATTTCACCCACCAATCTCGTGTTCCCATCAAGATCAAACCAAATTTTTTTATGAAGGAAATGCCAACTGTAAATTTAATAACCTTTGAAAATTAATCCAACAATTTTGGTATAAAATGAATTGGTGGATGAAAGTTTGTGAAACACATTTTTTGTAAAGAAGTTTTGGAGTTCTCCTTAATAAGACCAAAATTGTATTATATTTTCCTATATTGTTCTATTTCATTATATTGGAAATCATCTATTACTTTAACTAAATTTCCAAAGAGCTCTTTTTTTTTCTTTATGTTTTGTTTCTTTTTCCTTAATATGCCAATTGCATTCTACTTAACAAAAAAACATTGTCAACAAAAAACCTATAACAAAGCTATCAACAAAAAATAATTATAATCAAAGCATTGTCATAAAAAAAAGAAGGAACACAGTTGTTCAAACATATATCAAAGCACTGCCCACATAGTGCTCACAAAACATCCCAAATTGCATAACAAAAGAAAAAGCCAAATGTCCTCCATGGCAGTAACTTGAGGATTCTCCATTGTAGCAACTTCAACATCTATATCAAAGCACTGGAAACCTGCAAAACATATAAAATATTGACGTAAAAATGCAATTAAAAAAACAAAAACAAACTTAACATACAAAAAAAAAAAAAAAACTTAAAAACTCTCATAATAATTACCTCATTCCTGTTACCTCCTCGACCTCTTCCACCTCTGATGCCTCTTCCACCTCTATTACCTCTCCCACCAGCAGATTCCTTAATTAATGTGATAGCATCATCAGGTCTTGTTAATCTTGGTCTACCTCATTTGTTTTTTGGAATGGGTTTGCTTCTTGGTTCAGTTGCTTTGCATGTTCTAGTATTATGTCCCAACTCCCCACATTTAGTACAACTAAAGTGATCCCTCTTCCTGCTAGCTCTTTGAATACTTCTTTGAGAATTGCTAGGCTCGTCTAGTCTTTTCTTTCTGGATTTTTTTGGTCTTCCGGGTTGTGTTCTTTTAATTGGTGGGAGTATAACACTAGTGCCCTCCTCACGCATCATATTTCTAAAAGGCATAGGACATATAATGGCTCCATATGTCCTCAAATATGTCTCCCTAAAAAAACAAGTGTCAACATAATGCTCAGGCTCCCTCCTATAGTCAACTATGGATGCAATGGCATGATGGCATGGTATCCCTGTCACATCCCATTCCCTGCAACTACATGTTCTCCTATCCAAATTAACATCTTCATTTTTTTCCTTTGTAGAAGACTTCAAACCTTGTGTCTCCTGCGTGTTTCACCTCACAATGCTTTGCATATTTCTTTCTTTCATCCAACTTTTTCTGTGCAACAGGACACAGTAAACCCGACTTCTTCTGCATGTACTCCCTCTTTGCTTGGAATCTACACATTAAATAACCTCTAATCCACTCAAACATGGTAATAATAGGCTTCTCCCTAGCATCAACAATTCTGCCATTCCAAGTTTCACATAAATTGTTCACCACCAAGTCACACTTTGAATTATTATTGAACTTGGACCTTGACCACAAACAACTAGGAACTTTGCTTAGCCATTTAAAGGCCTCATTTTCAGTCTCCTTTATAATCTTCATGTGTTCATCAAACTCCTTTTCTGTTAGTGAACGGGCTGCATTCCACATCTCGTTTCTTAATTTAATCCCTTTGAACTTTTTCTTAAAATTTTCATACATGTGTTTAACACAAAAGCGATGTTCAACCGCAGGTAACTTAGTTTCAAAAACTTCAACTAGACCCTGATACAACCAAAACAAATATAAAAAAAACAACAAGTAAGATGCATTCATTAGTTAATGAAACTGGTAAACATAAAAGGAAAGTAAAACATAATGAAGTTCAAAGGAAAAATAAAATACCTTTTGTCTATCTGAAATAAAAGTGAATCTATGTAATGGCCCCAAAACTTCCTCCAATTCAGTCATAAACCAATTCCAAGAATGTTTTGATTCAACCTCGACCACAGCAAAAGATATAGGAAAAATGCCATCATCCCCATCTCTCCTAACTGCACTAAGTATATGACCTCCATATGGACCCTTTAAGAAGCTACCATCCACTCCAATAAAGGGCCTGCAACCTTGCAAGAAACCTCTCAATTGTGCAAAAAAGCAAATAAACATTCTCTCAAATCTTGGATACACTCCAGTAGGATCAGTAGATACTACAGCTCTACTACCTCGGTTGGTGGACAAAATAAGTTGGCAATAGTCACGTACTCTTGTAAATTGTTCCCCATAGTCTCCCTCAATCACTACATTTGCCTTTTTTCGTCCCCTACAAGTCTTGTATTTAGACACATAAATACCCAAATCTGTTTTTATTGTCTTCATCATTGACTTTGCTGGCCATTTAGATTGGTCCCTAAAGCTCTCCAAATAGTGATTTGCCAAGTAAGTGGATGTAGCTTGGTCATTCCTTGTTGCAAAACCACAACCATGAGTTGGTGTATAGGTCTTTATTTCAAAGCTTTTATCTTGTGAATTGAGTGAGGCACGAATTTTCCATCCACAATCTTTTTTACATGTTGCTGTAATTCTGGTTCCCTCATTCTTGCCAAACTTAAAGTCATACTTCTCTTTCACCGCATGTTCCCTCCAAGCCTCCCTGAACTTAGCAGGAGTTTCAAATTTTACACCTACTTCTAACAACTTCTTTTCAGTATTAGTGTTTTCCTTCACCATTCTAGGTTCTCTAAATTCTGTATGTTCCTCATCCTCATCAGATCCATAAGAGCTATATAAACTTAAAAGTTCATCAGTAGGAGCATTAATTGATTCCACATCTGAAAATTTGGAACTTTCATTGAACAAGTCATCACCCAACATACGAGTAAAGTGATTTTCGACCCCTATAGGTTCATCAGTACTCACATTGTATGTGTCAACAATCCCAAGTAAGTCATTTTCCAAGACATTAGTAGTATTTGGTGCACAAACAAACAGGTTAATAACATCAAAATTTCCATTAACTTGAAACATTTCTAACACATCTCTATCTGTTAAAATTATCTTAAACCCTTCATCGCCATCTTGATCTTGAATTAGGCTCCAATAATAAACTTTAGAATTTTCAGTGTACCCCAGCTCTTTCACAATGCATAGGATCTCAATGTATCCCATACAATCAGGATCTACACTTGAAATTAAGAAGACTGAACCTCCAATATAGCTCATTTGTGGCGTGTATTGAAAACAACCACCATGGTGCACTTCTATATTCACTAGTCTGTCCATTTTGCTAAAAGAAAGAATTTATAATGTAAAAAGTTAATGATCTATAATATAATGAATCTAATATGCTTATAGCATTAAACAAAACATATGTTAAAAAAAACAGAACATTCTGTTACATGTTCAATGAAAGTCTGTCCATTTTTTTTCTAAAAGAAAGAATTTATAATATAAAAAGTTAAGAATATATAATGTATTACAAGCCATGTTTGTTTCTATATTTATTTTTTTACAGTCATTTTTAATTACGTTAGATTTAGTCTGTTTCATTACAAAACTCAAGAAAAAGTTACTGGAAGTTAGTTTTAGTCATTTAAGATGTAATGAATTTAATATGCCTA
Source organism: Cornus controversa (assembly GCA_026545225.1). Taxonomy (NCBI): domain Eukaryota; kingdom Viridiplantae; phylum Streptophyta; class Magnoliopsida; order Cornales; family Cornaceae; genus Cornus; species Cornus controversa. Next base: position 6,262,775 of record CM048854.1, on the reverse strand, counting down.
TAGCATTAAGACAAAACATATGTTAAAAAACACAACATTTTGTTACATCTTCAATGAAAAATAACAGAAATAATTTCAATATAGATGAGAAAATAACAGTAGGGATTCAACTAACCCAAATAATGCAGCTCGATTATGATCGATTTCCACTTCAATTTCAGGTCGATTATGCCAAATTTAAGCTTTGTATACAAAAATCGAATGGTCCAAACGATTGGAGACCGCAAACATCGTTACTTTCTCCAAACCCTATACAGTATGTAAGCACTGTGTACGAAAGAAGAAGATGAGGATGGGTGATGAGAGTGGGGAAATCATTGATCTTGATGGGAACACGAGATTAGTGGGTGAGATGAACCCAAATCAATGAAGAAGAGCCGTCTATGAAGAAGTTGATGATGAGAGTGGGGAAATCGTTGAGAGAGAGTGGGGAGTGGATTGCAACTGGGGATGCGAATGGGGATACGGGTGGGTGATGGATTCTTTTGTTATAATTAATTAGGGAGGGTATATTATAATTAATTAGGAAGGGTATATTAGGCATAAAAAAGTCATGTGCACATTTTAACGGCTGAATCTCACGGCTGTGTGCTAGAGGGGGGTGGATTGCAACCTCTGAAACCATAGGGGGGTTATTTGCTGCCAAAAAAAGCACAGGGGGGTATTTTGCACCTATTTGAAAGCACAGGGGGGTTTAGTGCACTTTGGCATTTAATTTATATTGAATAACCATATGAAATACACTGTATAATGTATAATATATTGTATTAATATAGTTTAATATGTGAAATGTCATAGAATATAGTTATTATATAGTATTATCTATTATCTATAAAATTATATTGTAAAGTTTAACTCATAATGACAACTAATTATAAATTATATTATATATTTATTATATATTTTGAAAAGTATTTAATTAAATTTTTTGTAGTTATCATAAATTAAATGTTTGTAATATTTTTTAATACTTAGATTGTTTTATTTATTGGTGATATAATATTAGGGTTAATATAACGAATAATTTATAATGTAATATATTATAAATATAGTTTAATATGTCAAATATCATTAAATTAGTTTTCATTTTTAATGTACATGGATAAAATTTATGTAGTAAAATACACAAAAAATAATAATATTATTTATTATCTTATTTATTGATATATGTAATAAAATACACAAAATATAAAATTATTATTTATATCTTACATGTATATCTATCATTAACAATATATTATATGATTAATTTAATTTTTTCATATTATGTATTATGTTTTATTTTTATTATACACGTAAGCTCATAATAACAAGATATATATAATGTATAATATATTATTCTCATAATCTCATTTTTGTAGTTATTCCATATGATTTGTGTTGTAAATACAATTTATTAATGTCATGAATACTTGATATTGTATTAATATAGAGTAATATGTGAAATGTCATAAAATATAGTTATTATATAACATTATCTATTATCTATAAAACTATACTGTAAATTTTAACTAATAGTGACAACTAATTAAAAATTATATTACATATTTATTATATATTATGAAAAAATATTTAATTAAAATTTCATAGTTATCATAAATTAAATGTCTATAATATTATTTAATATTAATTAGGTTTTTTTATTTATTGAAGTTATAATATTAGGTATCATATACATATATATTTATTATTAACAATATATTATATAATCAAATTTTATTTCATATTATGTATTATGTTTTGTTTTTATTATATCTGTAAACTCATAATAACAAAATATATATACATGTATGATATATTATTTTCATAATTTCATCTTTATTTTGTGATTTGTGTTGGAAATGTAATTTATATTACATAACCATATGAAATATACTCTATATTATCATGAATAATATATTGTATTAATATAGTTTCATATGTGAAATGTCATAATGGTTAGTTATTACATAGCATTATCTATTATCTAAAAAATTATACCAGAAATTTTAACTCATTAGACAATTAATTATAAATTATATTATATATTTTAAAAATATTTAATTAAAATATTATAGTTATAATAAATTAATTATCTATAATATTATTTAATATTAATTAGATTGATTTATTTGTATTTATCATTAACAATATATTAAGTATTATATTTTGTTTTTATTACACACGTACACTCATAATAACCAGATATGTATACATGTATAATATATTATTATCATAATCTTATTTTTTTAGTTATTCTATATAATGTGTTGTAAATATAATTTATAATGTATAATGTCATAAATAATATATTGTGTTAATATAGTTTAATATATGAAATGTTATAAAATATAGTTCTTATATAGCGTTATCTATTATCTATAAAATTAAACTGTAAATTTTAACTCATAAGACAACAAATAATAAATTATATTATATATTAATTATATATTTTGAAAAATATTTAATTAAAATTTTATAGTTATCATAAATTGAGTATCTATAATATTATTTAATATTAATTAGATTATTTTATTTATTAATGATATAATATTAAGTATCATATACATATATATTTATCATTAACAATATATTATATGGTTAATTTAATTTTTCATATTAAGTATTATGCTTTGTTTTTATTATACACATAAGCTCATAATAACAAGATATTTATACATGTATAATATATTATTATCAAAATCTCCTCTTTGTAATTCCATATTATCTGTGTTGAAATATAATTTATATATCATAATCATATAAAATATAGTGTATAATGTATTGAATAATATATTGTATTAATGTAGTTTAATATTTTAAATGTCATAAAATATAGTTATTATATATTTATTATATATTTTGAAAATTAATTAATTAAAATTTCATAGTTATCATAAATTAAATCTATATAATATTTTTTAATCTTAATTAAGTTGTTTTATTTATTGATGATATAATATCAGGCTTCATATAACGAATAATTTATTTAGTAATATATTGTATTAATATAGTTTAATATGTGAAATATCATAAATTAGTTTTCTTTTTTAGTGTACATGGATAAAATATGTATATAAAGGTCCCCAATAATTAAAACAATCAAACCATTGATGCTTAGTTAGAGCTACATTAAAACCCTAGTGGATGAACTAGCCGCTCATGGTAGAAGAAGAAGCTTCAACGGTTGAGGAAGAAGGCATCATCTTCATGAATTATGCGTAAGACTTCGTTCCCCTATGATTCTCCACTTGAAAGCTCTGCAAAGTATGTCTTCCTTTTTGTCCAAAGGCTCTCTCAGCTCTCCCTCTCTCCCTCTAAACAACCTTTAATTCATCACTTATTGCCTCTAAGAGAATACACCAAAGTCCTAATCCAATTAGGTTTTCCCGCAGCACTAATCAGGTGGGTTTTTCCTGCAGACGTTCGGCCCAACTTGGGCTTCAGGCCCGAAACCTTCTTAAGTAGCTGTAATTCTCTTAGACCTCTTCTTTGTGCTGATTTGAGTTTAAATATATAGTTGAATGGATCCCTTTGATGTAGGCTTCATCTAACCCTCTTGCATATTATCTTTAAAAGCCTAAAATCATGGTTTTAACTGAAATAATCATTAAGGCCCTGAAATACATAAAGCACTAAAACGAAGTAAAATCATAAAATAATCTATCCCTAAGAGAATAAAATATGCAAGTTAAGAGGCTAGAATGCGCAACATTCAACGCCGATCAGGTTAACTAGTCTTGGTCAAAGTATTCTTATCTTCCATGTCATATGTTTCATATTAGGAGTCAAACACTCCATCAGATGCCCCATGTTTATGAGGGTTATTTGTCGAGTATCAGGAACATATATACATACATATATTTTCTTCTTTCTTCTTTTTTTTTCCTGGGCCTAGCTCCCGGCCTTGCTCCGTGCTGCTGCTTTTGCCCTTACGCCTGGCCTTGTGACCATTGGTTTCGTAGTCATTGCTCCCCCACCCTTGCGCCCGGCCTTGTGACCGTTTGCTTATAGCCGTTGTCTCCTGACCGTTAGAAAAATAACGTTAGGGGATTGGAATGCGCTGTGCCTATTTAAGCATTTCCTTCTTCATTCACAACTACACCAACTCACCAGCTCATGCCTGATACCTTCATACATTCCCTCTCTCATTGCTTGTATGTTATTGATCATAACTTCGACAAGCCATCTTCAAAAAACTTTACCCCCGGCTCACCCCTTGTACAAGTGTTTGAGTTTCTGCATTCCATAATGGAGGACTATTGTGAGTGTCAGGATCTTCGCTCCACTTTGTTGGAGTCCGAGGTAGAGGAGCTGGCTATTTTATATTCTTTTTCGAAGGGGATCGTGGCTAGGGCTCCCCTACCTGCGGAGAGGGTGTACTCCGTCTGCCCCAGAGAAACTTGCTTCTACGAAGGTCATTTCCTTTCAGGCCTTTGATTTCCTATCCCGGACTTTGCCAAAAAGCTGCTCCAGACAATTAACCTCTGCCCTTCTCAACTTACGCCCAATTCTTGGCATATTATTATGGCTACCCTAGTCATTTGGAAGTCTTCCAAACTTACCTCTCAACCCACCATTAACGAGTTCCTTTCCTGTTACACTACTACAAGAAATCAGGGCTTTAGTGACAGTCAAATCCGTCACTAAAAGTTCAAAAATCGTCGCTAATGCTCAAATTGGATCGTCACTAAAAGTGGCGTCGCGAAAGGTCATTAGTGACGGTCAATTTTTATCGTCACAAAAAAGTGGTGTATTAGTGACGGTTTTAACCGTCACTAATAACTAGACTATTAGTGACGGTGAGGGACTGTCACTAATACGCTTGCATATTAGTGACGGTTTTGACCGTCACTAATAACTGGACTATTAGTGACGGCCAGACTGTCACTAATTCGCTGGTGTATTAGCGACGGATTTGATCGTCACTAATAACTAGACTATTAGTGACGAACATGCGTATTAAGGATAGTTTGTCCTGTCCCTAATACTACAAATAATTTTTTTTAATTTATATATTTTGCTTAATTTATATTTTTATAATTTGTTTGATTTGTTAATTTACATTTCTTAAGCTAATAACAATATAAAAAATATATTAATATCAAAATTCAAAATAAATTATATATATGACAATATTAAATAAATATTGCATAAATTACATAACAATATTTAATTAGGACTTTTTTTATAATAAAAAAAATCAATAAGTTAATACAAGCTAGTTTAACATCCAAGATAACAAAATAAAACATAAATCAAACAAATTTGTCTTGAAATAAAATAAGGATGCATTGAACAATATAGATCCAAGATAGAATCTACAAAAGCAAATCTATAATTAAGGTGGTGTTGGTGCTGAATGGGGTGTTGATGTTGGGGCTGACTCTGTTGTCGTTGGTGTTGGTGTTGATTGGGGCTGCTGAGAAAACTGGAACCATGGTGGTGGATGCTGATATAGCCACCATGGTGGCGGCTGGGTATACCTTGGTAGTGCAGGTGGTGCATGCTGCTGTTTGGAATCCGATGTTTGCTGATAATGGTGGAACCATGGTGGAGGTTGTTGTTGTTGCGCAAACATCATCTCCTGCACTTTGGTAATTTTTTGCAACTGTTCCTGCACGGTCACTAGTTCCTCCAATGAACATAGGTACCCCACTAGTCCTTCACTAAATTAATCAACATTATAACATTAATTTTCAGAATGTCAATTTGACTAAAACTTTCAAGATAACTCAGTACATGAAATGTCAATTTGCCTGAAAAATTCAAGATTACTCTGCACAAAGATGTTGTTGATCAGACATTCAATAACATGCTGAAATGTAGTAGGAAACTTTTAAGAAATTATGAAGGTTTCTATTGCAAAAGGTTTTGAAGTTTGGAAGCACCTTCAAAGAAATCAAGTTTACAAGAGGAAGTTTGAATGACAAAAATACTTGCCCGGGAGGGAATAAAAGTGGTGCATCTATAAGCACGGTCTTATCTACTTCCTTCATAGCAGTTTTGTGCAAAGCCTACAGTGACATCGGACGTCCGATCAGGTGAGCACATTAATGGGATTGGAAGCAAAAAGCCAGTTAAACCATATTGAATTTTCTCCCCACGCGTATATCATGGTGAACAGGATAAGCATTAGACAGAATCATATTGTATAAAACAGATTGATATCAATGTACAGAATCCCCATCACATCTACCATGGACACAAATTAAATGAAAAAACAATTGATTTACGTACTCTCCAGAGGGGGGCAATCTACAATAGGGAAATGGTATCCACCATTCAACCACAAAAGAAAGAAACAAATATTGGATTATTAATTTGGTAAATTGTAAAAGAACAACATTTTGTTGAACAGGTGGGCCAAGACCACTCAAGACAGTTAAACAAAATAATGGTTTAACCATCCCCCACCAACAAGTCAACAACAGCAGCTGTAAAAGTCACCACAAATTTCATGTTGGCAACTAACCCATACATTCTATCAAAATAAACACTATAACATCTTAATTGCATTATAGAATATATAACCATGCTTCGATCCAGAACAAGAAAAAAGAAAACAAAAGTAAAATAAAAAATAAAAAAAGCAAAACACACTTCCTTGAGTTTGGTGATTTGGATAATAACAAAAAGAGACATCCATCTCTTGAAAGACTATTAGGATTTAATAGAAGGCTGATAAAATAATAGCAAATCTTAAATTTTAACAATACAAAGGATCACATGTGAATAGTATAAACAATATTCAGTCACCGAAATTATAGAATAAGGCTAACAAATACCTTGAGCATTTCAACCTGCTCATCCTTGGCTTGGATGAACTCCTAAAGGGCCAACAGTAATTGTAAAAAATTAGCCACAAGGCAGAAAAGAAATCAAATTAATCATACAACAAGGCAAGTACTAACTAGAAAACAATGGTAGTTTACATTGTACATATATAAAATCAAAATTATGTGCAAGGAAGTGGTTGATAAACTGACATCTATATCATTGACAAAGCCTTCCAGTGCACGATATGGAGCATAAACTATAAGATCAAATTCCAGAGTCTGCAAAATGAAGGTAACTGTTTTAAAGTTAAAACAATATGAAAATAGAAGCAAGAAAGAGAGAACAAATTACATGTGAGGCATATCCATGCTTGAAGAACAAGCATCTCGTTATTGAGGATCACTTGATGGTCCTGTTCAAGCCCCTTACCTAGCTCCTCTACAGCCACATGATTTTCCTCTGCCTTACAAGCTGCATATATACATGTTAACCTGTGTATATAAAAAATAGTTCAGTGAATTTGGACCAAATGACAATCAAGGTATGCATATTCAATTTCAAACACAAGTGAGAAAAATCTAGTACTATTTTCATCTTTCAAAAAATTGATAAGTTTCATAGGCATTAAACACAGAGTAAGGATGCAGTGACATTGCCGGGAAACAAGAAAAAGAACTGCTGATTTTCTTCATAGTTTTTGAAGTACTTTGGTGCAAAAAAGAAAAAATTTAATAGATTAAGCCACATGAGCATCACCAACTATCCGCCATAACTGTAGATTAGATGAGAATCAATCTTACATAATGTGTTTTGGATGATGTTCCATCACTGACCATTGCAGATAAAACCTTTTGAAGTATAAGAGAGTTGTAGCTTACAAAATGTGGACCAATTTTCAGAAGGGAAACTCTAGATCACAAAATATGGCATTTTCTTTGCCCCAAGAAGCAGAGCTACATACTTGAATTTTGTGTGGAAATCCGAAGGCATTACATGCATCTTGAATTTTAGACTCATAGAATGCTCGTAAAAGTTGTTCTTCTTCAATCTTAAGTGGTTTTCGACGAGAATGTTTTTCGGCTAATGTAAACCAAATAATAATAATAAATATGAGATGGCCACAGAAAGGGTAAGAAATTCTGTTTATCCTTGACCTACCAAACAAGAACTTTGTCAAAAGAGATTCACATAAATTATATTGTTTGTGTAAATACTCAGACCACATGCTGAAATGCAGTAGAAAACTTTTAAGAAATTATAAAGGTTTCTATTGCAAAAATTTTACATCTAAACCACAAGGTGAATTTGGGGTTGTATGATAAAACTAAAAAAAATTAGGAGAATTTTGGTATTGAAGAAACTAAGGGGTTGCAAAATATATTGGAATAAATTTTCAATTCAAATTAAATTTAAACAGAAACTTCCACCAAGTTTGTTCAGCGATATGATAGCAAGTACAAAGTCAAGTGTCTACATGGGAATAAATTTTCTTTTTCTTTTTTGTTTGGGTAGAAAGTCACCACATTTTTTAGCAGTACTTGGAGGAAAGGTTCTGGAATTCCTTGAATGGCTCTGCCAATCTGCGTAATTTTCTAGCATTACAAAGGATTTCCCATTTACTTTTGTCCTTTTTCTCCAAACACAATTATGTGTCTTATAAATACATAGAATATAGAGATAAATAAGTGGCTCTAACCAGCTAATAAGTAATTATTTTCTAAAGAAAAAGAAATCACATACAGACCAAAGATAAATTGAGCAAAAAAGGAGAACATCATTATAATATCATAACAAACATGGAAGGCCTTACCAGCCCCTTTATTCATTCTGACCTGTTGTAGATGCCTTGGGGCAGGCTGTTGCTGCCGCAGTATGTACAGACTTTAAGAGTACCATTGTTCTAGTCAGGAAATTGCAAATGAACAATAAAATTTATTTTTGACTTAAAATACTATCCATCATCAAACTCCTCCAATGACGACAAGAATTGCCATTGGCTGGTGCAGTTCTTCTAAAAGAAAGGCAACAAACCAACCATCAGATTAATGGTATATCAGTAGAAAGTTCTAACATTCTACATCAGCAGAAGTTTTATATAAGGAAATAACATAACTCTTATGACTAATTTTTAGATTCTGATCCCAAAGCAGATCTGGAAGCATAATAAAAAGATCGAGCACCTGAATTATCACTCTCTGAGACATGTCCTGCTTTCCAACAGTGATAAAGCATTATATTTATTTTTAAAAATGCATAACCATCAGGTACAATAAGAACAAGTGCACATACATGGTAGAAATCAATTGTTCACCTTGACAAGTCTATCTAAAAGTTTCACAACAATTGTATCAAAAATTACAAGATTTGTCACAAATCCTTGTATGTACTTAGACAATGGTAGGTTGTAGTTCCACTGTCATTCCATTTAAGGATTCCATACATTCATTTGATACATTTCTTTTTCTAGATACTAAGAGGAAGTAATAAGAAATTGCGGACAAAAATCATTGCAAACAAGAAACATAGAAAGGAATTATAACACTTGCAAAACTAAAAAAAGGAAAAAAACAACTCTTACCTCTGCAAATTATAGGTACCTAAATAATGTTAGTAAGCCTTAAAAATTGAAAATATAGGTACCTGAAAAAGAAAAACAAGGACAAATAAAGCGGATATTAGCAAATAGCCCAAGAAGCAATAAATTGATCATTTTTCCTTTCACTTGTGCCAAAAATATTCCCACAGACATCCTCCCCTTCACGCGCAATGAAAGCCCAAGGATTTGTAAACTAAAATTACTCTCTGATAGTGTGTGTTTGTGTGTGTGATTGTGTTTATATGTGAGTGTGACACACACACACACACATATATATATAGCGAGAGAGAGAGATATAGAGAGAAAGAAAGACCTACCAAATTTGATTGCATGGTTCGATTAGGGCTTCGTTGCTTCTCAAAAGACCTCTACAAATGGAGTGAGAGTGAGAGATTGAACTGATAGAGGTTTGAAATTAACTTCGTGGAAAGTGAGAGAATGGGGCTTATCCGAGTGAGAGTGGGAGTTAGATTGGGGCTTCTTCGATGGAATGGATACAAAAAGAGACAAAGCTAGAGCTTTATGATTGATGTGAGAGAGAGGATGGGGTTTGAAGTTTAGGGCTTCATCTTCCTCTGCAGCTTTCAGATGTTGTGTGTTTTCCTAAGGTGCAAATAGAAACAAACCCTAGGACGGTAAATGAGAGAGAAAGAGATAGAAACGTGCAAATGATAGGAAATAATGGAGCGAGAATGGAGCTGACAGTCATTAAAGTCTCAACACCGTCCCTAGAAGTCATGGCGCTAAATATTTCCACCAAAATCATGTAACGGGAAATTTTTTTGTTATTTGTGACAGCATGATGATAACTGTCACTAAATAAATATGACCTTTAGTGACGGTTTTTTGGACTGTCACTAAAAACCTAATCATTAGGGACGGTCCAAATTTACCGTGCCCAAAAATAGGGTTATTAGTGACAATTTTTTGAACTGTCCCTAAAGGACTGTCCCTAAAAAGCCTATTTCTTGTAGTGCACCCTTTTGAAGAGCAGAGACTGGCGTCACATACAAGGCTAGTCTCACGGTGTGGGGAGCCTGGCCAAAGGACTAGTGATTCTTGACAACAGCTAGCGGATATAGAATTGGAAAAAATATTTCTTTTTTGTCTCAAGAAACTGGGAGCTCCCTCCCTTCCGCATCCCTCGTACCTGGACTGCTAGGGATACAACTGGTGAGCTCTTTCTACCTCCTATTTTCTTTATCCATGCTATTGCCACCTTTCCTTCACTACACTTTAAGCGGATTTATTGTCATATTCAAGCTGCTAGGATTGAGTCGGCTGTGAGTCGTGAAGAAGAAGATAGACTAGACATCATTTTTGAGCTCCCAATGAGAGATGTGATGGTCTTAACCTCTAATGCTGGGCTGAGTACGCTGGGTTATCCTGCTCGCGTGACTAGAAATACGTGAGGTAACCTTAACACTTTTTATCCTTTCTTCCCTCTTCCTTTGCTAAGTCATGTAACATGCTTTTATGTGCAAACTCGTATAGGATCGTGGAGGAGGCCTGACAGAGATATTCTCACGCTAGCGTAGGGAAAAGGTGTTGTGTCATCCTCATCCCCTTTTGTTCAAAAAAGACCGCGCAGGCCCGTGGTTATCAGGAGTACTGATTTACCTACATGTGGGGACTTGTTGTCTCTTCCTTCGATTGGGAATTCTCCCCTCTCTGCAGCCATGAGTACTCCGACTCCAAGCCCCGGCCTATTTGGGGTGCCTCCTACCCAACTATTTGCGAGTGGTAGTCTGTCGGACCTAAGCGTTTTCGGGGTGCCTACAATGTAACTTTTTGGAGGGGGTGGTTCGCATGTATCTTTCTCCCCTGTTACTAGTTATACCGGTCTACTAACCCCGACTGCTAGTCACACCCGATCACTTCTGACTGATACAGCTTTTGTTGTAAAAAGAGTCGAGGAGTTTGTTCTCCCACGCGATATTGAGAAGGTGAATGCCATTGACTCTCCTTCCTCCACTGGATATCTGCTGGCCAATATGGCTAAGGTGCGTCCCTACTCCTTTTGTTACGCTTGAGTGGAATTTTCCCTTTATTTCTTTCTTCTTTTAACTGTGTGTTCTTTTCTTATATGTTAAATAGGGCCTGACTATTGCTCATGGTCTTTCCAATCACCTCTTATGGACAGAGGAGGAATTAGAGAAATAGAGAACTGCCTTTGCCACGGGACGTGCTTCCCTCGTCAGCAAGTGTACTACCCTCAACTCAGAGCCTGAGACCCTTCGCGTTTCCCACGCTTTATGCGGCGAGGAGATAGACACCCTTAACTCTCAGCTCAATTATGAATGGGAGGAGATGGCCCGGTGGAATGCTGACCTTCCCAGGATTAAAAAATTGGTTGTTGAGCATTTTAAAGATTCGCCTAATTTTGATAAGGCCCTCAACCAGTCGTATATCAATGGATTTGAGTATTTTTGTGAGGTGGCGCAGGACCAGTGGCCTAATATGAACTTCTCCGGTTTGCAACTTGGAGACTCCGACTCCTGATTTTATGTCTTTTCTTTTGGTACCATGTAATGTTCCTCCTTTGTGGAGGCTCCCTGTACCCTTCTATTTTAATTAATGAAGAATCATTTATTTCTTTTTATTGAAACATGGTTTGCTCTGTGAAGATAACTCTCACAGCACAAGGGTTTATGTCGTATGTCCACATGCATTCTCGGGATTTAACCCATTCCGCCTTTATCGTCAAAGGCCCTCCGTGGAGGTGTGTCCCCATAGGATTTTGCCCCTATAGGGTAGTGATTTTCTCGGGATTAATTCATCCCGCCTTTTTCTTCAAAGGCCCTCCGTGAAGGTGTGTCCCCGTAGGGTAGTGATTTTCTCGAGATTAATCCATCCCGCCTTTTTCTTCAAAGGCCCTTCGTAGAGGTGTGTCCTCGTAGGGTTTTGCCCTGTAAGGTAGTGATTTTTTGGGATTAATCCATCCTGCCTTTTTCTTCAAAGGTCCTCCGTGGAAGTGTGTTCCCATAGGGTTTTACATTCCAAATATAACAGCACGCTTTGAAATGAATAACTCTTTCCATTGACATTCTACAATAAAACTTACAGAAGAAAAATATAACTAGACTTATAACAGGAATCCTATTTTGAGGCTTGGCAATAAAACCAACTGGTAAAATAACACTTGCTGAAAGTAGATGCAAGCTAAAAATAAAGAAGATGGGACGAAAGCTAATAAAGAACAAGTCATGAAAAAGAGACTTCACTGATAGAACTTTCTCAAATGCTCGGCATTCTAAGGATGGGCCAACTGCTTTCCTTCCAAGATTTTCAACCAATAAGTGCCTCATGTTTGAGTTCTAACCACTCTACACAGGCCCTCCTAATTAGGAGCCAGCTTTCCAATGCCGAGAGGTTTGGTGGCTTGAGTGAATTTACGTAGGACTAGATCACTAGGTTGAAAACTCCTCTACTTAACCCTAGTGTTGTAGTACCGGGACATGTCCTGCTGATACGCGGCCATCTGTACCTACGCTTGCTCCCTTTTCTTGTCAATGAAGTCGACACTGGCTCTTCATTCCTCTTCATTATGAATGGGGTCATAATACCTGGCCCGATGACTTGTCATCGTTCTTATTTCAACAGGAAGAATCACTTCACTTTCGAAAGCTAAGAAGTAGGGCGTCTCCCCTGTGGGGACTTTGGCAGTGGTCCTGTAGGCCCATAAAACGCTTGGCAGCAGCTTTGGCCATACTCCTTTAAAGTCATCTAGGCATTTCTTGATCATTTTAAATATCGTCCTGTTGGCCACTTTAACCTACGGGTGGCCTGGTAAGTGATGTTGTTTTAAAAGTGTAAAATAACTCGCAAGTGTACGAATCTATTGAAGTATAGATCGGCAAAAACGATGTTGAACCCAAGGGAATGCTTTGAAAAGAAAAACTAACACAAATTTAAATTAATTTAAAACTATTCTAGTTTAAACAAAGTTTGGTTGATTTGAGAAAAATTAAACTAACATGAAAATAAAATATTACTATTGAAATCAAATAGAGAAAATAACTAAGGTTTTGGACTCCACCACCATTAAATCCATGAAACTTCTAATATTCATTTATTAATCCCCAAATTTAGAATAGCAATCAAGAAATCAATCTATTGCTAACTCAAGATTTAACAATAAAGCACTATGAAAAATATATCAAAAAGGTAGATTTTCCTTCGCTTCACTAGTGTAAAATTCTAAGCATCCTATGTATCCAATTTAATGAAAAACATAAGATCAAATATTATCACTTTTAAGAAATACAAACCCAAGCTTAGATTAATTATAATACTTTCTAACTACCACATATACATGATATAGATGGTGAAAAATTATAAAATAATTAATCACAAGAGCGACAATCATAAGCAATTAAATCACACACATGAGAATCAATTAATGAACAAAATAGCTTCACTTCATTAATGGAGGTTTCCTCCTCAACCCTAGTTGAGGAGTTTAGTTACACATGATAGAAGAAGAAGAAAACAAAATAAAAGACATAATGAAATAAAATAAATAAAACCCGGAATGTCTCTGTCTTCTCTGCCTTGGTCTCTCCTTCTTTTTTCTCTTCAAAACAGCCTCCAATTCACCTCTTTATACCCCAAGAGAATACATAAAGTCCTAATCCAAGTAGGAGATAAAGTCCTAATCCAATTAGGAGATAATTAGGGTTTTCCCGCAACCCTAAATAGGTATATTTTTCTACTGATATTCGGCCCAAGTTTTGACTCAGTAGAAGTCCAATTCACAAAATTTATGTGAAGTACCAAAGTGTCCAAAATCGAATTTTGTTCAACCTATGCGAGAATTAAGTCAAATTGACCCTCGAAAATAAGTTTTTCAATCCACTTTCCAAAATAGGATTAAAACTAGATTAAGTGTAGAATTGGGCTTCAGGCCCGTAGCCTCTCTTGAACCTCTTCCTTGGGCTGATTTGAGTTAAAATATAGAGTTGAATGAACCCATTAGATGTAGGCTTCATATAACCTTCTTGGATATCAACTTTAAAAGCCCAAAATCATGATTTTATCTGAAATAATCATTAAGGCCCTGAAAAGACAGAAAATACAAAAATAGAGTAAAATCACATATAAACTATCACTAAGAGAATAAAATATGCAAATTAAGAGGCTAGAATGCGTAACATTCAACGCCGATCAGTAAGGAATAACGGTGGTTTATGCCGTGCTCGGTGCAAAAATCTTGGAATCGTTGGCTTTCAAACCGCTTTGCATTATCCATGATAATGACCTTTGGGACACCAAACCTGCATATGATTGATTTTCACACAAAATTGATGACATTATTTTCTCCAATCATAACTAAGGGCTCGGCTTCCACCCATTTGGTGAAGTAGTCAACTGCTATAATTATAAATTTTGTCTATCCCTTTCCCATGGGTAAAGGGTCGACGAAATCCATTCCCCATTGGGCAAAGGGCCACTACCGGGGTCAACTCTTTCGGAGGCTACCTCAGGATGTTGGCGAAGCGCTGACACTTTTCGCACCTCTTGACAAAGTCTAGTACGTCCTGTTGCATAGAGGGCCAATAGTATCCCTACCTAATGGCCTTGTGAGCCAAAGACCTGCCCCCTGTATGGTTTCCGCATTCCCCTCGTGGATTTCCCTCATGACATGCTGAGCTTCTTCTGTTGATACGCATCGTAGGTATAGCAAGGAGACTCCCCTTTTGTAGGCGATTCCGTCGATCAAGGTATACCTAGATGCTCTGATCCTCATTCTCTGTGCCTCTATCTTATCGGATGGCAGCTCACCATCCTTTATGTATCTAATAATCGGATCTGCCCATTCCATGCCCTAGGCAACTTGGTTCACCTTGCATGATGTCGCTTCTATTATACTCGGGTGGTCCATGCGCTCTACAAGCACCCCTTTGGATGGCCTCTTGTGCTATAGCCAATTGAGCAAGAGCATCCGTGTTAGAATTGTCACTACGGGGGACCCGTGTGATTGAAATTTTTTGGAAGTGGGTAACTAGCTCTTGTACTTTTTGCAAGTAAGATTTCATCTTTGTTCCCTTTGCTTCGTATTGGGCACTGACCTGCCAGGCAACCAGCTGGGAGTTGGTGTAGGCTTTTAACTGCTATATCTTAAGAACACCAACTAGTTTCAACCCTGCAATCAAGGCTTCATATTCAACCTCATTATTTGTTCCCTTGAACCCGAATTGCAGGGCATACTTGAATGTTTCCTCTACCGGAGATCTAATCAATATCCCTGTGCCACTTGCTTGTGCGTTTGACGATCCATCCACAAATAATTTCCACGTGTAATCTGGGTCCATTAGGTCCTCTCTGTTCTGTTGGGCTGGGCTTTCCACCTCTTCCTACTGAAACTGCTCTCTTTCCAGGGGGTATGTAAATTCAGCTATAAAATCTGCCAGTACTTGGCCTTTGATAGCTGATCTCGGCTTATACCGGATGTCAAATTCTCCTAGTTCTATATACCACTTCACAAGCCATCCAGAGGTTTTGGGCTTGAAGAGGACTTGTCAGAGCGGTTGATCAGTTAGTACCACAATAGTGTGCGCTTGGAAATATGGCCTAAGTTTCCTGGCCATCGTGACCAAGGTGAATACCAGTTTCTCTATGGAGAGATACCTTTCTTCTACCCCTCGAAGCACCCTACTGGTATAATAAACTGGCATTTGCACTCCCTCTTCTTCCCATACCAGTGCAGAACTGATTGCCACGAAGAAGACGACCAAGTATAAGTACAATTCCTCCCCTACATACGCTCACGATAGGAGTGGGGGCGAGCTGAGGTGCTGTTTTAGCTCACTCAAGGCCTATTCACATTCTGGCGTCCACTCAAAGGCCCGCTTGAGAATCCAAAAAAAAGGGAGACACCTGTCTGTAGCACAGGAGATCAGGCGACTTAATGCTGCCACCTTTCCTAACTGCCTTTGGACTTCTTTAACGGTTCTGGGTGATCTTGTATTCAGGATAGCTTGTACCTTCCATAGGTTAGCTTCTATTCCCCTTTTACTAACTAGATAGCCCAAGAACTTCCCGGAGGACACCCCAAAGGCACATTTGCTAAGTTTGAGCTTCATTTTGTACCTTCGAATGACATCAAAGGCTTCCTGTAAATCAACCAAATGGCTGGTGGGTTTTGACAAGCATGTCATCAACAAACACCTCCATGTTCCTACCAATTTTCTCTTTAAACACTCTATTTACCAGCCTTTGATAGGTTGCGCTAGCATTCTTCAAACCGAATGGCATCACCATCCAGCAACATAACCCCCTTTCTGTTATGAAGGACGTCTTTTCCTGTTCTGATGGCCATATTGGAATTTGATTATATCCCAAATAGGCATCCATGAAGATGAGTCGCTGGTACCCTGCCGTTCCTTCCACTAGCATGTCAATCCATGGAAGGGGGAAGTTGTCTTTTGGGCAAGTTTTGATTAAATCAGTAAAGTTGACACACAGGCGCCAGTTACCATTAGACTTTTTGACCAGCACCATGTTTGCCAACCAGTCCAGGTAATTTGTTTCTCGTATAAAGTTGGCCTTTAATAATTTATCCACCTCCTCGGAGATTGCCATGTTTCTTTTTAAGGCAAAGGTTCTCCTCTTCTGTCTGAATGGCTTAGCGGTGGGGTCGATATTTAGTCGATGTACAACAATGGCTGGATCAATCCCAGGCATATCCTAATGGGACTATGAAAACACATCCTCATTTGTTCTGAGGAATCGAACCATCTCTTCCCGAGAAGTGGGTGAGAGTGACGACCCCAAGCTCACCTTCTTCCCTACACCTTGTTTGTTCAAGTCAACTTTAACTAGCTCTTCCATCGGTTCTGCATGATGGATGTCACGCCCTAGCTTCTGACACCCAATTAGGAGCGAAGGAAGTGGGGTGTGAATTGGTGAAGTCAAACATCAGAGCCTCGATCACCGGAGATTCCATCACCGTGCCGAGGTCTCAATCCTTAAGTCAATGCGGAAGCTTACATACATATATACTCTAAATTGCCAATTTGTGTCTCTACAACCTCATAATCTCTATACAAGTCTTGCACAATAAATATCCAAATACTCACATTTCCAATATCCATGGGCCCATATAAATACAAGTTACGTAAATGTAATTGCAATCTCACATCAATATAATCTACATACTGACATGGATAGCCAAATATACAATTCATAACACTATATCCAAAAAGAAATTCTAAGGTATTCTTTCAAATCACTCTAGCACTCTAAGCCTCATCCTCCGGTGATGTTTTATCTAAAAAAGAGTTTGTAAATAGGGAGTGAGCACCACTGCGGCTTAGTAGGAATGATCCACCCAACTCTACTCTAACTTAGGCGGCCATGCATGGATACATATGAAATCATTACATTTCTACATGATAGATATCCATGCTTTTTACCCATAAACAATCACGTTTTTTAAATCATGCGTGATGCTTCACATTTCAATGCATATACATTTATATATCAAATTAGACACCTCGCTTTTCATATAGTGCACACAATCACATCAATGCACTCAATCAACACAATGCAATACATTTTATTAAATCAATGCATTTTCCTTGCACCTCAAGATTGTCACAATGTCATCACACTCACATCATAGAAATCATCATGCTTATGCATTTTCAAGAAAGTTATATCTTTCATGTATGAATCTATAAACACCCACATTTTCATGTTTTCACCAAACGAACACATTTTTCACCAAAATCATTCATAGTCATATTTTCACATACACAACACACATATATATACATATACACAAAATTCTAAAGTCAAGAAATCTCAACCTATCTTTCATGTCACAATTATGTGACCTATAGAATTAAAGTAAAGATGAGTCTAGCACCCCTACCTCAATTTGGAGTGAGAACTCCAAAAATCTCTAATTATCGGGCAAGTTGAAATGATCACCTTCCTCTGTTTTGTCAGAATTGTTTTACATGTCCCTGCGTATCCAAAGTTCATACGAAGCTTCTAGTCTCAACCAGTCTAAATCACCAAGTCTACTAGCCCAAGTCCAAATCAAACCCACAATTAAAGATTATCATACCTCATTTTAAATGAAATTGGGCCTATTTTAATTTCTGGCCTAATCCATTTAATTTTCCAATTCAATGAAATTGCCTAGTCCATGTAACCAGCCTATATAACTAGCCCAATCAAATTTGACCCAACTTCTTCACTTAACCAATTTCAGCCTATGAAAGCCCAATTACAGCTCAATCCAAGTATGATAAATTTGAACCCCCACTTATGTCAATTTGTAGCCCAAATGATACACAGAATAAACCAACCCAAGTTCATATGCTAGCCAACCCAATTTTTTTCCATAGCAGCCCATTCACCAAATGAAGACCCACTTCACAAACTCATCATCAGCATATATATATATATATAATTCACCCTCCTCATCACACAAGACCACCACCACTCACGGCCATGGCAGCCGTGAGCCACCACCTCTCCACTCCAGCCATTTCCTTCGGCAGCTATGAAGACTCGATTTCTCCCAGCCAAAACTAACCCAGCCAAAACTACCATTATAGACCCAAAACTAACCCAGCCAAAACTACCCAAGCAGCAACTCCATCAACACACCACCAAGCATCCATGGCCAAATAGGTCCTCCAGAACTGAACCCATTTTAGTCATTGGCCCAACCGAAACCAGCACCAAGCTCACCTTATATATATATATATATATATATATATATATATAATTAGTCTATACACACCAAGACTCACCATTGGAAACCCATTCGAGCGCCACCCTGGTCTGCCGATATCATTCCATTGTCGGAGTCACCTCAACCAAACAGCACCCCCATGGCTGTCATGACTACCAAGAACCCATGGCCATCAAGACCCAACTAGCTCCACCAAGACTCAACCATCCGAAGCCACCAAAATCATCAGCCACGAACCAGTCGTGGACCCAGCCGAGAGACCCAACATTGAAGCCACCACCACCACCTACACAACCATGGCAGCCCGACCTCACCACCAGTCGAAGCCCCACTGTCGACGCTGGAACAGCCCCTCTCAACTTCACCTTCTTCTCGCTCTTTATTTTCTCTCTCTAGAATACTCAACTTTTCTCTTCTTCCTTCTCTATCTCAGCTTCACCTTCTCTCTCTATTCCTTTCCAAGCTTTCTCTCTCTACTGGTTCTCTTCCTCTCCCTCTCTCTCGGTTTCTCTCTCCTTCTCTCTTTCCTTCTTCTTTTCTTTTCTCTTTTCTTTCTTTTTCTCCTTCTCAGCCGACCACTACACTTGGTCTTCCTCATTTTTAGCCGACCCACCTATCTCATCTCATTTCAATCTCACCCACTTTAATTATACACCACATACTTCAAATTTCACACTCCTTTCTCAGCCACCTAAAATATATTTATATAATATGTATATATATATACATATCTATTATCACATGTGCATAATAACACATATATACACATACAATATATATATAATATAAATATAATACATATCACATGGCATATAGCACCACATTTACACTTATACAGCCATACATAAATATAATGTACACGTCACCACATAATACATACCCTCACTTGTATGTATCATACCTGCATTATATATATTATATCGTGTAAAGAGTCTCCTCTCCCACATATATAATATATATATATATATATTTCCTTCAACTATATATATAATCCCATATATATATGGGTATCCATATCCTCCACCTCCGTGTGTATATATATATATATAATCTCATCCATATATATATATATATATATTCACATTTTTGAATTTAATTAATTTAAAAAAAATTAACCCGGTCCTTACAACGAACCTCCTCTTTCTCTTTTACTTCTAGCCCCTCAATGTTCAGGGTTTCTGATACCTTCCTCTCCCTTAGGGAGGTGGCATAACATTCTCGGGCAGTGGCCTGATCTCTTCTTAGCTCCCCGACACCATATTCAGTGGAGAACCGAATGAGGAGGTGATAAGTAGAGATCACTGCTCTTATAGCATTCAATGTGGCTTGTCTCAGAATGATATTATACGTGGTCAAGCAATCTACCACGAAAAAAGTTACCATCTTAGTGACTTGCCTGGGGCTTGAACCAGTAGTGATTGGTAAGTCGATTGTGCCCAAGGGAAGGAGTTTTTCTCTGGAGAAACCTACGAGTGGAGATTGAGTAGGCTTGAGTCTATCCCTCCTAATCTTCATTTGATCAAATGCATCTACAAAAAGGATATCTGCGGAACTGCCGTTGTCAATTAAAGCCGTCTAATTACGAAATTAGAGACAATTAATGTTACCACAAGGGCATCATCGTGGGGTTGCTAAATTTTCCTAGCGTCAGCTTCTAAAAAAGTGATGATTTGCTCGTCTAGTCGAGGGCACTTGGAGGGTGACTGGCTCACCTCGCTAACTTCGGAGAAATTTCTGATTTTTCTTGCATGGGCTTTGCGAGCTGCATTGGATTCTCTGCCACCCCCAACTCCTCCAAAGATGACTCTAATTTCCCCCAGTGGAGGGTTTTTTTTGAGTTGTGCCTTCATTCACATCTTGCGCATGATTCTGTGCTTTCTGCCCACTGCCGACCACAAATCTTGATAATTGGCCCCTTTGAATCAAGCTCTCAATCTGTCTTTTCAAGTTTATGCATTCATCGGTATTGTGGCCATGGTCGCGATGGAACCTACAATACTTATCATGGGATCTTCTAGTTGGATCAGTTTTTAACTTTGGAGGCCATGACACCGCCAGGTTTATCTTGGATGCGGGGAGGATCTGACTTATTGATGCGTTCAATGGGGTGAAACCGAATCCCCTATAATGGGGCATGGTCTTATCATTCTGTTCTTGTGACACTCGGCCATACTTGGGGTTTCGTTTCTCTCTACTAGATTGTCCTCCCCTTTTCCTGTCCACCTTTTTGTCACTATCGCCTTTTTTCCTCCGAGCCTCAAGGGCGTCTTCGACATTCATGTACTTTTGAGCTTTCATAAGCAATTCGGACATGCTTTCGGGGGGGGTGCTTAGAAACTGAGTGTAGGAATTTAGAGGGTAATAGGCCTCCCATGAAAGCCGTAACTGCCACCTTATCATCCAAGGCATCCACTTGTAACATTTTTCTGTTGAATCGGTTGATATAATCTCTTAACGATTCCCCCTTGGTTTATCTCACATTCAGGAGATAGGTAACGAGAATCTAATGTCTTCGGGCAACTATGAAATTGCCAACAAATAATTGGCTCAACTCTTTAAAAGAATGCACAGATGCGAGTTTCAAACTATTGAACCAGGACCGGGTGGAGCCTTTCAAGTTAGTAGGAAAAGCTCTGCACATTATCTCATCCGGTACCTCCTAAAGGTACATTAATGCCTTGTAGGTTTCCAAGTGATCTAGTGGGTCCTTGGTCCCGTTAAAGCTTTCAACTGTGGGCATCTTGTATCTCTTAGTGATAGATTATTTTGTTATTTTACTTCATTTTAGTATTTTTTGTATTTTCAGGGCCTTAATGATTATTTCAGTTAAAACCATGATTTTAGACTTTTAAAGATGACATGCAAGAGGGTTAGATGAAGCCTACATCAAATAGATTCATTTAACTCCATAATTTAACTCAAATCAGCCCAAGGAAAAGGTCCAAGAGAATTACAGTTGCTTAAGGAGGTTACGGGCCTAAAGCCCAATTCTGCGCTTTATACAGTTTTAATCTCATTTTGAAAAATGGACCAGAAGTTTTATTTCCAACCTTCAAATAGACTTAATTCAATGTGGGTTGAATGAAATTCAATTCTGGACACTTTTGTATTTCAAGAAAAGTCCGTGATCGGACTTCTAGTGGGTCAAAAGTTGGGCTGAACGTCAGAAGAAAAATCCACCTGTTTAGTGCTACGGGAAAACCTAATTAATTCCTAATTGAATTAGGACTTTGGTGTATTCTCTTGGTGTATAAGGTGGCAAATAAAAGGCTGTTTTGAGGGAGTCTTAGGGAACTTTTTGGACACTATTGAAGAAATATTTTGTAGAGCTTTGGAGTGAAGAACCATTGCATAATTCATAAAGGTAATGCCTTCTTCCTCAACCGTTGATGCTTCTTCTACCATGAGCGGCTAGTTCATCCACTAGGGTTTTGATGTAGCCCTAACTAAGCATCAATGGTTTGATTGTTTTAATTATTGGGGACCTTTATACATATGTATAGATTTTGTAATTTAGAGGATTCTTATTATAGAATTGAGCTATAAAAGTCTTACAAATTTAGTTTCAATAATTTCTTATCTTGTCTTAGATATTTAGTTGTTGTTATTCAACTCAATCTCTCTTATTTTCTGTGATTATGAGAGCTATTATTACACAATGGTAATCATTGAATATATATCATTAAACGCTTTGATGGAGTATGATTAAAGAAGATGGACCATATTTCACCCTAGAGTAGAGCAGTTAAGGAGATGGCCCATGTCAATAGAAGATAGTGCATGACTTAGCCTTAATCATATATTATCTTCTTGACTGATGAAGGTGAGCTTGTAGCCACTGACACCACTTATGCATGGTATAATTCCCATAATTAATTCAATTGACCATTGATTGTGACGTTAGTGATGAAGTCGATAACCCTAGATTTATCTCATATTTTCTACACTCTCTATTTTCTTTATTTTATTTTATTTGTTTCTTTAATTAGTTTAAATATAAAAATCAGAATTCTTTTCTTTTAAAATTTAATTAGAATTAATTCCGTACTCCAACTCATTCAGACCATAATCCCTGAGGTTCGACACCCTTTTTGATAGCCCTATTCTGCAAGAAATTCGTTCTATTGCGAAGTGTTGTAATTTAATTGATACACTCACAACACATGATCACCTAACTTATAGAATCCGGGATTTTGTGAGTATATTAGTTGTTAAGGCAATCAATTAGATATGTGGGTATAATGAGATGTTTTTCAATACCAAAACATGCTTAATTATGTCAATTAATGAATTCTCTATATTAATTGATATTTTTATATGCTTATAATTGTTAATTATGAAGCATGTTGGAATTGATATGTGAAAGAATTATGTGTATTCATGTATATGTGATAAAGTGACCCTTATGTGTTTGTGAAAATGTCTTGAAAGCATGTTATGTGTAAAGCATGTTTAGTTACCATATTAATTATGTGGAATGTGAAAAATGTGAGACATGTATAATGTGATTGCATCTAGTGCTTAGTTGATGAATTGTGTAAGCATAACCACTAAATGTTATTTTGTCTCAAATTGCTTATTCATAATTGCCATGAGTTTGTATAATCCACCTTCATTGTGGGTAGACATGTGGTGAGGGTGGTGAGCTCAATTGGGCGATTAAGTCCTCTTGAGGAGTGATTCGTGTGTGAGTGTGACTCAAAAAGTATACCAATTAAAAATTTCCACACTTCGCAATAGAACGAATTCCTTGCAGAATAGGGCTATCGAAATGAATGGGTATCGTACCTCAGGGATTATGTTCTGACGAGTTGGATTACGGAATTAATTCTAATTAAATTTATAAGAAAAGAATTCTGATTTTTAAACTAATTAAAAAGATAAAATAAAATAAATCAAAGTAAACAAGATAGTGAAGATAATAGGAGAGAAACCTAGGGTGTTTGACTTCACCACTAACTCCACAATCAATGGTCAATTGAATCAACTATAGGGGAATTACATCATGCATAAGTGGTGTCGGTGGCTACAAGCTCACCTTCATCCGTCAAGAAGATAACATATGATTAAAGCTAAGCCATGGACTATCTTCGATTGGCATGGGCCATCTGCCTAACTACTCTAATCTAGGGTGCAGTATGGTTCATCTTCTCTAGGCATAATCCATCAAAGCTCATAACAATATATTCAGTGATTACCATTGTGTAATAATCTCTCTCATGATCACAGAAAAAAAAAAAAGATTGAGTTCAATAACAACAACTAAATATCTAAGACAAGATAAGAAATCATTGAGATTGAATATACAAGACTTTTATTGCTCAATTCTATAATAAGAATCCTCACAATTACACAATCTATGCATGTATATAAAGGTCCCCAATAATTAAAACAATCAAACCATTGATGCTTTGTTAGGGCTACATCAAAACCCTAGTGGATGAACTAGCCGCTCATGGTAGAAGAAGAAGCTTCAACTGTTGAGGAAGAAGACATCATCTTTCTGAATTACGCGTATGACTTCGTTCTCCAATGGCTCTGCAATATGTTTCTGTTCTCTTCAGCCCTCTCAGACTCTCCAATCTCTCTGTCTAAGCTCTCTCTCTTCAGCCCCTAAGTCTTCACTTTATTCCCTAAGAGAATACACCAAAGTCCTAATCCAATTAGGAATAAATTAGGGTTTCCCGCAGCACTAATCAGGTGGGTTTTTCCTGCTGACTTCGGCCCGACTTTTGACCCACTAGAAGTCCGTTTTACGGAATTTTCGTGAAATACAAAAGTGTGCAGAATCAAATTTTGTTCAACCTTTCGCGAAAATAATGTCGATTTGAGGCTCGAAAATAAGACTTCTGGTCCGTTTTCCAAAACGGGATTAAGACTGCATTATGCACAGATTTGGGCTTCAGGCTCGAAACCTTCTTAAGCTGCTGTAATTCTCTTGGACCTCTTTCTTGGGCTGATTTGAGTTGGAATAAATGGTTGAGTGAATCTCCTTGATGTAGGCTTCATCTCACCATCTTGGATGTCTTCTTTCAAAGCCCAAAAACTTGGTTTTAACTGAAATAATCATTAAGGCCCTGAAAATACAGAAAACACTAAAACAAAGTAAAATCACAAAATAATCTATCACTAAGAGAATAAAATACATAAGTTAAGAGGTTAGAATGCGTAACATTCAACGCCTATCAAGGAGTGACGAGGTAATCCGATAAAGGAAACCCTCATGGTAATCTGGTAAAGGAACACAACAGAGTGATCCAATAAGGGAGCTTCAGTTAAAATGGAATAGGACACTCCCTAAAATGGAGTCCTATGATGAGGTAATTCGGTCAAAGAGCCTCGGTTAGGTGGTATTGGATGATCCTGGGTAGCGGAGTCTAATGGATGTATGGTAAACTTGAGGGAGTTATACATATCATGTTGCATTTACACGTTGCTTGTGATATGGTTGTGATATTCGAATATTTGCTTAACATGATTAAATGCAAATGTATGTTTATGTGGTATTCACTAAACTTGTAGAATTATATTTTAGACATTCTTACTGAGCGTGTGGTTGCTCATCCCATGAGATTAACTCTTTTCAGGAAAAAGAAAGGAAGTGGATGAGTCTCTCCAACGGTAAAGTTTGCATGGAGTGGTATTGGATTCACTTAAGAACTCTATGTTACTTTATTTGAATGCATGTCCGGACTGTAGACTATATGCATGTGACAAATGTGTAGTGACCATTTATGTTCCGAGAACATGTATTATTTATGTTTTATGGTTGTATACGTTTAAATACATTCTTAATCATGTGCCGTTCATGAATTATAATTTTATACATTATAAGCATAGTTTTGAGCATGGTAGAATGCTAGAATGATTTAAATGATGATCCATGTATTTATATTTATTTCACATGTATAAACTTGTGAGAATGATTATGATGATGCATATGTGAGATGTGATGCATAGATGTGTTAATGAGGGACATTAGATTAAAAATGACCAAAATGTTAAGCTACTAGAGATTTTATAGGAGAGGATTTCGATTGTGCGAAACCAAAGTTTTGATAGTACGAAATTTTGAATGTGTGAGGTCCCGAATGTTGGAAAACTTCGATTGTATTTTGATAGGAGTTCGATCATGTGAGAATAAAATTTTCGATTAGGCGAAACTTATGTTTTGATTAATCGAAAAATCTCGAATGTACGAAGCGGCACTTTCGATTGTGTAAAAAATTACAGGAAGCTGGATGACTTGAAAGGACTTGTACATGCCTAATTTCAATGAAGGGTGTCCATAGTGAACCTGTATTAACTATGTATGCATGTTTACATTGTATTAATAGTACAAATAATGCTTCCGCTGAATTTTTAGATCACAATATAAATTGATGATCATTATGTCATAACCGATAAATGATGAAAGTATCAATAAAGTAAAGACTTTCACTATATGTGATGATCTCGGTGGACCGAGTGGGAACAGGGAGTGATGTTAGTACTAGTTTGCCATAGTTGCTTAGATCGTGGAGTGACGATCGGGCGATCATGACACCACACTGCTGGGTGGTTCGAATTTTGGGATGTGAATATATATATATATATATATATATATATATATCATGATTCTCATGCTTAGCACCATAATTCATGAAGACTCCTCTTTTTTTGACAATTCAACAACATCTTGTACACAATAACTTAAAACTCCATCACAAGTCCTCTAACACACATTTACATGCTCTTTACGAAGGAAAAATATACATAAATGTTAAAAGGATTATTAATAAACAAAATGGTTAAAGAATCCCTACCTTAAGTGTTCAAACACTAAGCTTACCCAAATCCCACAAGCTCTAAATCCAAGATTTTAGTCCATAGGAACATAGAGATTGACGAGGAGAACAACTCTTTTTTCAAGAGTCATACCAAAATCTTACTTCTAAGACTTCAAATCTTAGAAAGAAGGAATAAAGAGAGAGAGTGGTCTTACATATCTATAAATAATAAAATCAATTTCGGGTCTCTACAGTCAATATTTACACAAATTTCAACAGAGATCAGAGATACTCATCCTTAATAAATTCACATAAAATGTTAGGGGGTTAAATTGATACACGAGTAATTTTTTAAAGATTTTAATTTAACAGTAATAAACTCAAACCTTAATGTAATTTATTATTATTATTTTTTAAAAAATGGTTAATTGTAAAAGAAACAATCGAAGGAGCGGAATCGTCATGGTAAAATGACGCCCTATGTTTCGGTTCCATGCGGTAGCCGGTATCTAATGAATGTGTTTTTTTCATATATGCATATAAGATATATATATATATATATATATAAAACAAAAATAATTTGAGAAGACAACGAAAGAGGCCCCTTCCTAGAAAAGTGGGTCCTTGCTGTTTGGCTGTTTTGCCCATAAAACCTTCTCAATTGTTGTCAAAATTTTCATGTTGAATCAATCAATCAGCATTCGAATTATTCAATATACGCATACGTATGTAAAGTTGTAAACCCTAAGTCACGTTTCTGAAGAAGAAGTGGTCTCTAATAAATCTTTCGACACACTACTCCGTTCATATACCGTTCTACCGTCGGTGAGTTTAGCGATTCTCCGTGAATTGCCGGTAAGTTCTCTCTGGCGATCTTGTTCCGTCAATTTACTTCAAATACGATCAAATAGAGATCAACAAAATTCAATAGTTTATTTCAAAATTTCGAATTTCAGAGTCTTAAAAGTCGAAATGAAATCTGTGACAATATATAAAGTATAATAATTATAGTTGCTGTTGTTCCTATATATATATATATATTCAGATTATATAGTGATCTGGGGGCTGATTTTGGATGTGTTATCGTTTATGGTTTAGGCATTTGGTTTTGTGGTTTTCTTTTTTGAGGAAGGGCTAGATGATGACGAGAAAAACTAGTTGTTGTGCCATTTGTGAGAACTCAAATCTAGCTTCTATTTGCCCCGTTTGTGTCAATTACAGGTATGTTCTCGAAATCTGGTATCAGAATACTTTAACTTCATTATACTCAGCTGAAGACGGACAGCAGTTGCATTTGATATTGTTTGATGATGCAATTTCAGTGTATATGCATCAATTATATAGACCCGAGTTTGGATAATAGTTCTCCTAATTGGATGCAGTTTGCAAAATAGTTTTGTGCTATTCAGCTGACTTATTTGAATAACCTTTTATGTTATTATTTCCTCAAACGCAGATTAATTGAGTACAATACTAAATTGAAAGAATTGAAGACTCGCCGGGATTATTTGTATTCAAGATTGAGTGAAGTGCTCGTGGCAAAGGTTTGTTTAATCCCTTTTGAACTTGCAGGTCCTTTTTTGTTGTTGCTGTTCTTGCTTGATTGTCAATTATCTGAATTCCATTTTAGAAATAACCATTTGTCTGTGAACTTAGTGAGTCACATGACCGAAGGCACTTTAAAAAGATAATTCTTTAAAGACTTTTAGACCCGTTGTGGGTAATTTAAAATTTTAACAGTTTCGTTCAAGTGAAGCCATATAGTTCGTTTTTATGTGCCGTCTTTTCTGTCTCCCCCCTCTCTTTCCTGACAAGTAAAAATATTTAGATTTGAATAAGAAGTACGTATGAGATGTACGACTGAGGGATTTTGAATGTCTGATAATGATCAATGGAATAGTAACAAAAATTGAGAGTTTGCAACAAAAACCAAGATCGTAATGCCATGACATGCAGTCCATTGTTCTTATTGTGGTGATGGGAAGCTTGGAATAATCAATTATTTTAATTATTTATATATTTTTAGTGGGAGATATGCTGTTGATTGGGCCCAAGTTTCAAGGTGGCTTTTCACCAATGAAAGCCCAGTATGAAGACATGTAAGAGAGACTTCCTTTAAGTTTTTAAGTCTAGCTAATTTTAAAATTTGAATTTTGACTATTTATTTTTATTATGAAGCTTTATAAGGCTTAGAGAGAGGATTTTGCTAGAGTATTCCATTGTTGCGTGCCTTTAAAGCTATGTTAGAGATTAATCATCTCATTAATCAAGCATTTGGTTTTAACAATGTTTTACAATGGTCAAATTAAGGCGGTGTTTGATAAAACTGAAAATTAAGTGCTAAAAAATTTTAGAAACTGAATTTTAAGTGTTGAAGTTGTAAGTACTAAAATTTTAAATCTAAAAACCTGTTTGGTACTATATGAATTTTGAGTGATGAATTTTTTTAAACTGTTCGGTAAGTACCAAACTGAAGTCCTAAAATTTTTAGTTTACAATTTTTAACCTTAAATCTTGTTATAACATTATTTTGATAATATATATATATATATATATATATATATATATATATATATATTTTGATAAGTAAACTAATTGCAAAGTACTATATGAATCTTGTTATAACATTATTTTGATAATATTATCTATGGAATGTTTTAAAAAAATTAGGGCAAATTGCAGAAAACCCCCCTCGACTATCCCTGTTTTGCAAAAAAAAACCCCCTCAAATATTTTTTTAGCAAAAAAAACCCCCTCAACTAACATGAGGGAGGGCTAATGTGGGTTAATGTTACTAAAATGCCCCTCCAAATGTAAAAAAACAAAAAAAGTTGAAAAATCAATCTCTTTATATATTAATTTTTTTCAATAAATCCTACTTTTTTCTTTGAATGATCATTTCGATATTAATTCTAAATATCAATAAAAAAATATCAATTCTTGATGTCTCAAACTTTCAATTTTATCCTTTATAATTGTATATATTTGCAATTTATTAAATATTTATGTTCATTTTAAATTTTCTTTAAAGAAATTTTATTTATCCTCTAATATCGTTATATTTTTTTTATTGATATCTAGAATTAATATCCAAATGACTTTTAAAGAAAAAAAGTTAGAATTTATTGATATATTTTTTTTTTATAAAGAGATTGAGGGGCATTTTAGTCACATTAACCCACAATAGCCCTCCCTAATGTTAGTTGAGGGGTTTTTTTTGCTAAAAAAGTAGTCGAGGGGTTTTGTTTTGCAAAACAGGGATAGTCAAGGCAGGTTTTCCAATTTGCCCAAAAAATTATACAAAATTTTCATTATCTCATAACACTTCCATCCTTGTTGATGATACAAAAAGTTTACTATATAATTGGAAAATGATAGAATCATAGAAAAGAACAAAATCCATGTCATTATCATTCCAAATGCAATTTTCACATAAAATAAAATATAAAAAGAACTACAAAATCCTGATAGAGATAACCATTAAACTTGAGGGGGTTACCTTTTCTGGAATATGTTGGAACCCATATCTTATAATCAAATAAATAGTGTCTAAAGATATATATATATATATATGTTGGAAGTATTAGGAGCTAAGAAAAATAATATAGGAAAGAAAAAAAATCCAAAAAGGAAAGCCCACCTAAATTTTGCCTCCGCCAGCTACTCCTTTCGCCTCCTTCACATGCCCCTAAGGGTAGCAACTGTAAACACCAATCAAGCCCAGACAATGTCTGAACTTGATAGTAGGAATGACCTTAGTCATCATATTTGTCGAATTTTCTGCTATCCCAATCTTTTTCACTACAATAACACCCTGTGCAGTCACATCTCTGATGAAGTGTAACCTGATATCAATATGCTTGGTCCTCTCATGGAACATCTGATTTTTAGTCAGATGTATAACTCTATGGCTGTCGCAAAATACAGTCAAATCATCCTGCTGTAAGCCCAGATCACTAACCAAGCCTCTAAGCTATATAGCTTCCTTCACTGACTCTGTGGCAGCCATGTACTCAGCCTCTGTGGTAGACATTGCAATTGCAGACTATAAAGTCGCCTTCCAGCTGATTACACTCCCACAAAGAGTAAAGACATACCCTGTCAAGGACCTCCTCCTATCAAGATCTCGAGCATAATCCGAATCAACATATCCAACAACACTCTCAGACGAGTCGCTGCCTCTGTTATAGATTAATCCAATAATTTAGTGCCTCGCAAATATCGCAATATCCATTTCACAACATGCCAATGAACCTTCCCAGGTTTATCCATGTATCTGCTCACTACACTAACTGCATGTGAAATGTCTGGCATAGTGCACACCATAGTATACATGATGCTACCAACTGCACTAGCATAAAGAACACGAGACATGTGCTCCACCTCCTCCTCGGTCTGTGGTGACAATTCTGCCAAAAGTCTGAAGTGGGCTGCCAATGGAGCACTCACAAGCTTTGAGGCTTGCATACTGAAGCGTTCCAACACCTTCTCAATGTATTTCCTCTGTGAAAAATACAATTTGCCCGCTCCTCTGTCTCTGTAAATTTTTATACCCAAAATCCTCTTCGCGGCACCTAGATCCTTTATCTCAAATTCACCACTAAGCTGAGCCTTCAACAAGTTGATTTCTGACATGTTTCTGCAAGCTATCAACATGTCATCAACATAGAGCAACAAGTACAAATACGAACCATCTGAGAGCCTCCTGTGTTACACACAACTGTCAAACTCACTCCTACAATAGCCACTCCCAACCATAAATGTGTCGAATCGCTTGTACCACTGTCTACGAGACTGCTTCAACCCATACAAGGACTTCTTCAGTAGGTAAACATGGTCTTCCTTTTCCAGAATCTCAAACCCCTCAGGCTGATGCATATAAATATGCTCTTCCAACTCTCCATGCAAGAACGCAGTCTTGACATCAAGCTGCTCAAGCTCCAAGTCATACAGAGCAACTATAGTAAGTAACACTCGGATTGAACTATGTTTCACAACAGGAGAGAAAACTTCATTGAAGTCCACCCCTTCCCTCTGTGTATAGCCCTTTGCCACCAAGCGTGCCTTGAACCTTGCATCTTCCACTCCTGGAGTTCCTTCCTTCTTCTTGAAAACCCATTTACAACCCACAATCTTCTGACCCTTAGGCTTCTTGACTAGCTCCTAAGTCTGGTTCTTATGAAGAGATTCAATCTCCTCACTCATGGCAACAGACCACTGTGCTGACTCTCCACCCGTGATGACCTCATGATAAGTGCCCTGCTCATCAATACTCTCTGCCACACTAAGTGCATAAGCAACCGAATCAGTATGTGAAAAACCATACTTTTGAGGTGGCTTAATCGCCCTCCTCGGTCTGTCTCTAGTCACACTGTACCGTTGCAACTGTGCATCTTCCTCAACCTGGAACTGCACCTGCTCATCATTCGACTGATCAGGAACACTCTCTAAATGAACCTCTAATAGCTCCACTTGCTCACTGACACCCTAAGCTCTAGTTGAATCAACTACATCCTTCTGCGGAGTAAGCATCGCATACTCATGAAAGATCACATCTCTACTAACAAGTAATTTTTTTCCCGAAGCATTTGGGCATCACAATCTGTACTCCTCGACCCCAGGCTCATAACCAAGAAATATGCACTTCTTAGCCCTCGGTTCAAGCTTCCCCTCATTGACATGAGCATACGCAAGACACCCAAATATTCTCATATTGCTGTAACTAGCAGGAGAACCAAACCATACCTCCTTCGGAGTCTTATAGTCGATAGCAGTCGATGGAGACAGATTCACCAAGAAACAAGGTGTGGAAACAGCTTCAGCCCAGAACACTTGTCTAACCCAGCATTGGACAACTTGCACTGTGCTCTCTCCAATAGTGTTCTGTTCATCCGTTCTGCAACTTCATTTTGCTGTGGAGTTTTCCACATTGTGCGGTGTCTCACAATCCCGTGAGTTTTGCAAACCTCATTAAATTCTCTATCATAGAATTCCAAACCATTGTCTGTCCTCAAGCGCTTAACCTGTTTTTCAGTTTGCTTTTCAATTAAGGTCTTCCACTGCTTGAACGTGACAAAGGCCTCATTCTTGTGTTTTAGAATTTAAACTCAACTTTTTGAGAAAAGTCATCAATCAACGTCATCATGTATCTACCACTAGCATGTGAATTAACCTGAGAAGGACCCCAAAGATCAGAATGGATATAATCCAATGTGCCCTTGGTCCTGTGAATTCCCGTACTGAACTTCACTCTGCACTGTCTTCCAAAGAAACAATGCTCATAGAAATCCAGCTTTCCAGTTTTCTGACCACCAAGCAGACCCTGCTTACTTAGAACATCCATCCCCCTCTCACTCATATGTCCCAACCGTATATGCCACAACTTGGTGGTATCTATATTCGGATCCGAGGACGATACTGTAGTAGAACCTGTAATTGTGCTACCCTACAGAGCATACAAATCATGTTGCTTCAGTCCCTTCATCACCATGAGAGCACCCTTTGAAACCCTAATGACTCCACCTTCAGCCTTATAACTGCAGTCGATGGAATCCAGCTTACCTAGGGAGATCAAATTCTTCTTCAGTTCTGGAACATGCTTGACATCAGTCACTGTTCTCACTATATTGTCAAACATCTTGATTTGAACTGTACTGATACCTACAACCTTGCACGACACATTATTCCCCATCAGAACTTCCTCTCCATCAATGGAACGATAAGAGGTAAACCAGTCTCTGTTAGGACAAATGTGATACGAGCAACCCGAATCAAGTATCCACTTATTGCTAGAGCCACGGGCAGAAATAGTGAGAACGCTACCACCATCTGAATCACTACCCTCTGCAACAGCCACCCCAGGGGCTTCAAAGGATTTTCCCTTTCCCGTTTTATACTCCAGACAGTCTTTCCTGAAGTGCCTTTCCTTGTGGCAAGTGAAGCATTTAAGCACCTTCGATTTGTTCTTAGACTTAGAACGACCTTTGCTGCCAGACCATCCTTTCCGATCCGTTCTCCCTCTAACAACCAAACCCTCCGCCGAACTTTCTGTATTGCCCTCAAACGTCCTTCTCTGCAACTCTTTAGAATTCAAAGATGCCTTCACTTCTTCCATGGACAAATTAGTTCTGCCATACATCATTGTATCAACAAAGTTCTCATACGAGAGTAGTAGAGAATACAATAGAATAATAGCCTGATCCTCATCCTCTATTTTAACATCAATATTCTTCAAATTAATAATAGTCAAGGTGGTCTTTCAGAGACGAACCTTTCGGCACCTGAAGAGTGAACAACTGCTCCTTTAGGTACAAGCGATTCGCAAGAGACTTCGTCATATAATAGAATTCCAACTTGCTCCACAGCCTATCCGCCGTAGTTTCTCCATAAACTTCTCGCAAAACTTTGTTACTCAAGCATAACAGAATTGCACTGTGTGCTTTCTCCATAGCCTCATCTTTTTGATCGTCCTTCCACTTTTCTGGCAGTGCATCCTTTCCCTTCAGCGCCTTGGATATCCCATGTTGAAACAACAGGGCCTGCATCTTAACCCGCCACAGGTTGAAGTCGTTCATACTGTTAAACTTCTCGATTTCCATAAACTTGGTCGACATCTTAGCTTAGAACCGATGGCTCTGATACCAAATTATTGTGAAAAGCAGTCGCAAACCAAGCACAATCACGAAACACGACACAAAACGAATCAAGCACAACGCACAGAACATAAGGATTTACGTGGTTCGGCGATGTGCCTACGTCCACGGCAAAGATCTAGCAAAAGATTTCACTATGCGAAAATCAGGAGATTACGAGTTTCAACCCAAACCCTAGCTTTCGCTCTCTCTCTCTCTCTCTCTCTCTCTTTCTGCATTTTTAGTGTTTTCTCTCGTTTTTTTTACCTTCACACCCTTAGATGCCCTTATATATCGGGCTACAAGAGAGTCCTAACTTGGGTCAAAAACCTGCAAGCGAAAAACGGGTCATAAAATTTTTCCCGACCCCAGTGGCTTAAGGCCACATAAAGCCCATTTTTCAAGTCAATCAGGTCGCAACGCGACTCTGGTTGAGACAAAATTCAGGCCACAACATAACATAACCAAACTATCATGGTGTTAAGACTCAAATCAAGGGGGTCTGATGTTTGAGGTAGATTGGCTAGCAAGGAACCAAAGCTTTGTTAGAGTAGGAGGGTTCGATAGTGTATAGTTGAAACCGAAAGGATTTGAGAGCAAAAAGAGAGCTATATTATTTGAGGGTATGTTCATCTTTGAAGAGAAAAGTTCAAACATATTGTTCATATTCTGCATGATGATTTTTGTTTGGATGTAATTTCTTCAAATCTTTGTTAGTAAGTCTATACTTAGAATCGTACTATTTGCAACTAGCTCTTCACATTAGAAATGAAGGGGGGCTTATAGGTCTTATGAAACCCTCACTACCAATAACTGTTTTTTGAACTATTGCAACTATATTTAAAAGGATAATACCTCTCTTACAGTTTAACAAACCTACATGATACCCCTTAATTCAAAATTTACTCTGACTTCCCTTGTCAGACATTAACCATTGACGACGTTAATGGAAACTATGAAATTACTTCCTTTTTTTACAAGTAAAATTATATAAGAAAGCGTTAAAAAAGGGAACGCATCCCGCAAACAAAGAAGGAAACTATGAAATTACTTATCTGCCCATGCTAAAAAAAAATGCATATTTTATAAACTTAGAGAAAATGTGAAAAGACAACTACCCATTAAAATTTTTTTTTTGATAAATAAAGATTCATTATAAAGCGCCCAAACGGGGGACGCATCCCAAAACATCAACAACATAGGCTTAAGCTATTTACAAAAGATAGAAGGGACTCTGAAGAGTTACAAAAGTAACCCTCCGACCAAAAGAATAAAGAGCTAAGAATGGAGCATCTAAAGACTTCCCAGGGCTGCTCTTTATCTTCAAAAGATCTCTTGTTCCTCTCACTCCATAAAGCTCACCATAAGCAATGAGGGGCAACCCTCCAAGAATGTCTAGCATCGTGCCGCACTCGAGAATCATCCCAAGTTGAAATACAATTCACCACCGATTTAGGCATGATCCATTGCACTACAAAAATATCGTAAATCAAATCCCATCCCTCCCTAGCTCTGGGACAATGAAGGAGGAGATTATCAATAATTTCCTCCACCCGTTTACACATGCAACACCAATTCGCCAAAATGTGCCCTCTCTTCTTTAGATTATTGATGGTCAAAATCTTCCCCATGGACGCTGCCCACACAAAAAAGGCCACCTTCAAAGGAGCCCTAAATCGCCAAATACCTTTCCATGGGAAAGAGGGCCAGCGGGAATCAACCAAACTCCGATAAAATGATTGTACCTCGAATCTCCCATGACTCGTGCCAGTCCAGACCAACTCATCGCACCCCACCACGGGACAGACTTGTGTGTAAAGGAATGCCAAAAACTCTGTCATTTCCTATATTTTCCAATCGTATAGGAGCCTCACAAACTGAACATCCCAAACCAGTTGTCTGCCATCAAGGTGATAGCACTGAGCGACCATTACCTGTCTATCTACTGCTATTCTGACAAGTCTCGAAAAGGAACCCTCTAGCAGTCGCTCACTACACCAATGATCATTCCAGAAACTCACAAATCTTCCATCCCTAACCCTAAATCGAATGTCTTTGGAGAACTCATTCCAGCCTTTCGCAATGTACCTTCATAATCCAACCCCAATTGGAGTTCTCAACGTTAGCGAACACCATCCCCCTCTATCCTCTCCATATTTGAGGCTTATTATTCACCTCTAAACCTTGTCTCTCTCCGTCCCAAACAGCCAAAGCCACTTTCCCAATAAAGCTTTGTTGAAAAGATTCAGCTTCTGCACCCCTAGCCCTCTCCTCTGAATAGGACGACATATTTGCTCCCATCTTACTATATGATATTTGGGCTCCTCCCCTAGGCCACCCTATAGAAAATTCCCCT